>VXBJ01005257.1:1033345-1093063 GCA_013400055.1 Nycticryphes semicollaris
AACAATGTAAAGACCAAGATTAACCTCTGAGCTCCAGAACCGGCTGATGAAGACTCAATGTCTCGGTCAACATCAGCTGATACAAATGTTTCGATGACAATCACTAGAGAAGCCACGGATGGCCCCTGTACTAATACAAAGCCCTTGCAGTTCAATGGCTTGTTTGCTCAGGTACAAGCTATACAACTTTTATAAAATATTTCTAAGAACCTAAAATGTTTGGTCATTCCCTCCTCCTCCTTCCCCCCCTCCCACCTGCGCAAATAGTATTTGATCCCATCCCTACCAATATATGACAGTGTGATTGCTAGTATTTTGCAAGCACTTTTTAGCGTGGAAATTTTATTAATCTAACTAAATATTTTGTGTATTGTAATAACACATAGAGCATACTGCTCTATATTAGTCAAGGAAAAATTATAAGAAGTTTCCTGTGCAGTAAATTACAGGCAAGGACAAATTTAAAACAGTTGTCCTTGACTGCCTTATATCTACTGGGCAAAAATAAGCCTTAGTGATTTATGATAAGAAAAATAATGGCTTTATTAAAGACTTGTTCAAGCTCATTTTTCAAAATATATAGTACATGTGATCATTTATTACTGATTTTTTTAATGCTTCAATTGTACCATGCAACACACATCATTTGTTTATCTCATTAAAATTTTCTCTATAGAAAGAAAATATTAGGTCACCAACATAATATTACAAATTTTTATTAGATTAGAAAAGTGAGATTGAAAATGCAATGTACTATTTGATGACAACTGTTGTTAATATTTAAAATACTTTTTAGTTTTTAACTATTTGAAAGTTCTTGTCATTTCTGGAATTTGTGTGATGATGCACACTGATGAGTCAACACCTATAGTGCACTGAAAAATTATTTAATGATTTTTTTTTCACAAATAGTCCTAGTAGCATTTTATTTTCCATTGTTGTAAGGACATGTTAATATTAGCTAGACTTTCTGTGAAGTCCTGATTTTACAAGTTCTTTTTTATTGGCTTAATTTAGTGTGGTGATAAGTCTCCATCATTTAAATCACTTGCCAATGTAATTTGTTATTTACCATTAACATTCTGACATCTCTCTTTGAAAGTAATTTCTGTTCTCATGTGATTGCAGTTTGCTGCCCTTAGCACTTACTACTTTCTGATGTGCCCTTGGTTTCATCTTTCCATCCAGAATTTGTCCAATTCTTTGTAGTATTAAAAGCATTCATCTACATGGAGATAGGAAGACCTCAGGATGTATATTTATGCCTTGCTTGTACCTGCAGAAATAAATGATCTATATTCCTATACAGCATCTCTGATGTCAGTAAAATTTATCAAGTCCAGGTGCTACTGCAAGATATGACTCATCCTGTACAAATCTGAGCATCTATTTATGACACCTCATTTAAGACACTAAGTGTCCTAGGCTTCCTCAGATGGCCATGTGTCTTAGGTTGATACATATTTGTTTTCACAAAGAGTACAAACAGTGAAGTATACTCTTAAATATGTGGTTAAAGTTAGTAGGATGAACCCATGCATAAGTCTGCTTTGCAGCATAGAGTCTCCAGGTAGGTCAAATTAGTGAAAAAACCAGGTAAAGTTCACCAAGAACTGTTTTTATAGAGTTCACACCAGTAATAAAAGCTAAAGTCAGCATCTTACTGTGAGTGCTTCTGGGTGGTACAAATGTAAGCAACGTCGACACAGAGGAGAAATATATTTTTCTGTTTTTCAGAGAAAATGTCTTTTCTGATTTGTATAAACACTGTGTAAATGTACAGAAATTTAGGGATAATTTGACATTATCATGTATTTCAACAGTAAACCTTTCTGACAAAGAGATATTTTGAATGGAGTTCAAAGTAAATCATGTTCCATTCCCCTTCCCTGTCAGACTGTAAAAATGCTGATGAATCTTGATTATCAACAAAATATGAAAGAAAGAAAATATCGAGAATAGTTTAGAATTCTTGCTTTGAAGATTAATTTATCACAGTAAATCTTGCTTGGGACAGCACTGTCTTTACATACACATAGTTTATTTTATAAATGTCACAAACCAATAGAGAAATGGTCATGTTCAATTGAAGAAAACAGTGCGTGGAAACATCTATTTTTCAGAAATCTCTTGCATGTGTTTTCAGAATTTCCAGTCTCATAAAGTTCAACTTTCAGCCAATTTTGTCTTTAATCTATGCATTGCTCTTCACCTGTCAAATAGTCACTTGAAAGATCTCCAAAAGAAAAGAGGAAGGTGGAGAAATTTGCCAGACAGAAAACTCTGCCTAGATACCCCAATTTGACAGAACTGGAAGGAGTTAGAGAAGGAACGTTGCTTTCCCTCAACAATAAAGCAATAACCATCTGCATGGAAAATAATCCTGTGAAGTCTGAATGACCATGTTCCGAAGTAATGAAGCAACAAACCTTATGGAAACAGTACTTGGTGAGCTCCTTACCAAAGCTATTTCAATTCAATTTTCAAGCCTAGAGAGACAGATAGAATGCTCTTGCTATCACTGTAGTTATGCAGTTACCAAAGAAAAGGGTAATGTACAGTAGTTGTTTCTATTTATCCTGACAAAATAGAATACTAGAGATGCTGTAAATAGTACATCACATTAGTTTTGCATTCAAAAGCACATATTTTAGAGTTGTATATGAATAGATTGGTCTGATATTCTTTGAAAAAAGCCAAAACCATGATTAAATATTTTCCCATATATTATATAGCTTGTAAATAAAGGCTGAAACTTGATTTTTAAACGTGCACTTAACTTACGGAATGTAAAATATATTATGACATTGAAAAGAGCTGAGTCAAATTTCTTTCTGTAGAAATGGAAGAACTGGAAAGGGAAGTTCTCAAGTATGATTAACTTATGCAATGAAATACAGATTTCTTTCTTAAACTACTGTAATAAATAGTGTGTGAGACAATCCAGAAAAAAATAGGAAGTGGACCAACCAGTGCAGATATGGAGATACTCTGTTTTGAGAAGCTGACGAGAGATGCTATTAAATTGTGACTTATTCTAAAGTTTCAGCTTTTCTTCAGCCATTGAAATGTCTTTGCCCTGTGTTAACAGAGGAAAGTAAAAAGGAAATAAATTAAAAGGTATTCAGTGTTGCCTCAGTGTCAAGTAGTATCCTGCAGAATGTTAACTCCTAACATATGTGTATTTTTATAACATAAATACTCATATTTCATTGTTTTCCTTCTCTTTATGTCTTTGTAATCTGCCTACCATTTACTATGGTCATTGGTACTTATCTGTAAGTACAGATGGGAAAGGTATACTAAGATTGTCATAACTCTCCAAGATGTGAAAATCTAAATCAAACAGCTCTCTTTGTTTGGCTAAGAAGGCCATCTCTTGATTTGGATATCTGACACATGATGTGTGCCTATAGAATGGAATTCTATTATTAGATATATAGTGTTAGATATGTTAGCAATGTGTTAGATACGTTTTTGTTAGAGACATGTTGTTATTGTCTCTCTACAGAAATGTTTGTGACCACACTTCACATCAATTTATAGTGCAAAATTCATTTTATGTGAATTCTGAAATAAAGGAAATGTTGCTGAAAATAATGTTTAATGAGCAAATACATAACGGACTAAATGGAAAGGACAAGGTGAAGCTACAATTTAAGGGCCTATTTCCTGATTCAAAAGAAAATGGAAATGGGTACTAGATATCTGAAACCAGCATGCACCTCCAGGTTAGGAAAATATAATTTTTGAAAACAGTCTTCATAACTAATAGGTTTCAAGTCATTCAGCTACAACATAACCATTATAAACCATTATAGAAGCTACAGCATGTATGTTGCTTTGCTCACCTCCATATGTTTCATTATTTACGAGGTTGGAACCCCATCCACATCAGACTATCTAGCTCTGTCTTAAAATGTAATTTGGTATTTTACAATACTGGTTTTAACTCTCCATTCTAAATAAGCTTTTAATAACCCTAGAGGTGCTTTTTTGTAGTTCTCATTATTCATTGATTGAAACTGGTGCATGTCTGGAAAGGCTGACCAATACTGAATAAAACGAATACTTTTTTTTTTTCCAGTGGAATGTCATATATACTAAGCCTTTTTCCTCTTCATTGCTTTGTGAGTGGATTGTTTTCATAGCTACATCTTGTGCTTATTTGTGTACACATCACTTTCTGCTGGAAGCACACTTTTAATCTTCAGACTCAGTGTTTGTCCATTAACAGAGACATTTCAAATGCTTTCAGTCTTAGTGAATATTGTATGTCAAGAAAGAATTCACAGTCTCTGGGCTTTCACAGCAGTGTTCTATAATTGCAAATACAATTGAAAAGAAACTGCAGTTCTCTACTTGGATCAGAATGTAGATGTGAACCTTGGATGCACATAAAAGTATCAGATTTTGACAACATTCCAAGATTTGTTAATATTAATTTCACCTTATGAAAAATACATTTTTGATCAAATAAATACAAAGATAGCACCATGATAACCTGCTTTTGATTCCTGTTGATGGAAAATGGCTTTTTACATATGAATTGGGATTAAAAGTAATGTAATTCTATTTTCTTTAATACTAGATAAGAGATCTTTAGTCAGGTACTAGAAATACAGAAATTAGGTAAAGTTCTGCTCTTGAAAAGACAGTGGTTTGAAGAGAAGGAATAAATTAGAGAGAGAAGATTCTCTTTCACACTATTGTTCCAATATGCTTCAATTTTTTTTCTTCTGAAAACCTTCTCTCAAAAAGCTGGAATCCTACATTCTTTCAGTTTTTAGCCTTTCTGCTAGAAATGCCCAAAACAGTGACAATGAAAGATGGTAGTTGTGGCGGTTTTGTAGTAAGAACATCTGATTCCAGCAACTGATTCAAGATCACAAGGTCATTATACATTCTCCCTTTTCAAATATAATGCAAGTCCAAAAATTCTGTGACAATACTTTTCTGCTAATGGGCAGATTATTGGTAGGTTTGGTTGAATAGCGGATGATAAAACATGAAAAGGAAGCTTCCACTATGGTGTCAAGATTTAGGCATTACTTGTTTGAGATCCACCTCCATTCAGATCAGGATGAATCTCCCTGATTCAATTAAGTTCTTCTGTTTAAGCTACTGTTATTAAGACAACCATAAAGAATAGAACAATGTATAGAGCAAAAATAAAGTGGAATAGAACTAATCACAGTAAAGAAATAAATAAAATAAAAACTTATAAAGCAACAATTCAGAAAATTTAAGATCAACAGCTATCTTCTGAAGATATCTGCTAAGGTACAAGTAACCAAAATGATTACTATAAAGGGTTGACCAACAGCTTGGTACAAATTACAAATAAAGTTTTATTCTTGCTGCTCAGATAACAAATAAAAAGAAAGAAAGAAAAAAGAATGATTTGTATTGAAAGCCTGTGCTTTCAAAAGTTTAGAGGGAGAGATTTTGCCTTTGGTTTTTTCTTCTTTTTTTTTTTGTTTGTATTTGTCTGTTTTTAATGGAAAAATAACATGGGTTAGAATTTAATGTATACGTGAATGAAGACCATTTCATGAAGACAAAATTTAGGATTTTTTGGAGTGAATTATTTTAAGTTCTGTCACTGCTAACTACCTTCAGTAAATTAATTCAATCAATCATAGTTTTATTTGATGTAAACTGTGTTCGTTTTGGGCATAGCAGCTCCATAAAAATTATCTTCAATGTTTTCATTTTTACTCTCGGATCTTTCTTAAGAGGATAAGTAAATGCAACAGTTAGAATGTCTTAGCTATTAGGTCACACTGATTTACAATAGAAGATTTGCCCAGTAGATGCTCCCATACAAATTTTAGTTGTCAGCAAATAATTTCGCTGACCCTTATAATTTATGTTGCTGTTCTTATACAAGTCAGTATGAGATGCATCACTAAATAGCATTACTATGTCAAATCTTTAGACCTTTACAAAAAGTAGTGTTATAACCCAAATTAAAAAAAAAAAAAAAAATTAAAAAAATCTAACACATACTAGTAGCATTGCTGTAATAAGCTGGTAACAAGTTGCTGAGAAATTATTATATGTGTGCTCACTGTCTCTCTGCTTTTAAAATACTTTTGTTTTGCGTACTGAACTACCAATAACTTTAGAATAAGAATGTGGGGAGTGATCAGTCGCTAGACTGTAGCTTGTGTTCCCAGGAACGCAAGATAGTAGGAGCCTTGAAAGTACAGCAGCAAGGTAATACTGGAGAACAAAGAGCTAGATTGACTATCAAATAATTGCTGTAAAAAGCCTAATGAAGTTACCATAACTGATAGCATAGTGGAGCTGTCATTAAAGTGTGTCATTAAACACTACCACAAAAATGTCTAATTGCACAGTAGCCACTGCTTCAGAAGCAGGTGTATGGTACTGGTCACTCTGATATCCTACACTGCACCGCCATGTATCTTATTATTATCTTATTATCATTAAAAAGAATTATTTCTTTGCAGTTGATCTAAGGTTTCATTGGTTGTGTTTCATTAGTCTGGTTATCTGCCTTTGAGAAATGGCTGTTAATTTTGAATGCAGCTGTGGTGTCAGCACTATACTTTCCATCACTAAAATGTCCCCCTTATTTCCATTAATGTGAGATGGATGTTCCTTGCCCTCTAGAGAAGAGAGAGGAGATGTGATAGCCCCTAATATGTCTGTCTGTCTTCAGATCGATCAACTCAGTCTCAGGAGAACTGTGCCTTAAGGCCCTGAGCTTTCAACGGTTTATTCATTTCCTTAAGTTCTAATGGGTTCTTGAAAGCTGGAAATAACAAATATAGGAACTGAATTTATATTATCAGGCAGCCAAACCCATGTCCTCTTTCTGTGGAAGAATAATCCTAATTCAAAAACTCCTCAGCTGCTCTCTTTGTAAACCTTCTCTGCTCCTAACTGGAAGAGATAAGAAAAGATAGCACTCATGAATATCATTCATTGACACTGGGTAACACCCAGTATTAATACATGCTGGGAGATGAAGAAATTGAGAGCAGCCCAGCAAGGAGGACTTGGCAATACTGATGGATGAAAAGCTGGACATTAGTTTGATGTGTGCTCGCAGCCTGGAAAGCCAACTGTATACTGGGCTGCACCAAAAGTGTGGCCAGCAGGTTGAGGGAGGTGATTCTGCCCTTGTATTCTGCTCTGGTGAGACCCCACCAGTAGTACTGTGTCCATCTCTGGAGCCCTCAGCACAGGAAAAACATGGACTTGTTGGAGTAGGTCCAGAGGAGGACCACAAAAGTGATCAGAGGGATGGAGCACCTCTCCTATGAGGACAGGCTGAGAGAGTTGAGTTTGTTCAGCCTGAAGAAGAGAAGGATCTGAGGACTTACTGCAGTGGTTTTGTACTTAAAGGGAACCTATAGGAAAGACAGGGACAGACTTTTCTTCAGGTCCTGTTGCGACAGGACATGGGGTAAATTAAAAGAAGGTAGATTTAGACTAGATAGAAGGTGGAAGTTATACTGAGCAACATGATCTAGTTGAAGTTGTCCTTGATCGTTGCTGGGGGGCTGGACTAGATAATCTTTAAAGGTCCCTTTCAACTCAAACTATTCTATGATTCTACAAAGAGAGGATTTTAGACCCCTACTGGGTCTGCTCCAGATAGTATGTTTGTTGTAATAGAGAAATAGATGTAGAAATTGGGATAAAAATATTATCTTATAATTTTAAAAGAAATGGAAATCAAAACTATAAACTAAGAAGAGGGTTTTTGCTTGACAAGTTAAAAATTCACCACCATGAAATACTTAAATAGGAATTTACTCAATGGGCTGTTATGACTCCTGAAGACTTGCTATAGTCTAATGGTTAAGTAATATGCATTTTCAAAAACTAGAGATCTTTTGTCCCTTCAGCTCAGAAGAGATTTATATGCATAACTACTATTAGCACTAATGGGAATTATAGACATCACTGTTGGCACAATTACATGCTTTAATACACATCATATTAACATCTTTTCTAAACCATAAAGAAATAATAAACTTTTAAAAATATTTTTTCTCTAAAAACTTCAGACCACTCCAGTCAAAAATGAATTTCCCTAAGTAGTGTTATTTTGAGTTTCTTTTATCTGACAGTCTTTATCACATTTCTTATTTTTGTTTATACTTTTGGATGTGAAACATGCTGAAAGAACATTTTTGAACTTGTACTTTACAATCATCACTGTTTTCCACTGTCATAAATTAAAAAGAGGAATGTTATATATATATATTATTTTAAAGCTTAGATTGTATTACAATTTTGTATTTCTAAATAAATAATTTCTTTCTTCCTGTCTCCAAAGCCATTATCCTAAGTCTTATGCTTGTACTACAGATAATAGAGTATAAACCATACCTGATTTGGTAGGAAATTTAAGTAAAAGTTGTTAAATATAACAAATAATTAGAAGACAGTAAACTAATAAGTTAAACACCTAAATGCATGAAGTCTAAACAACAGCAGGAGATAGAGATAATAACAATTATGACAAGTCTCAGGCCATTGCCTGATGAGCCACTGAAGGAATTCCTTTGTAACTGGTAAGAAGAGGGCAGACCAGATTATCATGGGACACATGACCAGGAGCAGAATTCTTAGGAGATATTTGAGAGATCTTGTGGGATTGTGTAAAACATAAAATAGGATGTTTTCAGGGGTGATTGGTGTGTAAAAAAATCTACTATGGAATGTTTAGGGGAAGCACAAAAGGTAGGAAAATGAGGTATCAAAGTTGAGTGGGGAATAACAAATTTTCTTGGTCAGACTTTTCACCTAGTACAAGTCCAATCAAAAGCATTCAAATATTTTTATTCTGGATTACTTTGAATCACTGAATTCTTTACACAGATATGGATTATCTGTTCCTTTTTAAGACATCTTCTTGAATGTTCACAAAGCTTTTCATAAGTTACTGGGTTTTGGCTGAGCAAGGAACATAAAAAATTTATTCTTCATAGTTCATGGAATACCAGTAGTATCACTTATTTTATTTCAATACATTGAATAGAATTAGAAAGTGGGCCGTTTGCAGTCCTTTGTTTCTAAACCAGAGAAAAAAGCATATTGAATTCTGCACAGATTGAAACATGTTGATTATATAACTAGCAAGGATAAGATGAACATTAAGTTGTTCAAAGCATTTCATAATACTTCAATATTTTCAGTCCTCTTTTTTGATTGCCACACCATAGCTACTCAGTTTAAGTAAAAGAACTCAGCAATGACTGTTACTCATTAGTTTCCATTGGATATCTGATCTGTTTTTGCATATGTGTAAAAGGAGAAATAATTTGGCCTTGAAAGGAAGTAAATATCTAAGGACTCTGAACTGAAGATAAGCACCAAAATTACAACTCTTCGGTATGGCTCAATGTCATTAATGCCTTAGCAACAGCATCACAACAGAAGTTAGAGAAATTATTGTAAGTTTCAGTAGCTGGAAATAAATTACTTGTGCATCTCTTGTGAATTAAGTTGTCCCTATGCATGTGTATAAATCAAACAGAAAGGAAGGAAATTATGCCTGTAATGCTCACATGCCCATGTTCTTAATTTGTGATAATGTTGCAAATAAGTTGTATATTTTAAATTAGGAGTAGTTAGGCTAAGGCTCTGGCGGGCCATACGGGCCCGGAAGATCGGCCATGAGAAGTTAAACTAAGGAATGTGCTGAAACTACAGGAACAATATTCAAAAGGATTAGCTAAGCATGAAGAACCTGGACTGTTCTTAGCGATAAGATTAAAATATAACCGAGTCTGGTGGTGGAAGCCTGTTGAAGTATTCTTTTAAGTTAGACAGGCATGAAAATTTATGGGAACTGAGATGAATATTGATATAATGGATGTAACCGTTTTGTAATCTTAAGATGTGTAGTTCTGTATAAAAGCTGTACCAGAAATGAGGGTCGTCGGAATCCTGACTTGGGATGCTAGTCTGCAGGTTCCCGGGCCCCGAATAAAGCACCACATAAACTAACACTCCGTTGGTTTGTGTCCCTGTTTATCGGGCAAAAATAGCAAGTTTCATCAATTTAAGTGTAGTGCAGTTAATGTTTCAGAGTAGACCTTTTAGAGACAGCACTCAGGTTTACTAACTACACAAAGTCTGATCTGTAATTATTTTTTTTCCCTGAAATATTCTCAAGAATCATGATAGATCCATCTAATAAAGAAAGAAGCATTTTGCGTATCTAATAATATCTGGAAATTACATTATACTTATTTTTATTCTTATTCATTATTTTGTAACTACTCTTTTTTCTCTCTTTTTTTTTTTTCTTGGTGAAAAATTCATAAATGAGACACAGTCAATTTGTTTCCTGTTTTCTATGGTATTTCCAGTAAGATCCAGTTCAGTGTATGCACAATTTGGATTTATAATTTGCTTTAAAAAGGCAAGGATAGCATGTGCTAATATCACTTAGAGAGAAAGAGAGGAAGAGTCTGTAAGCTTTCGTTTGCACTTTGGAACAGAGATTTATATATTTTAAAATCAAGCTGTCTTCTAAATAGTCTGTCATCTTTAAGAGTTTAGTGTTTTGACTTCCCCTCCCCCCACAGTTAATATAAAATATACATTTGTAATAAAAACCTTGAAAATCTGCCAGGGTTTCATGATCTCATTTTAAAAAGCAGCAGTTCTATGAAGAGCATGAGGCAGAGATAAAGGTGCATACAAAAATGTTTCACCTTTAGATTTTTCAGGGGAAAGTATCTACATCTACATACATCTACTTTATTATAAATATGCAGAATACATCTGATCCAGAAGAAAAGTTGTTCTTTATTCAGAAGACACATTACTATATTCAGTCTTTATCTTCTGGATTATTATAAGAAGATAAATGCTAAAACATGCAGGGTGGGGACTTTGTTATCCATGGGAAAAACAGTTACATGTATAAAAGTATAATTGGTTTTTATAATGTAAGTTGTTATAAACTTAAGTTATATAAATAACAGGTTTTTATATTTCCTTCTGGAATTGTCTGTTAAATTAATGTTCAGGTGATTGTTCCAGCAGTTGCTGATTTCTTTGACATTAAGGCAAGTCTAGACTAATACGTCTGCATGCACTTGTACAGATTTAGCAGAAATCACCCCCCATCTGGCTTTATTTTTTGGTATTCCTTACCTGCTAACAAGAAGTTCAGAGAATGCGTATGAGATCTTCTAACTGTCTGTAAGAACTTCTGTTTGCCTTTAAAACATCTAACAGAAGTTTTTAGTTGTAAGTTTTAAGTCTACTGAAAATGACAGTTTGTGAAGATAGGAGTATTTGATCAAGAGTTAAACAATGAAGAGGCATGTCTCCTAAAAGAACAAGACACATTGTACCTGATCCTGACTTATTTCAAGGTTACAAACTTTCAAGATACTTATCTTACAAGAACGTCTGTAACAGATCAAGATATTTTCCTAATGGAAGTTAAATACTGAATTGCATTATTGATGATAATATGAGGCAGAAATCACAACTGATAAGAATAGTAAGACACTTTGTACTTTTCAAAATTAAATCCACTGTCATAATTACAGTCTTTCAAGAGCTGTCCACAGGGAAGTATTCAAAGAGATTGAAACTTAAATAATTTTTTTGTTAATATGTATAGTTATCCTGGGTTGAGGGACACAGGACTAACTTCTCTTCTAATACTGGGGAAAACTGCACTTTTAGAAGACTCTAGTGTCTGAATTAATTAAAATATTTTCTTTATAGCCAGCCAAGCTCCATGAGATTCAAGATCTCAGTGTTTTCGAGCCTTGCCAGGTGCAGGGACAAGGAGGATCAAGGCCTTGATTAGCACTAAAAGAATTACCTATACCGTTCTTATTTCTATAGACTATGGTATGCAAAACTTTTAAATTTGAGGTTGCTTGGAATACTATGACTTGAATACTTTCCTTCTCATGCCTCAAAGCTGATAACCAATAAGGCGAAAATATTAATGGAAAATAAACACTAAAGAAGATTTTATGAGCAGAGAAATACTCATTAGCTAATTCACAGACAGAATTCACAAATTCTGTACTTTTTGGTATACATTCAAATATTATAGAAAAGACAGAATACTGTACAAACCCACCCATGAGAGTAGAATCTGCCACCAAAAGTTATACTGGATTCTGTGTTAAATCTTTTAAGACTAGGAATTCTATCTGTATTGAAACAGCTCGGACATTTTCTACACAATCTTAAAGCCATTTGTTGAAACCAAAATTTTTTTTTTCCCCAAAATTTTTTCACCAAATTCTGTGAAAATTCTCAATTAAGCCTTCCTTGAACTAGTGCTGACCTGGTTCAGACTTTAGGAATAACATACTTCTCACCTGAACCTGGCAGTGTGTAACTGGACTCTGTGACCATTAAAGAGATTATTTCAGAGCCAACAACCCCAGGATGTCTGTAGAGCTAAATATTTGAAAGTTCTGTGTCTAACAAGTCTTGGATTCATGTGACCAAGGCTCTAATGAGAAGCAGCAGATATTTGTCAGCAAGAAGCTGTTGAAAAAAATTGGCATGGTTGGTTTTGATTTCACTGAAGTTATAGAGTATTTGCTGAAAAAAAGTGTTAATACATCAGCATCATGGGGTGGCTAAAAATCCATTGGGACCGCTTTCATATTGGAGAAGATGTTCTGTGCTTGTTTCTAAAATAAAATGTACTCTTTTTTTTTTTTAAAATTTGTTTTTATCTGTTTATCTGATCCAGAATTAAAACTAAAGCTAAAGCAAAAACAAACACAAACAAACAAACAAACAAACAAAACAAAAAAAAAAAAAACCCTGAGCTTTTAAACAGCTTGACTTCTTATCCTGCTTTGATCACTTCATCTTCGAAAAGAAACGGTTAGAGTGACATAGTTATCCTTTTCCTTGATGTACTAAGATCCACTCTGCTTCTGAGACTTTCTGCTTTCTCAGACTTTTCATAAGAAATATGCCTAGGGTGGAAGAATATGTGAGGAGCAGAGGTGTAGCACATAGATGCAATTTAAAGCAGAGTGAAAGATATTACACCTGAAAACATCCTGAATAAGTTGTTATGGTCAGATTAAAGAATATGCTTTTATATTATCAGGAATCCTTCTAGCCTGCTGAAAGTACCAAACTATCTCTATTGAATGGAGGTAACTTCTGCTATAGCAGCCCTTATAGTGCTGTGGTTTGTATTGATAGCTAGGAGGCTGTTGGTAACACACCCAATGGTCTGGAGATTGCTCAGCAGTGCCTGCACAGTAGCAAGGCTCTCTCTCCAACCCACCTTCTCCTTGCCCACACACCCCTCCACAAAGCAAGTAGGGTGGGAGTGGGCAAGAGGTTGGGAGGGGACATACCTGGGACAGCTGACCTAAACTGACCAAAGAGGTGTTCCATACCATAGAATCATTTAGGTTAGAAAAAATCCTTAAGATCACATAGTTCAACTATAAACCTAACTCTACCAAGTCCACCGCCATCAAAAGATAAGAGAAAGGAGGAGGAGGGACAACATTCATTGTTAAGGCGTTTGTCTCTCAAAGCAACTGCTACATGCACTGAGACCCTACTTCCCAGGAAGCGCGTGGACATCACCTGCTGATAAGAAGTAGAGAATAAATCTTTTTTCTTTTCTTTACTTCCAAACGTCCTTTTCTTTTCTTCATTAAACTGCTTTTATCCTTACTCACAAGTTTTTAACCTTTTCTCCCCAATAATGCTGAGGAGGGGGAAAGATAGAGTGGCTTGATGGGCACCTGGCAGCCAGCCAAGGTCAATCCACCACACAACCTTTCCTCATTCCTCTGTGTCACTTGTTTCTCAAGGAATAGTCTCACTCTACAAAATTTGTGTCCTGTCTATTTGATATACTGAGTTTCTTCTGACTTTACCTATGGCTCTACTCCTTCACAATTAACTTATTTAAACTTTTTTTTTTCCCAGTTATCAGGCACCGGATCTGACCCAGCTGACATGATTAAAGTTAAATGATTATGCCTTTGATAAACTTTTCCTTTCCTCTTTTTCCTTATATCCTTTGTGTTATGTCTGTTTTCATTCTCTCTTATTTTAACAACTTCTATCTAATAAGCTGAGCAAAGTCATTCTTATCGGAACCACACCATGTATCCTTTCTTATTAGAAGTGGTAGAAAAGTAAGGACAACATTCATGCCTAAATAGTCTAACAGAGGACGCAGATTTGGGTGAAGAAAAGGAATGAGGAGAAAGAATTTTCCATGGGTTTTATATTGGGTTTTTTTTCCATTATTTCACAATTTTATTTTATCCCTGCCATGTCTTTGTAACTCTCTTTAGAGCTTCATAATTTTTCTTTTTAAGCTAGAGAGACTGAAAACCAAAGCTTGTATCTTTTTTTTTTGCTAACGAACAGCTTGGAAATATGCAGAAGAACTTTTAAGAGAAGATGTTATTATAGCTAACCCTAATAAGACTTTTCACATATTTACAGTACAAATATTTTTAAAATAAGTAGTTAACAATAATTTTCATAGATATAATGGACCTTCTTATTGTTCCTTATCGTTATGTAAATCTCTGAATGGTTAGCAAAGACTGCCAAATGAATCAACTATACTAGGTTACTAAATAATTACAAATAAACATTATCTGATTGTGGTGATCATGTCCCACAGTCAAACTGAAGGAAAGAGGACAGAATAACCGTTTGTTCTTGATTCATCCTTGTTACATGTTTTTGATTAGACAGCATGTTTGTATTTTGATTGCTTGAAAAAAATAATGTGAATATAAAGTACCATAATTCGATGAAAACTACAGGAACAACTAAATGGTTATTTGTCTGGATAGTTAATGAAAGCATATTTATTATTTCATTGTATGTGTGCGTGGTCATTTCTATATATATATACATATATGTACACACATAAAAATTAGCAAAAATCTTGGTACAATAAGGCCTTGTAGCAGTGATTTGATTAGAATCTCACCACAGTTACAATATTAATTTCATTAATTCTGAAATACAATCCGAAGGATTGGTTTCTGTAACTTATAAATCAGATATATGTTCTCTCTATGATCCCATGCAAATAACCAAACTGCTAACAATTTAAATACTAATATTAAAATATTAATTAAAATATTTAAATTAGACTTATGAAGATAAAGCCTTAGGCTAAAGCTCAGGAACAAATTTGGGTTTTGGCCGTGTTAGAACAATTGCAATTTTATGCAAGTCACAAAAGAGTGAACTGAGTAATTATCAGGCATTTTAAATTTAACTAAATTTTTGGGGGCAGGTTCTTGTCATCCCAAGAGGAATTCAGAAATCACTTTTAGATCCTAGGCTTGCAACACCAGAATAAGTTCTACCCAGAATAAGACATTCAGACTTAATTTCAATTTCGAAATTAAGAATTTAGGTCTACCCTTCTCAACACTAAAAGTAAATCACCTGAGGTTGCAAATTAATCTGCAGAACAGAAACTATATAAGATATCCAAATAGCTGCATTTTCATTTTTTTTTTCCTTTTTTGCTTNTCATTCCCGGAAAATTATTTCTCCCATACCCAGTGCATATTTTTTTCTGTTATAAGATGGTTATGACAATTAATGCCATGATTTAGGGTCACATATTGACTCATGAGTCACACTTCATTGGAGGAGAAGGTGGAAATAAAAAAGGCGTTTGTCTTTTCATACAAACTGATGATCATCTTATTTTTCCATGTTTTCTCATCATTTTTCCACTGCTCTTTCTTCAAACTATCTAGCCTGTTCTTCCACTTTTCTGCAAACAAGTATACTCCATTATAATGATTTTCATTTTTTTTTTCCTTTTTTGCTTTCTGCTAAGGATGTAGATCTTGCAAGTTTACAACTGAGGGTACACAGTGCATACAAGGGGGTTACACTGGGATTTTTGTGTGCATTACATGGATCTGTCACAAAGGAAAGGTCTTCCTCAGAGCTGCAGAGATTTTTTTTTAATAAAGAACTATTGGAAAATTCTGGCAGCTTTACATGCTTCACTGATCAATTTATTGTTTTTCAAACACATTACAAAATCTACTTTTTTATTTAGAAAAAATTGACACTTTCTGCTTCTCAAAATTGTAAAAAGCTTTTGAAGTAGCATTCATGATTCCAGAGATACTATTCAAAGTATACATAAGTGTATAAAAGTATGATTTTTGTTCTGATTTCTGCATAATTTTAATTCACATTTGTTGCAGACAGCAGAATAATAGAGATATGATTATGCGAAATAAAAATACAATACCATATAATCAATTAAAATATCTTTTTTCTTGTTATCTAAAGAAACAAAATAAAATAAGCTTATTTCACTTTTAGTTTTAACATGCAGGGTTCAAGAGAATTTTATATAATTTTTATATTATTTTCAAGATATTATTGAATCAAAACATATGGGGTTTTTTTTGTTTGTTTTCTTGATATTTTTCTTTTATTTTCTTTAATTTTAATATGTTAGAAAAAGACTAGGGAAGGGAAGGGAAGGGAAGGGAAGGGAAGGGAAGGGAAGGGAAGGGAAGGGAAAGGAAGTTGAATTGTATTTTGTGTAAAATAACTTCCTGTCTGTGTAGAGCTCTAGTGTGAAGCCTGAGACATATTTTCTGTATCTCTAGATGAAGGTCAGAAAATTCTGGGGGAATAAAGGCTAGCTTTGATATCTGACAAAGAGAATGGACTCAGAAAGTCTGAAAATTTTGGCAGAAATCCTATTTGTCTAAGAACAAAACTTTTTTTTGTGTGAACTAAAATATAAAAAGGAAGCATACAGGAGATGAACATACAGCAGAGGTGGAATTTAAAAGGTCTGTACATCATCCCAAGTATTTTAATTGTTACAAGTGTTTGATCATTTATTTCACCTGAGGGTGTTGAGAGAACTGGCTGATGAAATTGGACTACTGCTGTCATTCATTTATGAAAAATCTCACTATTCAGGAGCTGTCAGCAACAACTCAGAAAATCAATCATGTTGTATCTATTTTAAAGGAGGAGGACACAAGAACCTAAAAGTCATTCAGCCTCTCCCCAGTCCTTAGAAAGATCATGAAGCATGTAATCTCAGAATCCATTCCCAAATGTGTGATGAACAGGCTGGTATTAAAATTTACCGAGGCCAATCTAGTTTGACAAACTCAGGGCCTTCTACTGTTAAATAATGGGCTACAAATAAAAAGGCAAAGTAGAAGACTTATCTCCACCTCAAGGGGGATTTTGAGATAATTTCCTACATCAGTCTTATGGGGTAGCTGTGGAACTATGAGCTGGATAAACAGATACCTAGAGGAGATGAAATTTGACTCAACTGTTATAACTTCATAGTACTAGGAGTTACACAATAGAAGACGGTATTTCTTTATAGGCAACTGATGAATGAGTGGGATTCTCCAGGCTGTCTCATTGTCACTACATATCTATGTGTGTACAATTGAACCAAGCTGTCGTTAATTAGCCTAGATTCATAAAAGACAAAAGTTAAGTGAGAAGAATCCTGCTCTTCCTCACAGTTTCAGACACTCTTTAATAAGAAACAAAATGAGACAGAAATTATAAATTTTTCAGACTAAAGCAAGGATGGAAACAATATGTATCACACAATTCTGCATTGTGGAAATAATTGCATTTTTTAATTCTATTTGTTACAATTTCTCTGGCAAAATTCTGAGAAGTGTCATTTTCTGTTGCATTGGAAAGGCAGGATGTTCTCTTGTTTTATGTAAGGAGAGAATAAGAAATAAAGGATAATCACAGAATCACATAATATCAGGGATTGGAAGGGACTCTGAAAGATCATCTAGTCCAATTCCCCTGGCAGAGCAGGAACACCTAGATCAGGTCACACATGAATGCGTCAAGGCTGGTTTTGAATAACTCCAGAGTAGGAGACTCCACAACCTCTCTGAGCAGCTTGTTCCAGTGTTCCATCACCCTCATGGTGAAGAAGTTTTTTCTCATATTTAAGTGGAACCTCTTATGTTCCAGCTTGCACCCATTGCCCCTTGTCCTATCATTGTCCGTCACTGAGAAGAGCCTGGCTCCATCCTCCTGACACTCATCCTTTACGTATTTATAAACATTAATGAGGTCACCCCTCAGTCTCCTCTTCTCCAAGCTAAAGAGAAGGGAAGTTAATGAGGCAGTTTCAATGAGTCAGACTCAACTGAATTTGCTAGGAATTTTTCTCCCAAGTTCACATTTCTTTATTGGTATTCATTTCCATGTTACTGAGGCTCTCTTTGGTTTCTTATTCATAAGCTGCAGATTTATGTTTCAACCTGGAAGCTGTTAGACAACACCCATATTTGTAAAATTACACCCTTGTGTTGTGAAAATCCTTGAAACCTATATAAAGGTCAGGGAACTATTATTCTTCCAGTAATACAGGAATAATGAAATGAATATGGGCTAAATGATTGTCATAAATTCTCTCAGCCTTAAAGTCCACCTGTTTAATCCTGATCTGACCACTTTGCAGCCAGAGAACTGAGAAAAAGGAGTCCTCCAGAACACAAGCCATACTCAGTTTTAATACCACTGAATTTTAAAGGTTTCCTGGAAGCACTTACATATCCTATCTTCCGATATCCTGTTTAATATAAATTTGTGCTTCCCTAATTTGTTAACTGACCAAGTTAAATGATAGTTCACTGTCTTACTTATACGTGTTTTGTGTAAAGTTAACTGAACACTGTCAGTTTTATACTTCAGAGCTCAGTAGGGCATATGTTGCTGGTTCACCAGAGCAATTATGCCAGCTGCATGCGCTTGGCTGATGTTTGCCTATTGATTCAGCTTAATAGTTACAGCTCCCTGTGTGTTAACTGAAAAATACGTAAGTATGTTTAACCAGGATTTAATGTGCCTCATGCATCAAAAATGGATATAAAAGTAGAAAAAAAAATCATCTATCATCTTATCTTTTTAATTCTCACTGGAAAAAAATCAGATTATAATAAAAATGATATTGAAAGAAACAGCAAGATATAATCTATTTTAACTGTCTCGAAGTAGTATCACTTATTCTGAATCACTGTGATGATGGGAAGGAAACAACTTACTAGCTACTGCAATGTCACTCTACCTGCATAGCTTTGTCATAATAACTGTCAGAAAATAAAATCCTCAACTTAGGTGCTCAGCATTCTTGTACTGTTTTAAAAGTCAACATTATACATGTATCCACATTAATAGCCAATAGGATGCCATTTTTGTTGCCTCCAACAGCTAGTCTGACACATCCTGCCACTTTATATGCTAGGTTCTAAGCATGTTTTAATTATTTATCACCTCAGCAGAGAGAACTCTCCTGCTGTCTGTATCTACCAGCGAGCACAAACACCAGTCTTAGCATCCTTTGCTACTGCACTTCTTTCCTTCTAAAAGATACACTAAATTTTCTGCTTTTTGAATCAACTGATGCCATGCTTCAGCTTTATCTTCCACTTAAAATCCAGTTCCCCGATTTTCTTGGTCTGCAACAGAGAAGCTACATTTTTCGCTTGTTGTAGATGTTTATGGCAGAGAAATTGCTACTCCTTTCAAATCTCAAAAGTTTTATTTGATGAAACTTCTGTAACTAAAGTAAAACATGTTAACTGAAAACGGAAAACATGTTTTTGTTAAAAAACCCAAACATTTATCTTTTTTTTTTTTAATTATTTGTAACAATCTTTGAAATTTCTCCATGGAAAATAACCATATTTTTTTCAAGATCCATTTCTGTTTATTTGTATATGTTAATTTGGCCTCTAATTACTCACCATTGTCACAATATAGAAATATCAAGCATTATTGATATGAGAAGACTTTGCAGCTCTCTATGAAGGTCAGTTTAAAACAAAAGGTAAAAACCAGATATTACCTGAAAATACAATAGTATGTGAAATTATACACTACTATATATTTGGCATAAGCCAGTGAGAAATGAAAAGTCCCAAAATCTCCTGATCAGCTACATTATAGCTTCTTCATTTCCATGATAATCATCTTGTTCCTCTTTGAAACAGTAACAGTTAACAGCCTTCTTCCAGTTTGAAACCCTCTTTTTTTAATGCGGTTAATCAAAATTATATGCAATATTTGAATGCTTTTTGTAATGTCATTCATGTTTTCTCTCTTCTATTGAAAATGCAGATTGATGCACCCTGAACTGCATTTGTATTTTTATGACCACACTAAATTGATGATTTATAGGTATTTTATAGAAGACCCTATACCTACAATCTTTTGAAGACAGATGTGAAAAAACCTACTCTGTGTCATTGTGCCCTACTAGATATAAAGCAGCTTTAAACAACAAGAACAACAGCAGAAGTGTTTCTGTTTCTAGTGGGGTGTACTTCCTGAGCTAATAATCCTTGCTGTGAGGAGAAGTATGTTATTCCATGCTTCAGTCTGAGCTGAGAAAGAAAAGTGGCTGCTGATTACAAATAGTTCATATTGGGAAATACTAGGTGCCTGTACTAGGATGTGATTAAAGTAAGGGCAAAGTTTCCTCATTCCCCCATGCACAAGAACAAACAAACATTATGATAATGCATAATCTTGTCTTCATATTTTCAAATATTTCTCTATACTCCTCAATAAACAGGAAAAAAAAATTGTATTGATTAATCCCTTGCCACTTGATCTTGGTCTTTCTAGTACTGTTTTAGATCCCATTTCTATAACTTAAGTTACTACAAAGTCAAGCAATTCTTTCTCCATAATATTCTTATTCTCCTTTGTATTTTAAATTTCTTCAATATTCTGTCATCAGAAAAAAATAGTTGGTATATCCTTGGAGTTTTTTTTTTACAGGTTAATTAACAAATATTGATAAAGATTGTAAAAATTATCTGAAACCTATCCTTGATAGATTTCACTGTTAATACTTCCCTATCTTTGTATTTGTTTGCCTTGCAGTAAAAATTATCACTCTTCTCACCATTCTTTTCCTATCTACAATTATGATACTCATCCCTATAATTTCTACTGTACATAATTCTAGTACAGGTATGTATCATGTATATATACATACTGCATTTAAAAACAAAACAAAACAAACCCCCAAACCAAACAAAAAAAAAAGCAAAATATCACAAAGAAACAATCCTAAAAATATTTAGGAGCAGTACAATACCTCATATAATAATAATAATAACAACAACAACAACAACAACTACTACCTTTATTATTATATTTTTAATGAAAGGAATATGTTTAGATTTTGCAACACCAGAAGGTTTGTTTCTGAGAGCCTACAAAAGCTGCTTTCGTGTTACAGGGACTGTTCAATTACATAATTCTAGGAATAGGAATTGCCAGACATTGAAAGTCACAGCACAGTTTAGAAATCATGGCAGCGGAATTCTATGCTCATAGACACATGGCACTAACTGTAAATACTCCTGAAGTTGTACTAAACATGTCTAGCAAACCTATCAGTAGGACAGATTTATCTTTGGGCTGTTGACTAACAGTCTCTACTGAAAGAAAGTCCCTGGCATTTGAAATTAAAAGTGAATGGAAAGAAAAGGAACAGGCACTGAAATTGTCAGATGAGAAGACAGTGAGGTGCCTTGAAAAAACTGTCTGGAAGGCTGGATTCAGATGGTGATCACTGGAAAAAAAGTCTATTTGGGTACCAGTGACTAGTGGTGTACTCAAAGGGTCAATACGATGTCCAACCCTGTTTGACAACTTCATTAAAAATCTGGATGATGAGGCAGTGTGTACCCTCAACAAGTTTGCAGATGACTGGGAGGAGTGGCTGATACACCAGAGGGTTGTGCTGGCATCCAGAGAGAGCTGACAGGCTGGAGAAACAGGGTGACAGGAATCCCATGAAATTCAGCAAGGGGAAGTGTGGTCATGCACTTGGGTAAGAGCAACCCCATGCACCAGTACATTCTGGGGACTGTCCAACTGGAAAGCAGCTGTGCAGATAAGGGCCTGGGGATCCTACCAGACACCGCGTGGAATATAAACAAACAATGTGCCCTTGTGACAAAGAAGGATAATGACATCCTCAGCTGCATTAGACAGATTGTTGCCAGCAGGCTGAGGGCGACAGTCCTTCCCTTCTTCTCAGTACAGATGAAACCACATCTGGAGTACTGTGTCCTGTTCTGGGCTCTCCAGTACAAGGTGGGGTGTACAATGAAGAGCTATAAAGATGATCAATGGACTGAAACATCTCTCTTATGAAGAAGGGCTGGGAATGCTTAGAAGAGAAGACTCAGAGGGGATCTTATCAATGTGTATAAAGACCTGAGGGAGAGGTAAATAGATGATGGAGACAGGCTCTTCTCAGTGGTGCCCCGTGATGGAACAAGAAGAAATGGGCACAAACTAAAGCAAAAGGTTCTGTCTGAACAACAGAAAAAACTTTTTCACTGTGAGAGTGACTGAGCAGTGGCACAGGTTGCCCAGAGAAGTTGTGGAGTCTCTCTCCTTGCACATATTCAAAAGCTATCTGGACACAGTCCAGGGAAACAACTGTAAGTGGCATCTTTTGAGCAGAAGGGTTGGATTACATGATCTCCAGAGGTCCCTTCCAACTTCTCCCACTCTCTGACTCCGTGAAACAACATTAATAGGACAGGAGAGCACAGTATGCTGCTAAGATCAGTCAGTCAGGGGAACATATCAGATATAAAATATGAATATATTTCCAGTTTCAATGACTCACACTTGTGTAATAGCCTAAGACTCATCATCTGATTAGTAAACACTTATTTTTATTTTCATGTTACCTTTAAATAAATTTTTAAAAATAACATAATTGGACTAATTATAGCATTTCATGTTAATTCTTTCATATTATCTTTAATTTTCTCTGTATGCTGTTTTACGCTGTTTTCTGCTTTTTAATATGAACTAAATACCAGAGAAACTCAGAATATTTTTACATCATCATTTCCTGTAGCTGATGTGTCAATGTCATAAAAGTTCATACTTTGCATAGAATATTGATGATAATAAGTATGTTATAATTTGAAAACTTGTGCTTAATCACATATTTTGATAACCTGTGGTTTGAAGAAAACTGTAAAAACATTAACTTACTAACAAGAATGTATTTAATTCATTTAAGACAATAGTTGAGCATTTCACATTAAGAATTTTATAAAAGAAAATATTTAGGTCCACATAAGAAAAAATAAATAAATTCCAGTATGATATTAATTAGGAAATTGGTCTAAAATAGTGTTGTTTTCATCTGACATTAGATGTGGAATAATATCAATATTTTTATATCCATTCATCCATACATGTATATATGCATATATACTTGTATAACTCTGAGACACTCACCACATTCTTCTAGTATATGAACACAAATAGACATCTCCAGAGGTCATTTTATCCTGAGACAGCTATGTAAATAAGCTTCTTGGAGTTTAACCAAAGGGAACCTATAGTAGAGTTCGAAATTCAAGTTCTGTAAGTTAGGACTGATGGAGAAAATACTGGAAAATTAGGATAAAAATTAGTTATGAGAACACAGAAACAAAGATTTTGTCCACTCAATATGTTATGAGAGGGAAAAATGGTATATGTCTTTGGAAAAAATAGCTGCTGTTCAGGAAAAATGTTTTGGTTTTGTAGCAATCAAAAAGCAAACCGCATTTTTAATCTGATAAAACTGAGAATAAATAAACTCAGTTCTATCTTCTTATATCCTTTTTCAGAATTTCCCCTTACCGTTGAAAACCTCTACCTTTTAGTCCATTAACTCATTGTGGATTGCGGACTGGTTTATTTGAAACACTGTTTTATAACCCCCCGTGGTTAATCATCTTCATTTTTCTTTTCTTTTCTTTTCTTTTCTTTTCTTTTCTTTTCTTTTCTTTTCTTTTCTTTTCTTTTCTTTTCTTTTCTTTTCTTTTCTTTTCTTTTCTTTTTCTTTTCTTTTTTTTTTCTGTAATTGTCTAAAAATCATATAGAGATGAAAGGTTCCTGCATTTTTAAGAGGACTTGTTTTTCAGAGTTGGACATATTGGCACTTTTGTGCACTAACAGATGACCTTAACCAATGATGTCTTCCTACAGACTTTCAATCATAGATACAGACATTTCTTGTTTCTTTGCCTGAATAAATTTAATTACATGCTCAGATTCACTCAGTCAATCTCAGCTGAGAATCACCAAGGAAGAGATAGTTACTGACACTCTGTCTTTATTAAGCATTGCACATTGTAATTGTGAATTAACCATAGTCATATTATAAGTGCTTCAGAGAGGAAGTCTATCTGTTGTGCCATGAACACCTTGTTTGTATTTGAGATTCAGATGAATCTCTATTAAGTTTCTATACTGGGACTCAGACAATACCCAAAATAATTATAATATTTGCTTATTTCTTCCAAATAAATTTTAGTAGTGTTTTTATAAAAGATTGAGTTATTTCAGCAGAGTAAAATGGAATTGTTTTACAAATATATGAAGCAAAATATACTTTTTTTACTCATAAATTATTTCACAATTTGTAGCTTGCTTTGTATTTATATATAATGATTAATATTTTAAAAATGCATATAAGGTAAACAAAAAATCCCCACATATAGACAAAATATTGCAAAATTTGCACATAAAATCAACACCATTTTTTCTTGTAATGTATAGAGAAAAAAATCTGAAATCAACCAATTTTCTTGAGCTGTGAACATCTGCAGGGATAGCCAACTTCAAAGTATTGTACACACTTTCTAATTAACTAGCAAGGATTAATTATTTAAACTTTAAGGAAAATTCAACCAATTCTGAAAAATCACTCTTGATGAAACTTCTTTGATTTCTTTCAGCTTAAAGGAGCATACAGTTTGTTCCATCTTTTACTTTGCATTCTGGTGCACTATTCCTTAACAAGCAAAGCCAACTTTTTACCCTAAGGGTTATATCCTTAACAACATAGCAACAGTTTTGTTTTACTTTCTACCTCAGGATGCAAAGTGAGATTAAGTGAGAGCTCTACTTTTTGTCTTGCTTTATTTTCCCCTAGCTTCACACCAATGATACAGAAAAAATAAAGAGGGAAAAAAAATTAGTTTTAAGTAACAAGGAACAGAAAAAGCAGCAAGAACAGAGTGTATAAGTACTTAACACACAAGAAAAGAGACCTACTTCAAATTGGAAAAGTTATGGGTTGTTGCATTGCATTCTGTAAAACAAAATTCTACCAAATTAATGTGTAATATTTAAATGTGCCAAGCTACTTAACTATGCAACAAAATAAGTTATGTCAAAAGGCGAGATTCAGCTCATCATATTTCAAACATCTGCAATACAGACAGCTACAACAATCTACATTATGGTTTTGACTCTTTCTGTACTCAAGAAATAGAGTTGAATAGACAAATTCATATCAGTTCTGGAGACAAATCATGCTTTGAACCCAATTGGCAATATTAATTAGTTCTTACTAGGAAACTTGAATTATACTCTGAAATGTGAACATCTGATGAATCACATCCACAATATTATTAAGGTAATTATTTCTCTTCTAGGTGTCTTAGTCATTCACAGGTGATGATAAACCACCAAAGAAACGTAACGGAAACCACTGGAGGGAAACTTAAATTTAGGATTACATCAAATGATCTATTTTGGTAGGGCTAGAGATACAGTACAAAAAGTATACAGTATATAGGCCAGTGTACAAAGAAAGACAAGATTTCTGTTGAAATTCAGTGCATCCACAGCCAAGAAATATGTGGAGTATGTGAGAGGAAGGACAGTAAGAAGAGATCAAGGATATCGAGATTTAAATTGTCAAGGGGAGTTTGGTTTATAATTTGTTCATCTGTAACTTTTAATTAGAAATTATAGGAATGTTTCTAGTCTCTAAATGTTTGAAAATTTTTCACCCTAGTAAGAACATGGCTGGCAAAATGAAATTATAAAGTGGTACTGACCATTTGATGTGAAAGAAGATTATCTAAAGTGGTTACTGATGTTGATTTTTATTGTTTAATAACAGTCATATTAATTTCTAATAAATTGGGTTTTTATATAATTTAACATTCAATATCTAACATAAATTCTAGTGGCATTATTTTTTATTCAGAAAATGAGTAATTGTGTCTAGAAAAATACTTTGTCTTTGATGGAATTTTTGTTTAACATCTACTGTTCTACTGTTTCCATTTTATCACATTTTTATATACAATTTTTTAAAGTATCATTATATCTATTACAAAAAATGTTTGCTTTACTAGGAATATTAATTTTATTGCTTATTGTTTATTATTCAACTGTTAAAAAAAAAACCAACATAAAATTTCAGCACCACTGTATAGTTTTTTTCAGAACTGCACTTATTCCTAAATAATTTACTGTACAAGCATAGCTATCATTTTTCTTGTCCTTGTCATTTTAAACATATTAAGAAGCTAATTAGCAAACAGTAAAATGTAGACGTCTTTTACAGATAAGTCTTATCAGTCCTTAGAAAATCCCTTGTAATTTTGTTTGCTTATACGTGCTTTTTATTTATTATCCAAATTACTCCCTCTTTTCAAACACCATTTTAATACATTTTTCATTTGTTTTCTCCTATCTTGAATGATCATGGGTAATAAGTTTATCTAACAATCTTTTCACTAATCTAACTGTTCCTTAAACTCATGCATTATTTGGATTGTTAATCTTTCTTCCAACCTTTTTCTTACAAATTCAGGTCCTCTCCTTCCTGTCTTTTCTGTCATTGGGGTTAATTATGCTTTATCAGAGGAGTCGTATCCTCCTTCCTTCTGCTCCTTTGTGATTCTAAGGAAATCCATCCTCCAAAAACTTCTCATACTCTTGGATGCCTTTGTCAGTTTAATATCTACTTTGATTTTCAAAAGTTCAGATATGATTCTAGATCTGAGTATGATCTTGATTTCTTCAATGATTTCACATCTCAGCCTTCCTTTGACATTTCTGTCTCTCTTACTTATTACTCAATATGACCCAAAATGCTTCCTCAAAGTGGAATAAATTAAGAACAGTCAATGGGTGTTGTAAATATATAAAAGGAAAATAAAGGATAAATCAAGGCAAAAATAAGCCCAGAAATCAGTTAAAATACCAGTGTTTATCACATCAGTATGCATAATTTTATTACAATGCATACAATAAGTAACACTGCGAATGTAGTGAATAATTTAATGTTCACTTCTGAGTGATTTAAGATTTAATTTTCACACTGGCTGAATAATCTTCAAGATATTGGACAGAAACTTGTGATTAATTAATCAAAGAATTCCCCATTAAAGAAAGTGTTCAAGGTCAGGTTGGATAGGGATTTGTGTAATCTGGTCTAGTGAAAGATGTTCCTGCTTATGGCAGGAAGAATGAACTAGATGACCTTTAAAGATCCCTTCCAACCCAAACCATTACGTGATTCTAAGATTCTAAAATTCTAAAATCTTAAATATTATTGGTCCCAGTACAGATCTCTGAGGGACACCACTTGTTATTGGTTTACCCTTGGGCACTGAGCATTGACTAGGTTTTTTGGACACAGCTACCCAATCAATTTCTTATCCATCTAAATGTTGGTCCATCACTTATCTATCTCCAGTTTAGAGGGAAGAATATTGGGGAAGATTGTATCATGGGCCCTGCAGAAGTCCATGTAGATATCAGTAGCTCTTGACTTGTCCACTGATGCAGTCACTCCATTATAGAAGGCCCCTAGATTAGTCAGGCATGAATTGGCCTTGGGGAAGTCATGTTGGCTGTCTTTCATCACCTGCCTTCTTTGCACATATTTTGGCATATCTTCCAGGACAATCTGTTCCATGATATTTTTCTGAGCACAATGTAAGACTGATTGATTGGTAGTTCCTAGGGTCCTCCTTTTTTACCTTTTTTTCCAGTTGCTTGGGTCTTCACCTCACTGCCATGACTTTTCAGATATTCTGAAGTCATTTAATGAGTGTTAGAACATCAATATGGAGGTTAAGATGAGTCATCTCTTCAGCAAATTTCAAAAGAACCTATCTCTTTAAAGAAAATTAAAAAAAAAAAAATAATATGTGTCATTGAGACCAAAATCAGATCTTGCCAGCTTGCTGCTGATATAAAATAAAGTCGAGAAAGAAAACTGAGTTTAAGCACAAACAATACATATCTAGATGGAATTTACGTACAATTAACTAATACATTCACTGACCTACTGGAAATTAAGGTGTACCATTTGAGGGAAAATCTAGGATTAACTGAGAAGGTATAGTCTGGGAAAGGCACGGGTAGTTATGTGTCATAACAATTAAAAGAAGCCTGACAACTACCCTCCATTCTCAGTTTACTGCTAAAATAATCAAGACTGTATCAGAATACCTAGGTAACTTTCTTTGTACTTATGAAAACTGCAAGTAAAAGTAACTCAGGTTGAAAATAATTGTGGCCATTGTAATCACACTACAAAATGGTATTTCCACATTAGAGTTGATCTTTCTTTAGAAAAGCGGGGTTGATTCTGAATCACCATTTGAAAGCTCTGAAGTTAACTAATCCTGTGTGAAGGAGAGAATAAACTCACCACCAATCATTTAACAAAAACCAAACAGAACCCTGCACATGAATATTCCTATTCAGCCTTTACTGAGTTTCATTCCTGTAATTTATATCATTTTGACTATTCTACCAAACAAATCTATTGTCATTTCCTGTGATGATATTGCTGTCTTTAAATAGTCAAATTATCATTCTCATCTTCAGTGTATAATGCATGTAGTTGAGCTTGGAAGCTGATTAATACATTTCCATATAAATCAGGAAACTTTTAAAATAAGTAGATATTAAATTTACATTTTTTTTTAAGCACAAGCTTAGTAAGGCATGGATCCAGTGGCTCATTAGGAGTTTATATATTACCTTTATTTGATAACACTCGAATTCAACATCACACCAGTCATGTGTTGAACACTGTAAATGTTAAGTAGGTGACAGCAAACTTGTAGGAAATGAGACAGAGGAACCCCTGTGAACATAAGAGCTGAACTATACAGAAAGAGACCCTCAATAAGCTGACTGCATGGTAATACTGCATAAGGCTTCTGCAGGACTTCCATATTCATAATGCTCATTTCTCTTATCTGTCAATGGATTTGGATTATACAGCAGAAGAGCTATTATTCCAGCACTGAGTATAATACAATAATTTTTTACAGAGGAAGCATAGGGCATATTTTATTTATTTGTTTGTTTCATTTTAGCTGAATGCACTGAAAAGTGTTTAAATTTTCATCATTTGTTTTTAGAGTTGTCTTTTCAGTTTATACCATTATTTTATGACTTCTTTCTGTTTTTATCCCACAAGGTTTGTGTTGGTTATTTTTAGACATTAATCTCTAATTAGTAATTATAAAGTAATATGAAGTAAATAAAAATTTTAATTGGTTTAAGACACCAATGAGTATGTATGCCACTTCTGCATTTTCAGAAGATAACACAGTTCCTTGCTATTGCAGCTTTTAGCTCCTGTTTCCTATTGTTACTACCAGAAAAAGTTCTGCAGGCTGGTACTACATGCCATGGAACAAAAAGGGTACAATGTTGCAGTGGCTGAATAGATAACACATGTCAACAGTGAGAAGTACAGTGATTTACTTTAATAGAAACATTTGAAGTTGCTGTGAGTCACTTATCAGAGCCCAGCAGCTTATTTCATTAGCATTTTCATATTTCCTTATGTTTTCAAAATCAGTCTGAGCAAACACTAAAAAGTTCATGTGTAACTTATTCTAGTGCCTTTTGTGGGACATATTTTTAGAAAAAACAAAATTAATACTCTAGTCCGTTGTGCTAGAGGTTGACTCACATGAAAAATATAATAAAAGTCTAATGCTAATGTTTTAGCTATATTGTGAGATGCGTATTCGAAATTATAGCTTTCAAAATCCATAAGACATTTCAACAAAATTAATTTTGGTGAAGTTGTCACACAACTGGAGGACACCGTAATATCAGAACAGTGGCAGTATTAAAAAATACTTAAGGATTAGTAAAATAGTGGAGGCATGCTGATCATTCACCACACAGCTAAAGTACTCTTTGAAGCAACAGAATTTTCAAGGGTAGAACTCTGGGTTTGCAGAGCAGAAAATAACATGACACAAAACAGCTTTAAAGCAAAAGCATCCTCATATTCTATTGTTAGCGAGGAATGTGCACTTTGTTTTGTATAATAAATTACAGTTAAAAATTAAAATGTACTGTGTTTTGTCAGGCTCACTTTGACAGACTTTGCTTTTAGCCATTACTGTTATTGTTATCATCATTACTATTACTCAGTATGGTATGTAGTATGTGCACATAGTGTCATTCCTTATGTTAAATATGGTTTTATACACACATAAAAAAAAGCCTGGGAATGCATTTTCTGTACAAAAGAAAAAACAAGCAAAAGAAAAAATTAATTGTATAGATTTTTTAAATTTGTAAGTAAATTCACACCCACCTTGAAACACCTAACTTTTAAATATAAGAGAGTTGAGGAAAAGGAGCAAGGCCTAGTAGTCCAAGGCCTAGTCCAAGTTACTACTTGGAATCTCCAGATCAGTAATCTTACTTTCTCTTTTTTTTTTAGCAAAGCCAAATTTCCTCTGTGAAATGCATTTTACTTAAGCTAACTGTTGCACAGTACAAAATAAGATGTATCCTACACTTCTTTTCTTTTGTAATTTATCTGGGGGGGACAGTCTTTTTTGAGACACAAAACCATCTAAAAACATTACAATTATATCTTAAAATCAGTCTTCTGGTTTTCTAGTGTACTGGGCTTGACTGGGATAGAGTAAATTTCTTTCATAGTAGCTGGAAGCAGTGTTGATAATACAGGGGCATTTTTGTTATTGCTGAGCAGTGCTTACACACAGTCAAGGCCTTTTCTGTTTCTCAGACTGCCCTGCCAGTGAATAGACTGGAGGCAATGAATAAGTTGTGAGGGAAACACTGCTAGGACAGCTGACCTCGGCTGACTAAAGGAGTATTCCATACTGTATGACATCATACTCAATAATAAAAGCTACAGGCAAGAAGGAGGGAGGGGGGACATATAGAGTTATGGCATTTGTCTTCCCAAGTACCTCTTAAGTGTGATGAAACCCTGTTTTCCTGAAAATGGCGGAATGCCTGTCAGATAGTGGGAAATAGTGAGTCAATTTGTTGTTTTGCTTTTCTTACTCTTACACCTCTTCCTACTCTTACACCTTTTCCTGTACCTATTAAACTATCTTTATATCACCCCAAGAATTTTCACACTTACCCTTCCAATTCTCTTCCCCATTCCACTGGGTGGGAGTGAAAAAGTGGCTGTGTGGGCCTGTGGGACCTATTGATGTTAAACCATGACATACAGTCATGGTGTTTAGCCAATGCTTAATGAGCAAGCCAGAATGTAAGATGCACATATACTAATATATTTGCCATAAAAAGTTAGGGGATAAATTTATTTTTTATCCTGAAAAAAATATTAATGCAAATGACTTCTTCATAAACAATCCAGTATTAAAGTTATATGCTCCAAATATAAAGAGCATAATTTTTGAAAAAGAAGCAGTGATATTTCTAAACTGTCCTTACTTATGATACTCATACTTTGTACGAATATCAGTGTAACATACTGGCTTTGCTAAATTGAGATTCTATGTAACAAAAGCACGACCGTATTGATAGCTGAATTCACAGGTCTACCTTTTGAAGTAATCTAACATGTACGTTATTGTGTAGTTTCCCTTTAAGTTGCCACTATTTGTAGTTGTGTTTCCTATCACCGAGTGACTAGTTGCAATGTTCTCTTTATAAGTGTTGGAATTCATTTGTGTCACTTTGAAGATCTTTTGTGAAAATCCAGAACACACCCTTGACCCTAAAGTGCAGCTGCAGCGACACCAGACAGTATAGGACACAAACTTGTTTGTGATCAAGCTTCTGAAGGTGAGCAAAATCTGTAAATTGATTCTCTCACAACCACACATACACTGCTTTTCCTGACTAATATCTAGTGGAAAGGCATAACTAAGCTTACTGAGAAGAAAACTTAATGTATTACCTTCAGTATACATAGTACACAACAAATCAGCCTTTACTTGATTCAATAAAACATTGCCCTTCGCTGCTCTCCAATAACCAAACTATAATTACATTTCAGAAAATAGCATTGTCTTTTGTTTAATCTGCATTTCAGGTACTTTCAACATTCATACCTTGTACAAATCCCCTGAAAGTCTGTTTTCCTTGACCTCAAATAAATTAATACTATATCCACCCTTACTGTCTGAATCAAATATTTATATGGTAATAAAGTTCATATTGCAAATAACAGTTGAGCATGAAAAAAAGTACATCTGAGGTGTAGAATCTATACTTTTCTTCCAGTAAATACGTAAGTAAAATACTTCTAATGAAGCAATAAAATAGATTGTGAAATTCATCCGTTATCTTGCTTGATTCATTTCTTACCAGCGGTTGAAATTTAATATAGTGTAAAAACTGTCTACCATTTTTCTTAAACACATTTCCTGATGATGAAAAACGTTTTCTTTCCTGCTGTTATTTTGTAACAGGGAAGTATTACATTAATTTAAGAACAAATCCTTTCATTCTCTGTACTACATTGATCACATACAAAATCCAAATCTGTGGATAGAAGCAATTTTCCCTACTTCAAAATGAGTTTCCTGATACAATGGGACATAAAATGAAGAGGAAGTAAAAAAGCTCCAGCTGTTCAAGAAGAATTCTGAGTTGCAGCTCACAATGCACATGTCATTTACTCATGAAGACTAAGGCAATTAATTTTTTGTTGTTTTGCACACCTGAAAAATCAATCAGACAATGATATAATCAGTAACAACAAAGGTTTAATGGAACTCACAGTAAATGAGACTTAATTATTGCACTATCCCTATAGGGGGTGCACTCTAGGCAACTAGACTATAAGGCAGATTAATTTTGCCTCTTTTTATTTTTTGTGTCCCCATAGAGATCTCTATAGCAACTGAATTAAATTATATGTGGTGTTAATAGCGACAGAGTTTTAAAAATTATTAATGCTGCAAAATTGGACTATGGTTTGTCTGGAGATAGAACAGCTTTCCTCAATACACAGAGAGTTTTGAAATAAAACTAACTTTCCTCAATACACAGTGAGTGTTGAAATAAGACTAACAAAGATATACAGGCAGTATAAATTTAAAGAACATGAAACTTGAGTACTATATTTATTTTCCAAAATAATTCTGAATAGAAAACTACATAAGCACTTTTATCATTGCCCTCATCTTTTCTGCAAAGGATTGTGCTATTCTTTTAAAATAAAGCACATATTGAATTCTGCAAAAGTAGTTAAGCCTGAGCTTGTTTTCGATCATGTTACTTCTGCTATGAAAATTCCATTGTGTATATACATGACTGAAAGGTATCTATGGAACAAAAGAGCTACACATTAGTCAGACCCTAGTCTTACGAGAGTTTAAGTGTATTGTGTAAATTTCAGTAGAATGATAAAAATCAAAGGTGTTATGCCTACTTTAACTCTTTTAAAGCTATGCCTCCAATTTAACCTTTAGGCATGGATATCATCATGTGTTTATGATATGATTGCCCTAAGAGCTGGTATTGCAAAATGACTTACGAAGGACTCAGATGAGTAACTTCTATTTTAGATTTTTAAGAATAAATCTCCAAACCTCAAGGTTGTCAAAGAAGAACCTCATAATAAGAGGATGACAGCCACAGTACCCTACCTTTCATCCTGAAGTTGCTTACAGGCCTAAAAAGTATGTTTGTGAGAAAGCTAAAACCAATTTGATCTTAGCAGTTAAGTGTGAACAATTGGAATTCCTCCCCATTAATAATCAGAGAAAAATCAGTTTCCTATAGGGAAACATTAGAAAGGGCTTCAATAATAATAATTTAAAATAAGAAATCAGGATTACTTCAAAAAATGACAGCTCAGATGGTTGTATGGAAAATAGATTTGTCTATTATCTTTTTATATCAGGTATTATAAGAATTTAATACAAATAATAGTGAAGACACAGTATAAGTACATACTGTAAGACGTGAGTGATTTAGTGTTTTGGGACCCTTGCATAAAGAGTCTAGAGTGATATAAGTGTGGCAAATATTAAATGGAGTGAAAAACACCTCACCATTGGTGTAAAAATAGGGATCATCCATAGATAATAACCGCATGTGCATAACAGGGATTGATTCTGATACTGATTCTAGTTTTGTGCTAGTATTCAGTGGTATGCAAGAAAGCATAAAATTTTTAGCAATCAAAACTGAAAACTGTTAAACCAATAATCAAGGCCAAAAGTTAACTCAGACATTCAGACTGTGAATCTAGATCTGTGGTAAATGATCTAATGAACTTCTGAAATTCAGAAATAGGAAAACCAAGTAAAAGTAAAGAATGATAACTGGTCACTTTTAAACCTGAAATTCTGCTTGACCCACACAGATCTGAAGTAAAATATTCTGTAATAAGTATGCTGTCATTTCAGACTAACAGACTGAGGTATATTAATGTCCAGTGCTTGGAAGTAAACAATGAACTAATTTAGATTAGAAATAAGGAGTATAATTTTCATTGTGATGGTAATAATCTGCTGTACTTGCAAGCTGTGATGGATAATCCATCATTAATGTGTACTTTTCTGGAAAAGCTGCCCTAGTTCAGAATCAGATTAATTCAAAGAATTCTTGTGACTTGTATTATGCTGATGTCAGGCTTGATAATCAGTGCCCCCTCAAGGTTTAATAATCTCTGGACGTTTACTACAACAGGACACCAAACCACAGACTGGAATAGCACTGGTGGTGAAAGAGAATGATAGAATACTGACTACAAACTGGAAAGTTAGATTTCTTGCCTCTCCCATGGTTTTAAAGAAAGAAACAATTACTCAGGCTTTGTGTGATAGATGAATGTCATCCCCGTTGACAGCTGTCATGGGATAACCCCAATGGGCAGCTGGGCACCACACAAGTACTCACTTCCCCGCATCACCCTGAGTAGGATAGGGAAAGAGGAAAGGAAGAATAAAAGCAAGAAAATGTAAGCTTCATTCTCCTGCTCTCCACCTCTTGTTATTAAGAATCAAGATTATCTTTCACCAGGTAACACTGTTAATCTGGTATCTAGCACTTTATCAGATACATGGGCAGAGAGCACAAAAGTTGAAGTGGCAAGATTCTGATCAATTAGATAAGCTTCAGTAGCAATTCACTTGTTTTTTAGGCAGTTAATGCTGAATTAAATGTGTAAGTCAAAATACACTTAATTCAGAAACTTGTAACATTCTTGGTAGAATTTGGATTTAAAACTTCAGAAAATATTCAGAAACCTATTACATAAACACTTTTCTTAAGACCAGACTTCAGTGCAATTAAGGTGATTAAGTAACTGGAACATCTGATCTTGAGGAAAAGGCTGAAAGAGATATGACTGGAGAAGCGAAGGACCCGGGGGATCTTATCAATGTGTGCAAAAATCTCACAGGGGCAATTAAAAAAGATCAATCCAGATCCTTCTCTGTTGCCCACTGACAGGATAAGAGCCAACTGGTGCACATTGACAAAAAATAAATATCACTGAAACAATAACAATAAAAAAAATTCATTGTGAAAGTAGTCAAACACTGGAAAAAGTTACCCAGAGTTGTGAGGTCTCCATACTTGAAGATACTCAAAACTTGTCTGGATATGGTCCTGAGCAACCTCCTAAACTTCCTATAGGTGTCCCTGCTCTGAACTGGGGCATTGGATTAGAAAACCCCCAGCCCAAGGTGTTAGGCATGTATGTGGTAATGTGACGAGGTCAAGGCCAGGCCAAGACGTCAACCCACGGATGGGGATCAGCATCAAGCCTGGTGATGGGAAACAAGGTCAGACAAATCTCTGGGGTAGCCAGGTGGGGCTATGGGGATGAGCAGAGGCCAGGCTGGGATGCCGGCATGTGGGTGGACCTGGTTTGGCAAAGACCATGGCCTGGCAGGGCTGTGGGGAGCTGGAGACTGGCCCCAGTGCAGTGTCCTTGGGGCAGAGATTGACAGCCCTGGGACATTTAAATGGGATCCTGGGCTGTGGGCAAGGTGAGAGGAGGCCTTAGGTTGTTAAAGCCCATTACCGCACTCAGATCCCTTTCAGATTCTTTTGAGATATTCTCCCAAAATGTGAATGACACAAATTTACCTCCTTGGTACCTCCTCTGAAAAGCAAGTTCCCAAATATCAAGTAAACTGAGTGAAGCATTAATTCTCTGCTGGTTTTCTAGTAAATGTCATGGGATCTTAGAAATCTAGTTTGCATGATGATGTAAACAATTTGTCTAAATGTCTGTAAAGTTTAGCTAATTCTCACTTAAACATAACCTAGACTTCCAACCCAGGAAGATTGTTGTAATCTCAAAGCCATAGGGTAAACTTTTAATTGGTATTAACAACTTACCTGTAACAATCAGAATTCAATACTACAATGAGATACCTGAATAATAAAGTTTAGCTTAACTTTTTTTTGGTATAGTATTCTGTCTGTACTCTTAATTTATCTTAAAGTTTTCAGTGAGCAGACAAATTGCCTTGGCTGTAGTACTGCACTGCTATGTACTTCTGATACATAGGTAGTTTATTAAAATCTAGTTTAGATATTTTATATTTTTAACTGGTGCTCAGTTATTACAGTTAGGCATACTGCCTCTGTATAATAAAGTCACAATAATGTGTAGTCTTAATGTTCAAGCCTGCATCTTGGAAAAAGAGAATGTGGGTTCAGGAGCTGAAGTCTAGCTGCTCTGTCCCATAGGCCACTGAATAAATGAAGATGTCTATTCCTCCACTGGCAACTTTCATTCTGAAGACCTTCTTTCATCTGTTGTTTCACACATACCCCAAAGAAACATTCTCTTTAAGTTTCAAATAGTGCTGCAATTAAGTAAAACAAAAATCCCAGGGTTTCATTTCCACAAAAAAGTTGGAAAAGCCTCTCTCTTTCCCCCTCGGTGTTCTTTGCTACTGCTGCTGAAGTGAGAAATTACTAACTTATACCAGAATTTTCATGAATGTATTCATCAAATATTAAACCAAATCCATAGCTGTGTATTTCTGAAAGTTAAATTTAAATAAATCCACTCTATGATGAAGGATATTGTTTATGTAGTCATGGTCAAAAGACAGCAGAAAGCCACAATTCAGTTTTCCTGTCATAGTGCTGTACTCAGCTCAGAGGCAAGGCTGGCATTGATCCTGGAATTAGTTGATATATGCTTATGGCTTTGAAAACAGAAACCAAACAATGTTATTTCTGATTCTAATGCTATTTCAAATTTATTATTTTAGATGTTGTTATCAATACTGTTTGTATTGTTTTCATTATTGTGATTATTGCCATGCATGTACCTTATTTCTTTGTATAATATTAACACAAATTAAATATTCTTACAGAAACCTCTTACATTTATACTTCCCAGTAGCAAAGTTTAACAAAATTTTAGAATTATGTAGCTGAATGGTAGATATTCTCTCATGTGGTTATTTAAAACTTGAAATTTAATAACATAAAGAAATGCTCTCTTGAGCAATAGTATTTCAACTAGATGGTTGCAGGTAGTCCTTGACTGAAAAGTGTAAGTAATGCAACAGGGGTATTTTTGTCATAATATAATCATATCCCTAAGGCTGTAAAAGATATGAGATTTAGCAGAGTATTTATAATTCCCAAGGGGGGTGATTATCTCCTGACAACTACCCACTAGATTTGCCTTGCTGCTTTTATAAGAAGTCTGCATTGTGTGAGATAATGCAGCTTAATTTCCTAGAAGATAAAGTCAGTTTGACAGCAGTTTCAGTATGTTTCACATGAAATAATCTGACACTCTGAAATAATGTAACATTTGGAATGTTCTCTAGCCATTGAAAATACTCCCCCCAATTCAGTGATCCAATATAGTATTAAAGATGAGCAAAGTGATATGGTCAACAACCTAAAGATATTGGGAATTTTATGGAAACATTATGGAAATTTTATTGTCTGTAGAAATTGATAATGTTTTTGTGATTGTTTTTTTAGAATTTTGTAATCTATGTGGATTTCTATATTGTGTTTACCAGGGTACAGATGGAACAGGGCCACCTTTAATTTAGCTTTTTGGATAACAGAGAATGCCATAACACCTCTTGGCTTAACAATGTCAAATATACTTTGCTTCTTGGTTTAATTTTGAAGTCCTTTCTGAGAAATCACTGCTAGAAAGCTGCTGATATCCAGGCTAAGCATTTTAAGGTAAATTTGTTGTGTTCCTGTGGCTCTGCATTATTGCAGATTCAGCTGAGTAGAACAAAGGTTGACATCCGCCTAGTAACATATTAAACTAATATCCTAACAACATATCTTCACTATTAATAGAGAAAAAATAAATATCCAGTTTGTAAATCTCATTATCCTCTTACCTCAAGTTTTGTAGATTCCTTATTACAAGGCTTTTTTGTTTTCCACTAGCATACAGTATTCATCTTTTAAGAAACATGTTTGTTAAAATCATTCTTCTCTAGACTTTAAATTGTGTCAATCTTCATTGCAGATAGCTTTTACTCTTCAAACAAATATTCACGAAAAGTAGCAAATGGTAAAACATATTATCATCCACTCTTCCTCAATGCTGATTAAATAAGAGAATATTGTAATACCTAGTATCATGGTTCCAAACTTAATTGAACAATGTTTGTGTTAGAAAAAACCCGAAGAAAAAACAAACCCACACAGCTGCTTAATTCACATCCAGAAGACAAGATCACAAAAATAAAACAAACAGACAAACAAAAAAAATCCCTAGAATTCCAACGACTGTTAAATATAAATGACAAAAAGATCTAATCCTTCTTATCCAATCTGGCGCTTTCAAAAGAAATAATCAAAAGAATGATGGTTCCAAAAAGAACTAACAAAGGATTTGCTGACAGATATGAGTTTGTATCATTTTGCTGAATTTTTAGTCACAAAATGGGAAAATTGCTTTCTTCATACTCATACTAGCACATTATTTTTATTGGCTCAATAAACTGAACTGGGTTGAATATCACAGTTAGAAACTAATTTGAACAATGTTATTTAGCATCGTTGGAAGGATTAGTAAGATATGGGATTCTCTGAGAGCTACAGTGAGAGAATAAAGCTTAAAAAAGCTTTTACCTAGGTGAGTTTCATGCTTCTGTCTTTATTTCTTTAATGTTCACAGTGATTGAGTTTAACATTACAATTTGTTAGAAAAACTAGATACAGTCCCATGGGCAAGTAATATCGGTGGAAATACTTGTATTTTTGTTCAGTCAGAGAATAAAACATATAGTGTGCAACTTATTTAAACAACCAGATCTTAAAAAATATAGCTAGAAAATGGAGTAATAAAAATGTATTACAAAGAATGACTAGTGGAGAATAAAACAATGAACACTTTAGAGTAAACTTGAGCAAATGAAACTGAGGGAAAACATGATGATGTCCTTGCCATAAAAAAGAAGAAAATCAAAATGTGAAGAATAACTTCCAAAAAGTATTGCTACAAATGGTCCATTTAATTATGAACAATAAATTAACCTTTTTCTGTGAAAAGGTCACAATTGTTCATCCCTAACATTTAGTCCCATGGGTTGATAATAAGACATAATTTCAGATAACTGAGCTTATTAAGTCAGTTTATCATCCTTGAGAAACAATGGGCTGAGGAAAAAAAAGGTGGTTTTAAGATCCGAGAAGGTACTGGAAACTTCCTGGGCTTATCAATTGGGTGCCTCGTATACATGCAATGCAGATTCCTTCATATAAAACATGGTTTTGCAGTTTGGCAATGTAATAATGTGAAGGCACTATCAGCACCAAAAAAAAAAAAAAACAAAACAAAACCAAAACCATAAAAAACCAAACCAAAAAAACCCCAAAACAACAACAAACCCAACTAAATTTGGTAAAATAAATAGTATTTAAAGAGTAATTCAAAAGAAGAAATGCCTGGAATCAGGGAGCAGGAGAGCAGAGATCATGGAATTTGAGACTTGGAAGGGACCTCTAGAGATCATCTAGTCCGTCTTCCCTGCCAAAGCAGGATTGCCTAGAGCACATTACTTAGGACTGCATCCGGGCGGGTCTTGAGGTCTCCAGAGAAGGGGACTCCACAAATTCCCTGGGCAGCCTGTTCCAGTGCTCTGTCACACTCACTGAAAAGAAGTTTTTCCTCATATTGGAGTGGAACCTCCTGTGTTCCAGCTTGTGCCTGTTGCCTCTCATCCTATCACGGGAAACCACTGAAAAGAGTGGAAAAGAAGGAAAACCATCCTCCTTCGAACAACCCTTTAGATACTTATTAATAAGGACTCCGCTAAGCCTTCTCTTCTCCAGGCTAAAGAGTCCCAGCTTTCTCTGTCAGCCTTTCCTCATAAGGGAGATGTTCCAGTCCCTCCATCATCTGTGTTGACCTACAATGGACTCTCTCCAGTAGTTCCCAGTCTCTCTGGAACTGGGGAGATCAGAACTGGAGGCAGGATTTCAGTTGTGGTCTCACCACTGCTGAGTAGAGGGGCAGAATGACCTCCCTCGACCTACTGGCAACACTCTTCCCTGTGCAGCCCAGGATTCCATTGGCCATCTGGTCATTGAGGCCACATTGCTGGCTCATGGATAATTTACTATCTATCAGGACCCCCAGATCCTTCTCCTCAGAAGTGCTTTCCAGAAGGTCCACCCCTACCCTGTATTGGTGCCTGTCATTCTTTCTCCCCAGGTGCAGACCCTACACTTGCTGTTGTGGAACCTCATTAAGTTATTTTCTGCCCAGCTCTCCAGCCTGTCCAGGCCATGCTGGATGGCAGCACAGCCTTCTGGAGTGTCAGCCAGGCCTCCTAGTTTGGTATCATCAATGAACTTGCTGAGGATACACTCTGTCTCCTCGTCCAGGTCATCGATGAATATGTTGAACAAGACTGGACTGAGTATTGACCCTTGAGGGACACCACTGGTTACAGGCCTCCAGCTTGACCCTGCTCCATTAATTACAATCTTCACCCCTCCTCACCACACATCATTTATATTTTGCCTTCAGACATCGCATTTCTGAAGCAGAATGAGGGATTGTAATCAATGTATATTGTTATAGATTTGAAAAGACCACTTCTCCTAGCATTTTGGCATAATTTATTTCAAAATTACAATTCACTCTTTCGTAATTAAAGATACTACTGGTATTCAGAATTATCTCTAAGCAGATACCTTTGAAGATTTACTGGTTAAATGTGTGAAATGAAGTTTAATTTGGGCTGTAATATTAGTAATACAACTAACAACACTAAACAGGAATTCAGTTAATGGAGACTGTAACATGAGTGTGAAGCTAGCATTTTGTAAATTTTTTTCAGTAATAAAATTTTGCCATTAAAACATTCTAGATTTTAATACCATCAAGAAGCTGATATATCCTGTTTATTGGAAGGATACTAAGATTGGAATTTATGATAATGAGAACACTGCAATTAATACTAATATATATAATCATAAAAACGTAATTCAGAAGGAAAATGTGTCTCATTTTATGAATAAGCATTTTAAATTAAACCCAAACCCATTGTTTTCTGATAAATTTAGAATCAAAGTGAAACTTCAGTAACGTATAATGGATTAATCATGACAGAATTTGAATTACCCAGATGTAAGCTCTGTTTGAGTCTCTAGATCTTGGCAGGAAGAGATATTGTTTGAAAACAAGTGACTTCTAATGTTGACAGGAAACATATAGGAAATAAGTGTAGGACAATGAAGGAGACATTGATATCTGACTTCTTTTCTTACAGAGGAGTAATAACACTGTAGCTTGTGAAAACATAATTTGCAAATTCTCAAATATTTTGAAGGTATTTTAGTCTAGATGATATACATATTCTTGAGCTTCAAGGAATGCTTTAATGTTTTTCTAGTTTTTTTTTTTTCTCACTGCAATTAATAATAACAATAATAATAATAACAGTAATAAAGGTCAAAATGTTTCCTTTGAACCATTTCACTAGAATATGCTGTGATCAAACAGAGGACAAAATTTAGTCCTGATAGAAAGGTTATACCTTGTTTATCCTTGAATCTTGTCTGCACTCAATTTGTTAAGTGATACAAATTATACACTATACCTCCACATATTTTAAAGGAAAGTGGAAGATGTACAATATTTTCGTTATGGGTGATGACCTGGACAGGCTGGAGAGCTGGGCAGAGAAGAACCTAATGGTGTTTAATGAAAGCATGTGTCAAGCAGAAATGGTTATATCTTCAGAAAACAGGACATCCACTGCGAGGTGAAAATTAGTAAAACTCATTTGTTGAAAGACAAAAAGACTGGAGTTTTAAATACATAAGATACAACACCAATGAGGAAGACAGATGTTTGCCCAAGTCCACTATTATGAAAGAGAGGATTTAGATTAACCATCATAAAAATTTCAAATTAATTTAATTCACCAAGGTAGCACATCAAGTCTTCACCTCTGGAGAACTTTAAGAAAAGGTTAAACAGTCATTTGATAGGAAGGTGACACATGAATGTTCCAGCCTGGCGCAATGCAGTATATTCAACCTGGGTGCCACTTCTGTTTACGTTTTTATTATATTTACTATATTTGTTATTATTGTATGTATTATATATGTATTATATTGCAATAACTTCTTTATTGCAAATGTTTTATACAAGTACAAATAATGTAATTAATTTAATTTTGTGCTTTGTCAGGGAGAAGTGCTATACCTCAAGAAGAAAATAAATTAATTACTAACCTGAAAAAAAAACCACCCCAACAATCTTACAAGGAATCAAAAATGTAATGTGATAAATAAAGTGTATTCAGTTGCCTCTAGATTTGGCTAAGATACTCATAGTAATCTTCAAACTCAGACTTGTGTTGTGCAAGATTTAAATACCTTTTAAATATTTAGAAGACATGGACTATAGTTATTGATATAGGCATTTGATAATCATTGGTAAATCACCTGCAAACAATATGCTAGTAGAGATATGGATTTTGTTATTATTTAGTTATAGCCACAAGAGATGTTCTAAACACATCAGTGATCAAATACTTCTTTCACGATGCATGAAACATTACCCTGCCTTACCCTCACCATCTGTCCCAGGAAATTTAAATGTGTGTGCAGTCCAAGATTCATAGAATCATAAAATCAAAGAAACACAGAATGCTTGACCTTGCAAATTCAGGTTGTCCAGAGCTGTGTCCTGTTGCATTTTGAATATATTTACACATAGAGACTCCACAACTTCTCTGGGCAATGTATATCAAACTTTTAAATTTTATCTTATTATCAAACTTGTTTATTAAGGCTTACTCCTGATCATCTTAATATGGTTGCCTTATTGCTCAAGATGCCTACTAAGCCAGTCCTCTTAAAAGAAAGAACTAATTACACCATGCAGTCAAGAAAAAAGAAAAATTAATTAATTAATTAATTAAAAGAGTGCCTCGATAGATAGAGACATTATGCTTTTCACCTTAGAAGCCATGATACCTGACAGGGATCCCACATTAAATTATTACCCCGGTATAATATTAAGAGCTTCACAAATGTCTTAAAATTCAGAGATACATTAAGTATATTAAGACTGAAGTCTGGACATTCTAGACAGAGCAGTGGTCTCCCATGCTGTACCAAGAATGTTTTCTTAATTGACTGTTTGTTCAAAAGCTGTTATGAACAAAAATGCTTCTAATTTCTCTATCCAGTTATGTAGAAGATGGGAAGTGTAAAGCATGGTCAAGTCAGTGAGGTGAAACATTGTACTGCAGCTGAACTGACTGTTAGTTACCCAATATAAAAAGCACCAATTTTGATAGCCGAGGATCAGACATCTCTAAAGTTAGTCAATGTATGATATGAACTATTGTGATATATTTTGTAGAAATATTGGCTTTATTTGCAGATATTCACGAAATTCTCAGGTCTCATAATTCTGGTATTTGTAGCCAATATTCTGCATAGTAGGTGTGCAGGCAAAAATGAAATCTACAGAAATGGTTCTCATTCAAGGGTTTTTGCATGATTAAGAAATTTCCAAATATGAAAAAACCTCAAACTAAGAAACAAAGCACAAGCATTTAAACCACCTTCTTTAGGAAGCCTGAAGATTTGAATATTCTCTGTCTTGTATATGTTTATCTATATCACTAGCATCTAGATTTTATTGGTTGTTTTAGAAGAGATGCAGATAAAATGTTCATTTGATTTAATGGTTACCCAGAAGTATATTTCAGTAGCTCTTTTTTGTCATTTTAGTCCTTTCCTGTACGTCCATTTCTTTTTCTATCCTTTTCCTCTGGCACTAGTATAATTCCTCTTCCAATTTTTTGTCATTCTTCTGTCACAATATTTGTTCATTCTGCTTTGACTTGTATGACTGTATTTAAGGCAGTTATTAACTTTCTAATTCAATACATAGCTTGTTCCTATAATTTTAGCTGTAAAAAGTATGTACAAAATAATGTGGTTATGAGAGGAAAGTGCCAATAATAATAATAAACTGTGACTACCTGTTATCCTGACCTGATTTCCTGTGGTGGGGTTTTATATATTTAAAATATGTGTTGTAGCATCTCATACAGATTTAAGAATTAATTGTGCTTTTCATTCCTACCTTTCTGAGTGTTTAATTGTGTGCAATGATGGCACTAAATCAAGGATGACATATTAGCAGATAAAACACTTGATATCTATCACTGATGAAACACATTTAGTCAATGCATATACTTAATCTTTATGCATATAAGTTAAGGTCATAACCTGGCCTTTATTATTTCTCGAAATCTGGGACTACCATCTGTAGGACGATACACATTGGTTATAATGGTTAGAAAAAGGGACTTCGTATGTATGTAGTCCCCCACTGAAATTGTAGAAACTAAATGTGTATATTATTATCCTGTGTGTATATGTGCTGGTATCTGAGTAAGTATGCTTTAAAAAAAAAAAAGGAGACTATGGAGTGTGATTGGTCTGCAAGTATTTCAAACAACCCAAAGGCAGCATATGCTTTCTAATGCCCTATCTAAAATGTGCCAACTGACATACGTCATTTGTGATCCAAGTCCATCAGCCACTAATTTCAAAGAGTTTTGGACTGAGCTCAGCATCAGATTGAGAAAATAAATAATGAAAAAGTATTCCTCATTTGTTATTTTTAAATTTTTTTAACGTATCCGAATGCAGCTCATTTAGTGTGACCCTGAAAAACTCACAGCAGCATCAAAAAACTGTTGTGTAATTAGATGCCAAATTAATCCACCTGGACCAATTAACCCAGAAAAGGCTCCCAGGCTCAGTAATACAATGTCAACAGAAATAAAATCAGAAAGGAGAAAAAGGTTGAGTGAAGAAAACTTCTTATGAAAATCAGAACAGAATTAGGGATGTTTATAAAAAAGTCTGGGATCAAAGAGACCTCACAGACAACTTTGCACCAGAGTTCAAGACAGTACTACAAATCATCACATCATAAGATACTTGTAATTCACTAATGCACTGAAAAAAGTTGGCAAATCACTGTAACTCTATTGAAATCTTACCAACTTATAAGTTTCTTGTTGTTTCTGTTGATTTAGCGGGCTGGTCTTTTTGGGAAAGCAGAAGAAAATATTTTTTTTCTAAATTTCCTGACATTCTAGTTGCTTAAAATTAGCTGAAACACTTATACCTATGAACAACTACAATGCTGCTATACTAAAGCACAGTAGAGAAAATATCTGATTACCAGAACTATAACTGTATATTTCTACAAGTGTCGGCTTCTGTTGCTTATTGGGATCCCATTTACTTTCAGTTTTTAGATTTTGAAGTGATGACAAAATATAAACATCCAAAATTAGAAACTGTCATATTATTCTTAAAGAATCTTGAACCTGGTTATATTCTAGTATTTGTAAAAAACAGCTTCTGAAGTTTACAAATTAGACACAAGACCTCAGGTTCTGTGAAGGGAAGCAGAACAAGAACAAGTATATATTAGCACATGCAGAATTTGGAGGTAATAGATCTAGGTAAATGCTGCTGTCATACCCTTTTCCGTTTTAATTTTCTTTTTTTCTTTTTTATCTTTCCAGAAGGGTCATGAGTATTTGTGCACTATAGACTTTCCAGTTTTAGTATCAGCAACTTCACATTTCATGTTGTTCACGCCATTTCCTGAGAATGTCCGTTCTCCCTGGCTATAAGAAGTTAATGAAGAATAATAATATAAATACTTTAAAAGGCATTCATTTTGGGTGTAAACTATGTAAATATTGATATTTTTTTGCCCATTATGAGCTAAAATAGAAATTGAAACTCAAAGAGTAGATTCTCAGTGTACATAAATCAGAATAATATTACTATTATGAGTAGTCCTTTTATGAATACACACGGTATATATAGGCCTGAGTGTCTTGATCTTCTTCCAAAAGTGATATAACAAATAAAATATATTACATGTACATCTCCAGAAAATAATTTTAGATCCAAACATACTCTAAAAAGTTGTTAATGTTTTCACGAATTAATGACCGTGCATTTTCGTACTACATTAATAGAATTAGTGATTTGTATTTGGACTAATTTCAGAATGTTTTTTTGATGGCATCTCTTTGATGAAAAAGAATATGCAAAAAAATTATTTCATATGTATTTAAGTATACATTATATGTAGCTGTACTTATTTTTTTAATTGAAGTAACACTTAACATGAAAGAAAGCGGAACTTAGTACTGTCTTTGTCTAGGCTCATTATAATGTTAGTCACAGTATCATTCACACACAGAATTAATGTGGCTAAATCTTCAATTCATCAAGATTTTCAAGTGCATTAATTTGCATGATTCAAGAATAGTAGCTGTAATCTCCTTTTCTCAGGCAGATTCATCAATATTTGCGACTTTGTGAGTGAAACCAAAAAAGAAGACAGAGTAAAGGGGACAAACTGTTTTACTGTAATTAAGTCTTAATAAGCAATTGTCAGCTCCTGATAATATATCTTTTCCAGTCTACTCTTTATGTCTGTGGAGCATACTAGGAATTAAAAATGTATTTTCACTGATTGTCCCATGATGTTTCCTTTAATAGAAATTATATAATTTGGTATCCAATGTTCACAGCAAATATTAAGTGGAAGATAACTGATAGCGTAATGCTGCAGTATAGAAGGACCTAGAACCAAATGACTGAATGCATAACTCATGATGGGAATCATTATGGGGTTTTGTAGTACAGTTATCTTGACAGTATTTAGTAGTTTACAGATGTAATTACACTTAAAGAAGTTCACAGAGTTTGTAATAGCTTTTGATTAGGATTTGAAGCTGTCCGTTTCATAGCATATTTGTAATTATGGTTTAATTTGGTCTGTCTCTGCTGAAATTTCATTCAGGACAAACAGACACTAAAATGGAGTTTGGTGAAATTCAGCAGTTTTTGTTTGATTTTAAGCCTACATCACCTCTGGCCAAGATTCATAAATAACATCGGTTTGTTTTGTATATTTATCTAGTATCACTGCAGCCGGTAGAGGAATTAATTATTTTAAAATCTTATCTAAGCATTTCACTGTAGGACATTTTATAGAACATTTAATGTAAACAATAATTGTAATCCATTGCATAGAACACTACAGGGCAATTGAGGAGATATACTTCTCTGATGCTGAAGAATCTCATGAGTTTTATGAGTATGTTGACTGATTGTTTAGGCTGTATTGTTTGTCTTTTAATTCCGGACGACTTGCATTAAATATTAAAAAGGGAAAAATAAAGCCCACAGAAAGGAAATTATAAAGTTGTCTTTATTACTTTGTCCAAGACTTCTAGATGCTCACCTATAGATAATGGTACCCCCTCAGTCACAGAGATTTTTAAAATAATTTTTATCTATTGAAGTACCCTCACATCTAATTAGATGTATTCAATCAAATGCAAAATAGAAAGCAATAGGTAAAACATAATGATTATTAAGAAAGCTTTACATGTGTAACAACTCTGTTTCTTTCTAGTGCATTTAAAACTCCAATTGTATTTCATACACTGAATAGATTTCTTTGTAAAGCCAGAAGTGGGATTTTTTGATCTAAAAATAACCATTTGATTTCTGTACTTTTAAAGAAACTTGTTGACTTGGCTCTAGGACAAAACTTTATTTTCATTCACATGTCTCTGTAGAACAGTTTAGTAAGAATAATATCACTTCTGTATAAAAAATTCACTCTAATTGTTTGAAATTTGCATGTTTTTCTTTGACGTTTTCTGGTTTGTCTTATCATATTATGTTTTCTAGGGCCTATGAAAACTCTCGTTAGATATTGTTTCAAAGTCTATTAATTTTCTGCTTTCCAGAGTGAAACAGTTAAGTAACTGAAGAATTATCACCTATTATGTTTTTCCAAATCTTGAGGTGTCTTTTCTATAAAATTCACATTTACGTACTGATAAAAACACATTGATAGAAATCAATACTTCCTGGTATCTGATGCACTTCCTGGAAAGTGTAGTTTTCCATGGATAGTATAGGTAGTATAGATGAGACTGCACGCACTTCAACCCAGTCTGGTCTATTCAGCTCTTCAACACTGTTCCAGAAGCTTTTGCACACTTTTACTTTGCAACCCCAAATGTCACTTCCATTTTTCAAAACACACTTCTGAAAGCCTGTAACAAAGCCTTCGCATCATATCAGAGCCTTTGCACTGAAAGAAATACACAAAAAATACAGAAAAAATATAATATTTTTTGACTCAATAGGAGATCTTGAGCTAGGTGAAGAGGGGAGGAAATCTAGTCAATCTGTTTTATAAGGAGCAGACACAGAGTGGTAAATATGTGAACTATTCAGAATAATTTTCTTTCTGACCACAGAATTTTTATTTTAATTTTTTTTGCTGAGTTATTATGAAAAGATTCAGCTCTTAAACTTAAGCATCTTGTATAATTTTAGTCTCCATGGGGTATCTTGCTTCCCTTTCAATTAAGATTCCAGAGAGAAACACACCCCATATATATGACCTCCAGTATAGTCCCCTCCCATAAGGGCATCACAGGTAGCACTATTAATAGCTTCTCTCTAAGATCTTATTGTGCTGTATGCAATTCTCCTTTTCCTAAACAGGTTGAATTCCCTACATGAACTCTCTACACAATCTTGGACTCTCACTGGGGATGCTGGGCTGATTCCATACTCTGTGAGAGAAGACTTCTGAAGTGAGACTGTTACTTTATTGGTCCCCCTCAGGGACCTTTTCTGGAGTCAGTTTGTCATCCCACCTGTGGGATGGTTGGGTCTCCTTTCGCGATTGGTCTGTCCTCCCCACTGAGATGGTTTGGTGCCTTCTGAAATCTGATTATTAATATAAGTAACACATCATATATATACTTGCTGTTATATGCTTCATTAATGATAAGTTTGTAGCAGCTTGTAAAATATATACCTGCTTGGTTGTTCCTGTTATTGATTGTTGCTATGATAATGATTCATGCTATAATAATGAATCATTTTTGATTGCTGACTGTAATAGCTTGATATATACATATATTTGCTTTACTAGGTATACTTGCTATTGGTGATTTTTGCAGTATTATAATTGCTAGTGATGATTTGTGTTCTGTTTGTGTAATCTACAATAAAATAGAGAAATGTAGAGGATAAAGCCTCCATGTTCTTGTGTATTACAGAATGCTTAGAGTCCACAGCTGTAATCTTTATACACTGGCAGGCCAGATAAGACTTTAGGTTGTGACAGTCTCTCTGCATAAATATTCTTCACTGGAATATATAGGCTACTTCCATACTTTTAAATAAAGTATTACCTTGAACCAAATCCTAGTCTTGAGACCACTTTGTGCCAGCTGGTTTACATTCGTATTGATTACAGTTAGTCTTTCTACAACACATTTCTCTTCAAGACAGCAAATTAGAGTGGTCCAAAACAGAGCCAGGTAAATGAGATATCAGTTAAGCTGCACTGATCATCAGCATTAGAATGCTTCAGCTTGCTCCATGACCCACTGAAATCAAGCAAGGAGGGACATGTGGCAAAAAAGAAAAAGATTAATATGTCTGTCCAATCTTACCTGGCCTGGAGATACTCAAGTCCTTCTGAACAGTAAGCAGGTAGCTTGTAAGTTTGTTAGAAGTGAGAGCATAACTGTGAGATATATATAAGGGAGGAATGTCTCCAAAATTCTTAACATAAGGTTTCCTCTGTGGGAATAACACACTGCAGTTTAATGCACAGTTCTGCTCAGAATATCAGAATGGTACCTCTGTCATATGCTATACAATAAAATTACTCTCATTTAGTAAACAAACAAGAAAGAGACTTAACCTTGACTTTCAGTGCATTTTCTATTCAGAAAAAATAATTTATTTGCATAGCTTTCAGAGCATGAGAATTTGCAGATCATTCCGAAGTATGTCTCCAACATTGTCAGATTCAAAAGATTAATATTCCAGTGAATCTTTCAAATCTCAGAGATTTTCTGCAAGAGATACTGGAGGAAACAATATCTACGCTGTATTTATTTATGCAATATTCATCAGCCTGTCTCTCCCTCTACTCACAATATTTTATATCTACTTTTTAAAATTGTGTACAATATATAGAGAAATAGCTATTTGGTAGTGTTGAATAGTAAAAGCAGGCTAGTTTTCTTTGTGTGCAATTTAAAGTCATTGTGCCACAAGCTGGAGCATAACTTATCCATGTGTTCTTTCACAACAATAAGCGAGTTGTTAACAGTCATTGCTGCACAGTATTAATAAGGTATTACAGACCTTCCGCATTGTTGATCCTAAATACAATAATTTGACTCAGTTACGACAAGTTTGTAATAGAACTATAAAGATGTCAGATGTATTAAAAAAAAAAAGAAAAAAAACCCGAACCAAATAAAAAACCACTAATGCAGCTGGGAAAAAAACTGAAATAATCAACATAGGTAAGTTGTACAGAGTTGACTGAGTCAGAATACATTTACCAGGAAAAGATAAACAGATTCTAAAAATAAATGTTCTTTAATCATTATGATCTCATTTTTACTGCTTTACAGGCTATTTTCACCAGGAGTCTTCTGTGTTACAGGCTGAAGAGGTAGAACTTTCCTACATCTTCACTCTGCTTTTTGCTTCCTTTTTATCACTATCTCATCTTGCTCTAACTGTATCTCACTATCTATAACATATGGCTATAGTATCCCATGGAATCCCACCCAGAACTCTAACCTGGGGATATTGAATCTGTTACTGATCTAAAAAAGCTGGAGTGTTATATTTCAGGGCACAGTGCAAGAACTTTTTATACTCATGATCCCTCAACGCTACCATTGTGACTAAGAGAAATGATGGTTTAGAGAGATGAAGAATGCATTCTGTAAAAAAAAAACCCTGTACTTTTAAACTGGGGTGTATAAAGAGCAATGATGGCTCAAGAAAGGGCTTCAAGGACGCTGTTTCCTACTTTCCTTCATTTGTGATCTTTCTCACCAGTTAATTTCCTTTTTTTTTTTTTTTTAAGTGCTACTATGAATTAGTGACTAAAAGAAATATGCAAATTAAACACCATACCTCAAGAAAAGCAGTACATTTATGTTCGGTTTAGTTTGATCAGTCTGTCTGATAAACGCCTTCTATGTTTCACTCTTTCAAGACCTATTGTACGTGGTGTTCAGCTCATGGTGTGGGGTTTTTAGTTTCATTTTTCCAATAGCACTGTGGTAAAATATTTTTCTCATCCTTAAGTTTGTACCATAATTCCAAACAATGACATCATTAAAATTGGAAAAACTCAAAGTAGTAAGAATCACAATTAACTTTGAATTAAGCAAGAAAAGGGAAGGTGACTACACAGACTAATTTTCACACAGTATAAGCCCACTGGTTCTAGTCACAATTTGGTGAAATTAAAAACCTCAAACCACGGCATTATTTTTTATTGCTAGTGCAAAGCGATGTTTATCTAATACTCCTCTTATTTCCATAATTATTCTTTATGTAATTTGCACTGTTACTTTCAAAATGAAAAATCATGTATTTGACGGTAATTACACCTGACTAAAAGTCAGAATACAGTTAAGTAAATTCATATTATTTTACAATAACTTTCAAGATGTTATAAGTTACACATTTAGATGTAAACACCTGAAATGATTAATGCAGTTATGTTAATAGGTAGAAAAATATTTACTGAAAGCCAAGGTCAAACAATAACTGTTTTGAATTAAAGGAATTTATTTTAAGCAATCATAACCATTATCTTTCTTATTGTAAGTAACTAGAATGGTTTACTGCTGTTTCTCATATAATTTGACCTATTTCTGGAGAGGGAGCAGCAAAAAAAAACCCACCATGGAAATTTCATGATTCACTGCACACTGACATAACCATCTGCTGAAATATACCACGGCTGAGTTTTACTCAGAATGAGCACCAACATTGCTCTTGGGACCCTTTTTGAATTATTGGTTTTCAGTGGTTAGGGAGAAGCTGTGATCTCCTGGAGAAGTTCTTTTAAAATAGATGTGTTGTCAAGAGAAATCAGTAAGGGAATCAATGGGGGAAAAAAAAATATAAATTTTCCTCTGAACCTGAATATTACTTGGGAATAAGCAAGTTATACGATTTTTTGATTTTTTTTTTAACTCTTCATTATTTTAGTGATCATATTAGTAAAGGACAAATTATTCATACTTACTTGTACAAAAAGAAACCACTCTTGAACTCGGAAAATCACTCTTGAAAATGGAAATAATTATGCATATAGGTAATTGAAGAAGAAACCTGAGTCTTCTGTAGTTGAGGTACTGTCTGCAGGAATTCTGAAAGTAAAAGTTAGGATAACAATTCACTTGGAATTGTACAGTTACTTAGTCTTGCACAAGAAGATTATTAAGTTAAAGCATTGCAGATATTACTATAATAAGCTTCTCCTTTATCAAATAAAATTTAAAAAAGTTGAATGTATGTTACATAGTGAAAAGTTGAGTGATATTTATATTTTCCATAGATTCTTATTACTACGGAACTATTTCTGCACAATTTCACATGGAAATATTAATTGTATTAATTTGTATTTTTGTAATGTCAGCTTATTTTCCTTATTAATAAAATAAAATGATAATATTTCAAGCTCATTAAAGTAATGAATATGCAACAACAGAAAAGAATTTAGGTGGAACAAGATTTGGAATATTTTTTTTTTTTGCATAGTAGAACTGGCAAATGTACAAATGACTGAGATGCAAACATGCATCATTTTCTTCTATTAAATGCAAAACGAAAAACAAACCCTCGTTCAATATGGCTATCAGAGTGTTTCTGTATAATATAAAAATATTCTTCTGATCTATAATGATGCTATAGGGAAACATTAGAAGTTCTGAAACTAAAGGAAATATGCACTTTAAAACTTACTGCTGTTAGAGTACGTCAATGCATTTAAACCACCCAAATCTATAATCATTTTTGCCTATAATGCTAAGAATCCTAACTACCTTGAGTTACCTTGGTCTTCATTAGTGCTACCAAAAACCTTAAAAAACTTTTGGATAGGATTATTACAGAAATTGAACCTTAATTGGAGCTTAATCTCTATAATTATGCATAATTACCCATGTTTATTACTCCTACGATGAGCACACATTTTTCTTTAGCTGTAAGGCAAAATGAGTTAAAGCTTCTAGAAGTATTGGGTAATATGATTTGTATGCACTTCACTGACTTTATTATGCTGTATAGTTTTAAAATTAAATTAAAAATGTATTTTCACTCTTTGGCCTTTGACTTTGTTAAGGAACATGAATGGAGAAAAGTACAAGCCTTGACAGCATGTGACAGCCTTTCATTTCTTTTATTCTTGAAACATGGGCCAAAAATTATGTAGTAGTGTCCTTTGTGTGACTTCTTTCCATTCTGAAATATTCAGATGTACAAACACAAGGGAAAAGAAGGGAACATTTAATCCAATTTTATTATTTTTCAAAGATAAGTATGATTAAATCAGACTCACTTAGCCTCAGTCTTTATTTGGGTCTATTTAAACTACAAGTCATGTTGGCTGTCACCTCAGGGGAGTAGATTTGTGGTAACATAGCACAGTCATTTGTAAAACTACTCTTCATAACTAATGCAGCTTGCTTGGATGAGTTTCACCATTTATAAAGAAGCAGTCACATGCTGTGACTTCTGTTTGTACATTCTGAGCTCAATCTTTTAAAATCCAATAGTTGTACCAGCAGGATTTATATTCAGTGGCCACCACTTTCATCAATTCTGTGAAATCAGTTATGAGGTTAGATCCATTTACTTTGAGAATCACAAATATCATTGCCGCTGCCTCAGAGTTACTTACAGATACTATACTTGTGGTGTTACAGGGATAAGGAAATACCACGGTGGTGCAGTGTTTAAAATACTTTATTGATCTGGTTTGGTAGTAATAATTTTATATAAGGAAAAACTAAGATAAAGTCCCCAAATTTTACTCAGTTCAGCTCTACAGAAAAGTACTGTGTCATTTCTAAAAATTAAGTGGATGGTAGTACTTATAAGGCATTCAAAATCAGAGTTGTTTTCTTTTTGTATGTTCTTATCAAATCAGCAACTGATTACAATTAGACATTCAATCCTGTTTTAACAGATGTTATGTGTCATGATGAAAGGTGACAGTAATCAAGCCATATATACATTATTTTTTTTAATGTATTTTTTCTTTATTCTGTAGAAATGATCACCTGCAATTTCACTATCATGTGTTATTATCGAACAAGGGTAAATACAGATGTGCAACAAATTGAAGTAAACAAGTTTGATGATAGTTGGTATTGATTATATCAAAGTTAGATAGATGTTTAGATAGATGTTAAGATGTCACTAACCAGAAGTTGGTGGATAATTATATATATATATTTGTGTTTATGCCTGGGTGTGCTTGTGGCTGTGGGGTGTGTGCGCTTTTGATTTTGCTATCTAACTTGAATTTCTGAAATCTGAGAACAATGAAATAAGAATGTATGCATGAGAAAGACTGTCACAAAGAAAGCTTGATAATCATGTTTTATCACTCAGAAAGAACCATAACCTAACCGTACTAATCTTCATCTGAAGAAACAAAACCCTACTTAATTAATGGTTCACTGATGAACAAAAAGAATATACCCTGATGGATCAGCATAAAGAAAAAAGAACCCCCTATGGAAAAATCAATTAGCTTTATACAGAGATCACAATCTTAAACTATTTGGAGAATCGTCAATTACTCATAAATAATAGCATAATTGGAGTCCTCCCTAGATTGGCTTTACCAAGTTGCACAAGTCCCTGTCTTCTCCAGAACTATTATGCATGATTGAGCAATCTGATATCTTGCATCATTCTTCTACTAATGTTATTATTAACATTATGTCAGGTAAGGGAATTGTTTGCATCTTATTGAAGGATTTGTTGATGGCGAATAGTTTCATTACCCCTTCAGACTTGCCAGACGCACTAGATGTCATAACTAGTGGAAACTGTGAACAACCTTGGCTGTAATTTAGATGCAGCTCTCTACTACGATAAATGTAAAACAAGCAATGCAAACGTAAAGACAAAAAAAGTTACTTTTTGAATTTTCCCTAAAGTACACTACTTTGATTATATTAGAACACTTCCGGTGTTTGCCTTTTGTGAATATTCAAGCTAACAGTAATATAAGTTAATTCAAACTTACACTGGTAGATATGGTTAAGGAAAACGCACATACAATAGAACAGGTGGATTCAGACTGAACCTGGTGAAGCAGTGAAGGCAATGAAGGTGAACTTTAACACATGAAATAAGCAGGCATTTACTTTATTAGGTGGGGGTAAGTGGGAACTGTGGCCTTCTTTGCCTGCCTGGTAAATCTGCATCTAATACCACTGAATATTCATTTGCAGCACAGAGCATGTTGTATGGGATGGGACACAGCTTGGCCAAACGGGATTATATAGTCCCCAAATATTTGCCTAAGAGTTTGTGTCAGAATATAAAGATGCAGATTTTGATTCAAAAAACATTACCTGGTCTTTGTGCCACCTTCTCCTTCTCTTTGCATTTTCATGAATACTATAGAGTAAATACTGTTGAATTTAGCATTAAAAATTTCCATGATCTCCATGAAACTAATATTTCAAGCTGAGGTTCATATATTCTGAAGAGTATAATAGAGTCTATTATTGTTTCTTGAAGTAACATTATACAATAACTTCCATAAACTCCTGCAAGCGTACTGAAATGTCCTTTCCCAATATATAAGTATATATAAATATATATAGGTGATTAAAGGCACCAAGGGCAAATTGTGTCTGACAAATTTGGTGGCCTTTTATGATACTGCCACAAATTTGGTGGACAAGGGCAGAGCAACAGATGTCAATTACCTGGACTTATGCAAAGCATTTGACACTGTTCCACACAACATCCTGGTCTCAAAACTGGAAAGTCATAGATTTGATGGATGGACCACTCGGTGGATAAGGAACTGGCTAGACAGCTGCACTCAAAGGGTTGTCAACAGCTCAATGTCCAAGTGGTGGCCAGGAAGGAGTGGTCTTCCTCGGGGGTTGGTACTGGGACCAGTGCTATTTAACATCTTTGTCAGAGATATGGACAGTATGCATCCTCAGCAAGATTGCCATTGACACCAAGGTTGGTTGCATGGTTGACACACTGGAGGGAAGGGATGCCATGCAGAGGGACCTGGTCAGGCTTGAGAGTTGGGCTAGTGCAAATCACATGAAGTTCAACCAAGCTAAGTGCAGAGTCCTGTACCTGGGACATTGTAATCCCAGGCACAAACACAGGTTGGATGGAGAATGCCTGGAGATCAGCCCTGAGGAAAAGGACTTAGGAGTGATGGTGGATGAGAAGCTCAACATGAGCTTGCAGTGCACACTCGCAGCCCAGAAAGCCAACCACATTTCCGGGCTGCATCAAAAGAAGCGTGGCCATCAGGTCATGGGTGGTGATTCTAACCCTCTACTCTGCACTTGTGAGACCCCACCTGGAGTACTGTGTCCAGCTCTGGAGTCCTCAAGATAGAAAGGACATGGACCTGTCCATGGACATGGACATGGACATGTCCAGCAGAGGGCCATGAAGATGATCAGAGGGATGGAGCACCTCTCCTATGAGGACAAAGAGAGCTGAGATTGTTCATCCTGGAGAAGAGAAAGCTCCGTGGAGACCTTATTGCAGCCTTCCAGTACCTGAAGTAAACATATGGGAGAGTTGAAGAGGGGCAATTTATCAGGAAATGTAGTGACAGGACAAGGGGTAACGGCTTTAAATTGAAAGATGGGAGATTTAGATTAGATACTAGGAAAAAATCCTTTACTGTGAGGGTGGTAAGGCACTGGAACAGGTTGCCCAGGGAAGTTGTGGATGTCCCATCCCTGGGAATGTTTATGGTCAGGCTGGATGGGGCTTTGAGCAACCTGGTCTAGTGGAAGGTGTCCCTGCCCATGGCAGGGGCGTTAGAAATTGATAATCTTTAGTGTCCCTTCCAGCTCTAACCATTCTACAATTCTATTATTTTTTTTCAAACTTAAGAGACTCAGATATATCTAGATAGATTATTTCAAATAATTCATTTATTTTAGCTTAGTTCATGAAATGGAATTGAAAGGGAAGAATTAACTATTAATATTCTCCTTATAGAGAACAAACTGAATTCTGTTTGTGCTAAAGCACCTGAAGACGTTAAATCATGGTAAAAATTGAAAACAACACAGAACTGATGTAAGCAAGACAAAAACCCCAAAACTCAGTAAAATCTAAAACAACTGCACCCTTCTTGCACTAGTGTCACTAAGGGTGAGTCCAGCCTGATGGACCTAATGGCCTTCTATGACAGAGTTACTACATCAGTGAACATGGGAAAAGCTACAGATGTCATCTATCTGGACTTGTGAAAGGCCTTTGATACGATTCCCTACAACATCTTTCACTCTAAGTTGGAAAGATATGGATTTGACAGACAAACTGTTCAGTGGATGACGAACTGGTTGGATAGTTGCATCCAGAGGGTATTGTTCAATGGCTCCGCATCCAGATGGAGATTAGTGACAAGTGGTGCCCCTCAGGGGTCCTATTTAATATCTTCATCAGTGACATACACAGTGGGATCAAGTGCAGCCTCAGCAAATTTGCAGGTGACACCAAGCGGAGTGGTGCGGCTAACACTCCTGGGGATAGGACACTATCCAGAGGGACCAGGACAAATGGAACCGTGTGAAACTCATGAGGTTCAACAAGGCCAAGTGCAAGGTCCTGCATCTGTGTTCATTCAACCTCCAGTATCACAGAATCACAGAATATCGGGGATTGGAAGGGACTTTGGAAGATGATCTAGTCCAATCCCCCTGCCAGAGCCGGAGCACCTAAATTAGGTTACACAGGAACGTGTCCAGGTGGGTTTTGAATATCTCTAGAGAAGGAGACTCCACAACCTCTCTGGTCAGCCTGTTCCAGTGTTCTGTCACCCTCACTGTGAAGAAGTTTTTTCTTATATTTAAGTGGAACCTCCTATGTATCAGGTTGAGGGATAAATGGATTGAGAACAGCCCTTTTAAGGATTTGAGGGTATTAGTGGATGAAAAACTGGAAATGAGTCAGGTGAAACCCTACCTAAAGTACTGCATCCAGCTCTAGAGACTGGACAGGAAAGATCCAGCACAGAAAAGACATGGACCTATTGGATTGGGTCCAGAGGAGGGCTACAAAAATTATCAGAGGGATGGAACACATCTCCTAAGGAGATAGGCTGAGAGAGTTGGCGTTGTTCAGCTTTGGGATGAGAAAGATCCAGGGAGACCTTATAGAGGCTTTTCAGTATGTAAAGGATGTTTATAAGAAAGTTGGGAACAGAATTTTAGCAGATTGTTGCGATAGGACAAGGCTTGACATTTCTAGCAAAAATGAGTGTAGATTTAGACTTGATAGAAGGGAAAAAATATTACGATGGAACACTGGAAAGTATCAGACATGCTTTTTCTTATCTATTCTCAATCTTATTTTTGTAATATACATTACACAGCCACACAACAGTTAAATACAGGAGAATAACAACATTAGAAAAAAAAGGTGAGAACACTGGATGTCCTTTTCTACTTGAAGACCTAGATCAGTAAGTTACTTGGTTTTTATCTCTAGTTTAGTGAATCTTTAATGATACAGTGTTCGAGTACAGTTGGGAATTTTCAAGATTTTATTGTGATTAGGAAGCTCTTATGGCATAGACATATATGTAAATGTTTCAGCCTGAAGAGCTCTGGAGTTTGGTTTTACATTTATTGGGCAATTCTGTAGCTCCTTGAGCTGTTATTCAATATAACAGCAAGTAACATTAAACATATTAACAGAGACAACTAACCAACAGTAACTAACAATAACTAAGTCCATCTAAGGGCATTTGTTAGAGGTTTGGTTACTTCCTATGTCCCTGTTGGGCTCTGGAAGAAAGTAAGCAATGATTTCAAAAGGTCCCTAGAAAATCTAGCCATAGCTAGAATTCTCTATATATCTTGAATTCTGATGTTGAAGATGTTGCGAATTATGCCCCAACATATAGAGGCACCTTCAAAATATTTTAAGATTTTCATATAGGAAATTTTTGAATACATTTTCAGATGCCTCAGTTTTGCTTTAGTC
>VXBJ01005257.1:1093092-1114454 GCA_013400055.1 Nycticryphes semicollaris
AATAGTTCTGTCTCACTGTGTAAAAGTATCAATAATATTTTTGTTTTAACAAAATGAGCTATTATAAAATATTTAATGAGAACACTACATATAAAGAACCACCTGGGCAAACAAATCAGTTGTTCAGTTAATTATTAACACTTGCTGCAATTAGTGTCTCTAATAAAAGAGTATTTTGTAGCACATATGGTTTCAAGTTTCAGGTTGATATGTTAGTATGAAGGATATGGCAATGGTTGCAATAGTCTCAAGAGTCTTACCTGACACTTATTTGAAAAAAAATAAAGCCAATAAACCAACCAACCAACCAAACCAAAACAAAACAAAACCCAAACAAACAAACAAACAAAAAAAGAAAAAAAAAAAACAACAAACCAAACCAACCAACCAACCAACCAAAAAAAAAAAAACCTAAAGAAACTAGAAAAGAAAACAAACAGAACACCATGCTCCCCCCTTTTTCATAAATATTTATTTTTTCAAAACTCTAGCATCACTTTTGTGAACTTCCCTACCAGATACAAAAGGCTAGCTCCGCTGACAGATACAGTATATTAAAAGGGAGCACAGGCAAAATAAACAGCAAAAATAAAGGTTAGAAAACAAAAAAAAACAACAACAAAGCCTATATAAGAGAACAGTCCTCAGTTGCAAGTTTGTCTTGTTTTACCTTCACAACACACAATAACCGTGTATTCAATTTTTCAGTCTGTAGCTAGGGATGAACGGTCTGATATTTATTCTAAAAGCAATAATGACTTACATACAGCTATGAATATATGCACATAATAATGACTTTTCACCTTAGGAAAAAAAAATCCTCAAAGAACAAGGATTTTAGATACACAGAAGGAATGAATATATTAAAAGTTCTTCCTATATAGTGGAATGACAAACAATCAGGTTGATATAGCATTTAAGGGTCAAATCCAACTAGGGAATTAAGCAAAGTGAGATTTAAATAGATTTTCAATTAAACTCCTTTTATTCCATGTTATACCAACCACTTCTCATTATTTCTTACCCCGATTTATGACATTTAAAACTTATCCAGCTTTCCATAGTTGTCAATTCTGTCAACTGTGATTTCAAGTGATTTTATAATAACTTTCTTAAACATTTTTAGTGGGATTTATTTGGCAGATACTTCTCCTTCAAAGCTCTCTTTTTTATTTTTTTTTGTACAATGATGGATTTATTTTAAAAAATATCTTTTTAAATAGTAGAGTAATATACTGAACAGTTGCATGAATGAGAATCCTTATTTCATTATTATTTCATTATTTCCACGTCTTAGGGAATTTAGTCTCAGAAGCAATCTATAGAATCTAAGTAAGAATGTTGAACCAACTTTTAGCTGTAGCTACTTTAAAAATAACTGTGCAGTGTTTGTATTTTTCAGATTTTTTTTGTAAAGTGAGCGGTGGGTAGAATATCCTTCTGTAATAGTTTTTAAGCGAAAATATACTATATCCTTTGTTTAAGATGCCTTAGCAACTAACTCATAGCTTTTCTTAAGATTGTTGTATACCTACCTGAGATCTGATAGAAATAAAAACAGGAATCTGTCAAACCCCAGCTTCTCACAAAGCTTTTTTTAATCATTAATATTATTGAAACAAACAAATCAGCCAGGTTTCACAATATCCAGTTTCCCAGTCTTCATTAGTTTCTTTCACAAGCTTTAAACAAATTAAAATACTAAAATTGCTGAAGCTGTATAAATTTACATGCAAATCTATTTTAAGTGCCTGATAGCAGTTCAAAGCTGTAAGGAAAGATAAATAGTTTATCTAATTACATGATATTTAACGCTGATGTTTTCAAGATGCTGATTGGTTGGGTTTGTGCCATTAGAATAAAAAGATATGCATGAAATATTTTTATTACTTTCATTAATGATGTTAAACTCAAGAAGTACAGATATTACTTTGCTCTGGTGTGGGTTGCATATTAGGACAGGAAAACTACATTTCTGTACTGCTTTAAAATTTTAACATATACTAGCAAAAGCAATAAAATCTAAGGCTCTTATGCCTTAATTATTATAATGTGATTATAAACAGTGAAACAGGATACAAAACTTATTTTCAGTGTTTTAATTTTCCTTTGACATATATCTGATATATTTAATACACTAAGTACACTAATGGTTTGCCAGGCTTTCATTTAGAAAAAAATATTTAAAGTATGAAACACTGCAAGATGCATTTGTATTCATGTTTAGAAAGTGAATAGAGTTTGCAAATTTGTGCTATTATTATTTCTTGTTTCTTAATTTTCCTTAGATACCAGCTTAATATTAGGAAAAGATGTTAAAATTTTCCTCAAACATTCCAACTTTGCAAGGTTCTAGTCTTCCAAAAGATATTTTAGTTGTGCATTTTTTGGAAAAACAACAAAGCCAAAACTGCTTGCAGAATATCTACAATAAAGTGTCAATAAACAATTATTTTAAATATTATTATTAACTACATATTGTATTATTTGACATGTGCCATAAACAGGACAAACTGTTTGTCCAAAAACTGACAAACTGAATTGAGCATCATTGTACTGGACACTGCACATTATGGGAAATGACTGTCCTTGGTGAGTTTCAATTTCAGAAGTGCTGTAAATGGCACACAAAAATATTCTCATGAGGAAAATTAGAAGATAATGTGGGAGAGAGGATATTATTGAGTAAAGGTTACCTTTTAGGTCATCTTTTCCAAATGTTTCTAACTACAATACTTTGTAAGTTTATTCAAACCCCTCAATCCCTTTCTTTCCCAAGATCAGTTCACAACTAAAAATATGTGACCTTTTAATGGATCTAGAAACTCTCTGAAATTCACCCCAAAATCTTGACTAATTTTGCCACTGAGTTTTCTGTTCTTCAATGTTACTAAAGTTTCAAGAACAGAAGAGCATTCATATTGTAATCATATCACCTGATTTTAGGCATCTGCAATATATATTCTTGTAGCTAGATTACTCTTACAACTACCCATACCAGGCTAGTAACTTTTAAGGTGAGTTATCACACATATACAAAGTACTTGTGATAGGACAGGGTGTAAATTAAAACAAGGCAGATTTAGGCTAGAAAGCAGGAAGGCATTTTTTACAATGAGGGTGATGAAACACTGGAACAGGTTACCCAGAGAGGTGGTTGATGCTCGATCCCCTGGAAGCAGTCAAGGTCAGGTTAGGTGGGGCTCTGAGCAACCTGATCTTGCTGCAGATGTCCCTGCTCAGTGCAGGGGCTTGGACTGAATGACCTTTAAATGTGCCTTCCAGCCCAAACTATTCTATGATTCTAAGCAGTCATCTACTTTACTTTGAAAAGAGCTGAATCCTCAAGTTCACTTCAATTACCCCCCAAAACTGTTGTACAATGACTCACATCATAGCACTCAAATTTATAGAAGTGTGGGAGCCATGAGGCTGACATGGCTGGGGGCTGGCCAGGTGAGCCATAGCAAATTTAAAAGCGGCTAGCCAACTCAGCGGTGCAGCTCAAGCCAGGTGTGTGTGGTGAGCAAGGGGTGGAACAGCAGTGTGCATGTGCACGTGTGCAGGCCGGGTGGGAAGCAGCTGGCAGTGACTGGTCCCTTCCCGCTGCTCGAGAAGAACACGGCCACCACACGGCCTACATCCACTGCAAGAAAAAAGTGTGGGAATCAAGACCAAGCTCCCATGCAAACACGCAGCTGTGCAGGTCTCCAGCTGCAGCGAATGCCTGAACCTGGCACTGGTACTTGAGTGAGCCAGAGACACCACCTGTGTGCGGTGTGATCAAATAAACTATCTGCTCAGGCAAGTAGTCGAACTGAGGGAGGAGGTAGAAAGGTTAAGTAGTATCAGAGAATGTGAAAGTGACATAGATTGGCGGAGCCATACCCTAAGCCAAGGGTAGTGGGTAGAGGGTCTACATGAAGCCAGGCAGAGTGAAGGGTCTTAAGGGATAAGGAGGAATGGAGACAGGTCCCTTCTTGGAAGAGCAAGACAAACCCCTCCCAGCCCCCCTTGCTTTCCCAGTTGCCCTTGCACAACAGGTATGGGGCTTTGGAAATTGAGGGCCAGGTAAATGAGGATAGAGAGGAAAATCCATCCAGTGAGTTGCCCAGGGATAGTCACTGACTCTTATGCCTTAGGACTTCCTCAATTAAGAAAAAAAGAAAGGTAATTGTGGTAGGGGACTCCCTTCTGAAGGGAACTGAGGGCCCCATTTGTAGACCAGATCCATCCCATGGGGAAGTCAGCTGCCTCCCTGAGCCAGGACTAAGGATATACAGAGAAATCTTCCTACCCTGGTTTGGCACTCGGATTACTACCCGTTACTGATATTTCAAGTAGGTAGTGATGAGGTAGCTACCAGAAATCTAAGGGCAGTGAAGAAAGACTTTGGGTCCCTGGGACAGCTGGTTAAGGGATCAAGAGCACAAGTAGTGTTCTCCTCTATCCCACCAATGACAGGGGTTGACAAGGGGATAAACAGGAAGAACCAGCAGGTTAACTCTTGGCTCCAAGACTGATGCAACTGGCAGAACTTTTGTTTCTTTGATCTACAGGACACCAGGCCTGCTGGCAACAGGTGGGGAAAGCCTAACCAAAAGGGGAAGAAGGATCCTGGAACAAGAATTAGCAGGGCTCATTGAAAGGGCTTTAAACTAGGTTTGAAAGAGGATGGAGATGATACTAGGATTACTAAAGTGGAACTTGGGAACAGCATGCCAGTGCCTGTGGGTAAAAGTACTAGCAAGGTCTTGCAGTCTGTTGCCTTAGTGGAGATGAGGGATGGTGATCCATGCAATAGCAAAAACACGAGGGGTAGTAATAGGCTGGCAACTACATAAGGCTCTGAGCACAGTCAGGTGGGAAATGAGGCTCATCCCCCCAGAAAAGTGGCACGACCGTTAGCCCAGCTGAAGTGCATCTGTACAAATGCACATAGGATGGGCAACAAACAGGAGGAGCTGGAGACCATTGTACAGCAGGAACTATGATGTAGTCACCATTACAGAAATGTGGCAGAACAGCTCACGTAATTGGAGTGCTGTGATCGATAGCTACCAACTTTTCAGAAGAGATAGGCAAGGAAGGAGAGGCGGTGGGGTTAGGGACAGATTTGAATGTCAGGAATTTAACAATGCGAATGAGCATGTTGAGAGATTATGGGTAAGAATCAAGGGGAAGGCCAATAAGGCAAACATCATCATGGGAGTTTGTTACAGACCCCCCCCAACCAGGACGCAGAGGCTGATGAAATATTCTATAAACAGCTGGCAGAGGTCTCACAATCGCTCGCCCTTATTCTTGTGGGAGATTTCAAACTTCCCAGATGTCTGCTGGAAATACAGCACAGCAGAGAGGGAACAGTCCCAGAGGTTCTTGGAGTGTGTGGAAGACAACTTCCTAACATGGCTGGTGAGAGAGCCAACCAGCAAAAGCAACCTGCTACCTATTTACAGAGAAGGTCTTGTGAAGGATGTAAAGGTTGGAAGTCATCTTGGCCAGACTGATCATGGGTTTCAATTCTTGGAGAAGCAAGGTGGGGAGCCAGTAGAACTGCCATCTTGGACTTCCAAAGGGCAGACTTTGGTCTGCTTAGGAACATGTTTGAGAGTGTTCTTTGGGAGAAGGTCATCCCCATGTTCTGTAAAACAAGCTGGCAAGGAAGAAAAACAGCCTAGCTAAATAGAGAGCTTTGACTAGACCTCAGGAATAAAAGGAAAGTTCATGATCTCTGGAAAAGGGGTTTGGTAACTTTTGAGGAGTACCAAGATGTAAAGAAGCGATGCAGGGGGGAAATTAGAAGGGCTAAAGCTAAAGCAGAACTTAACTTGGCCACTACAGTTAAAGATAACAAGAATAATTTTTTTCAATATGAATAGAAACAGAAAGACTATGGAAAATGTAGACCCACTGACGAATGAGGTGGGCACATTAGGGGTGGAAGTCACCAAGAAGGCAGGGCTGTTGAATGCCTTTTTTGCTTCAGTCTTCACTGCTGAAACTGTCCTCCATGAATCCCAGACCCTGAAGACAAGGAGGAAGGTCTGGAGAGACAATATTTTTCTCTCTATAGAGGAAGACTGGGTTAAAGGCCACTTGCCCAAACTGGACATCCATAAGTCCATGGGTCTTGATGGGATGCACCCACAAGTTCTGAGGGAACTGGCAGATGTTATTGTGGGGCCACTATCCATCATCTTTGAAAGGTCATGGAGAACAGGAGAGGTGCCTGAGGACTGGAGAAAGGCAAATATCACTCCAGTCTACAAAAAGGGCAAGAAGGACGAGCCAGGGAACTACAGGCTGATTACTCTCACCTCTGTACCTAGGAAGGTAATAGAGCGACTTGTTCTGGATGTCATCTCCAAACATCTTAAAATCATTAGCAGTGGTCAACACTGATTTACCAAGGGCAATCATGCTTGACCAATTTGATAGCCTTCTATGATGTTATAACGGGATACCTGGATGAGGGGAGTGCAACAGATGTCATCTACCTTGACTTCAGTAAGGCTTTTGACACTGTCTCCCATAAGATCCTAATTAGGAAACTAAATAAGTGTGGGCTAGATGAGGGTGCAGTGAGGTGGATTGAGAGCTGGCTGCGTGAAAGGACTCAGGGGGTTGTAAGTAATGGAGCAGGGTCAAGTTGGAGGCCTGTAACCAGTGATGTCCCTCAAGGGTCAATACTCAGTCCCAGTCTTCAATTATCAATGACCTGGACGAGGGAACAGAGTGTGTACTCAGCAAGTTCATTGATGATATCAAATTAAGAGGCCTGGCTGACACTTTAGGATGTTCTGCCACCATCCAGCATGACCTGGACAGGCTGGAGAGCTGGGCAGAAAATAATGAGGTTCCACAACAGCAAGTGTAGGGTCCTGCACCTGGGGAGGAAGAATGCCAGGCACCAATACAGGTTAGGGTGGACCTTCTGGAGAGCACTTCTGAGGAGAAGGATTTGGGGGTCCTGGTAGATAGTAAATTATCCATGAGCCAACAATGTGCCCTTGTAGCCCAGAAGGCCAATGGTATCCTGGGCTGCATAGGGAAGAGTGNTAGACCTTATTGATACTTCTAAGTATCTGAAGGGTGGGTTGAAAGGGGATGGAGATGGATTCGTCTCAGTGGATCCCAGTGACAGGATGAGGGGCAATGGGCACAGGCTGGAACATAGGATCTAGGAAGTTCCATTCAACTATGAGCAGAAACATCTTTCCAGTGAACGTGTCAGAACAGTGGAACAGGCTGTCCAGGGAGGTTGTGGAGTCCCCTTCTCTGGAGACCTTCAAGACCTGCCTGGTTGCAGTCCTGAGTAATGTGCTCTAGGCAATGCTGCTTTGGCAGGGAAAATGGACTAGATCATCTCTAGAGGACCCTTCCAACTCTGACAGTTCTGTGATTCCATAACAGTGTAAAATCATAGCCTGGAGATGTTATGACTTCATTAACAGTTTTGCTTGGTTTTGGACTACTGTAGTAAAAACATACAAACTCTTCATCAAATATTGTAAAAAAAACCCACAGGTCTTCTCGAGGGTTACCTAGTTAACAAGTAATTCAGTTGAAGAGGAATAATGATGCTCATTGCAATAACTTTTATGCAACAGAAAGGTATAACAGTTTCTGTCTTTCAATAATATTTTATTTTCTCTAAGGAGAAGTAGGAAATTACTAGTAATTACGCATATATAAACATTTCCCAGAATCCCAGAATGTTATGGGATTGGAAGGGACCTCTGCAGATCATCTAGTCCAACCCGTCTGTCAAAGCAGGTCCACCCAGTGCAGGTCGTACAGGAACGTGTCCAGGTTGGTTTTGAATGTCTCCAGAGACAGAGACTCCACCACCTCTCTGGGCAGCCTCTGCCAGGGCTCTGCCACCCTCAAAGGGAAGAAGTTCCTCCTCATGTTTAGATGGAACTTTTTATGTTCAAGTTTGTGCCCTTTACCTCTTGTCCTCTCACTGGGCACCGCTGAAAAAAGACTGGCCCCACCCTTCTGAGACCCACCCTTGAAGTATTTATAGATGTAGCTAAGTGCTGTTATCCTACAAGCACAGGAAAACAGCACACTGAATACTGAGAACCATTTAAAAAAAAATAATTGGGTGTGAGACTGTACATATAGTCACTGAAGTTTTGTCAGAGCACATCACTGCATCTGCCAACACTGCCGTGTGCCCTGGGCTCTCAATTTCATTTGGCTACATTCAGCAGCCAGGTTTTCCTTGTAGTATTAAGAGCTGTGCCTAAAGAAGCAAATAAAAGTATTCAGTTGGATATTAAGATAATTTAGGTTAGGAGAGATCAAGGCCAACTTCCTGTTCAAAGCAGGTTAATCTATGAGATCAAACTGACTTAGCCAGGGCTTTATCTAGTCAGGTCTAGAAAACCTCCAAACAGAACACTGCACAATCTATGTCGGTTACATGATCTGTTGCCTGACTTCCCTTTTATACCCAGTCTATCTGTCTCTTGTTCCATCTTACTCCTGTTGCCTCTAATCCTCCCACGATGCATGGCTGTGAAGAGCCTGGATCTGTCTCTTCTGTCACTCCCTCCAGTTACTGGGGATACTTTTTTAGGTCCCCTTGAAACTGTCTCTTCTTCAGGCTGAATTGAACCCTTGTCAACCTCTGGACAAGTGCTCCAGCCCTGACCATCCTGGTAGCCCTCTGCTGAACTTACTCCAGTTTACTTTTTGACTTTCCTGTACTGAGCAGGCCTGAAGCTTGATGATTTATTACTTATGTGGTCTAATCACTGATGAGTAGAGGATGATTATCACCTCAGCTGATCTGCTGGCTATAATCTGGCTAACACCGTCCCAGACACTGTTAGCCATCTCTGCTGAGAGGACTCACTGGTTTCTTATTTTCAGTTTACTGCCCTTAAGGCTGCAGCAGTTTTCCTTAGACCTGTCTCTCAGTCTCTCATTCCCGCAGCCTGTGACAATGCCAGGGTCTCTCTTACCAGGGACAAGACTCCACATCTGTCTTTGTTGAGTTTCATGAGTTTAATATAATCTCATTCCTCCAGCTTGTCAGTACAGACACACTTGTGCAGACCCATTACTCCTCTGGTTGACTCCAGGTATGAGGAACGATTCATTAACCACAACCTTCTGAGCCTGATAATCCAATCAGTTTATGTTCACACACCTGGTCATAAGGTACTATCTTTGATACAAGGATGTTGTGGGAGACTTTCAAAAGCCTTGCTAAAATTGAAGAAAAAGACATTGCCTACTCTCCCCTCATGTATGAAACTGATCATTTAATAATATAGGACAGTCAGAATGTTCAGACATGAATCATATTTTATAAGGATTTCCTCACCACCACCCGAGTTTAACTCTTCTGGACTGATGTTTTCTCATTCAGATTATGTAGATTTTCAGAAGTCAGGGGCAAAACTCCCATTGATCTCTGATCCATCTCATCTTAAAATTATAAGACAAACAGGATTCTTACTCTGTGGCAGTGATTTTTTCTTTCTACTGACTTTAAAGAAAGCTTAAGGAGCTTAGTTATCTATGTTAGATGAGATTAATTGTTCCATTAGACTACCTGTATAATAAATGAAGAAAGATGCCGAACTCCAGACCACAAGCCATAATGTTTGTTATAAATAGGCTGTGATGATTTTTCCTTTGGTGTCACCTTTCTCTAGATTAAAAATGAAATACTACAAAATTGCCTTAGTCTAAACATGCAAATAAAACTATATGAGATAAGTTTCATTCTTGTCATAGTCAACTCTCTTTGGCTCTACCCTCTGTGATTCATGCTTATGATATCACCTCATTTTAATTAAATGTGAGTGTAGTGGGTCTGGCTGGGATGAAGTTAACTTTTTTTCAGAACAACACTTGCGGTGCTGTGCTTTGGATTTGTGACTAAATCAGTGTTGATAACACACCAGTGTTTTGGCTATTGTTGGACAGGCCTTGTCTTTATCTCTGCCCCCTCAACAAGTAGGCTCGTGGAAAGCAAGAAGTTGGGAGGAGACACAACTGGCACAGCTGACCCCAACCAGTTAAAGAGGGTTCTATGCCTTACAGTCTCTGGGATGCTTTTGATCTGGTTTCTTTCTGTCTGTCAGTCTGATATGTCAATCAGCTGAAGCCCAGCTAGAGACCATCTGGAGCTTTTCAGAAATTTACTGTGTAAATGATGAGGTAATTGCACACAAATGTAAAATTCCTGCAGTAGTTTCAGCTGGTACTTTTCCTCTCTTACTCTGCATATTACCCAAATCTTCACAAGAGAGAGGTTTTTTATGCTGGATTTATATCTAAAACTTAGTGAAGGAATGGATTCCAATAAATGTACTATATAAATACAAGTGTTTATTAACACCATATGAAGGCTGACAGTAACATAATTAAAAGGATATTAACATATATCATAAAGATCTACATTTTTGTTGTTGTTGCTCAGGCATAAGAGATTTATGGAAACAACTTTGTAATCTGATAGTATATATGTTAAATTAATGGTCTAACATGTTTCATTTTTTCATAATCATATTTAAATCTCATCTTTGTAAGACTAGAAGATTAAATTCAAGACATACTTTCTGAATTTCAGATAATTTATTTTCTGAATAACTGCTATTTAAAATTAAGCAAAAACGAATACTGAGAATAATTTTATGCTGAAGAAAATCATGCTCTCACTGAATTTTTAATATCTAAAAATAAAGAGATTTTTAGAGGAAAGCCTATAGAAACAGACCATGCATTTTAATAAGACATAAAGTGTCTGTAAAAAGTATGAAAACCATGAAGCTAAGATTATTGGTAGATCTTGCTCCACTGCGTGGGCTTTCAGATGAAAAGGCTCATCGGAATCACACTACCTAAACGTGAAGTCAGACCAGTCTGTCCAGTAAAGAAAGCACCATGTGACACTGTGCCATTCTGACCTAAGAAATACTGCCTCTTTTTTTTTTTTTNTTATCTTCATAGCACTTCTAGATTGGGTACAGGGATTTCAGTAGATGTAATCATAGGTTAATGGCATACATGCACATTGTGGTGTAATTTATTCTAAGTTTACAATAAGTATTCTACTACTGTTAATCAACACATCTGTCATACATACCAGCTTTTGTTAATGCTTTCTATAGGTCTTTATATTATACAACTCTATACATTGAAATACGATAGGTGAAAAGGAAGAATATCTAATGGATTTTAATTATTTTGCACATTCACTTTTGAAAAAAAACCGTAACACATTACTGTTAAAAAACATTATTAACCATATTCTGCTTCTGTTGCTCGTAGTGAATGTTACCTTATGCCAGAGGTTAAGAAAAAATCTCACAGGAACTTACTTTGTACTAAGGCAAATTTGACACTGTATCCTCAAAAGTACATGGCTACAATGTAGAAAATACCAAGGATGGTATTCAACTCCAGAACATATCTACCTAAATCTAAATGTTTGGATGCCAGATTCGTATGATAACTAGATATCTGAGGTGTCATTACTGCCAACAGAGCCTAAGAGGACTTGATTCATAGTATAAACACAAAAGCCACCCTGAATGCCACAGGATATCAGACTCTTCTGCTTAAGGCTATAAAACCTGTAGGTGACCCCTGTCTCCCTGGAGTGGCACCTGAAGAGCAGTCCAGATACTCTAAGATATTTCAAGTTTCATATACATTTAAGGCTAAGAAGCTGAATCAAGTCCCTGTATTTAGACAGAGAGGAGGTCTTCAAATTCTCTAAGGCTTGATTCATCTGCCTACACTTATGAAGTTTTTAACACTGTTTAAAACATCATAAAGTGCTGTTCAGATGCCTGAACTTAGAAAACTAGTGTCATTTTAATAGCACTAGACTAATCCACGTAACTACAGTTGGTTCTTCAAGAGATTCATATCTTCCATAGGTCCTGTTCCTTACCTTCCAGCCTCATGGAGCATGGATTGTCTATTTTAAGGCTTCTCAGGACTCATGTACCAGCAACTGATTCATGACTTCTTGACTGTATGCTCTATTTGTCTCTTGGTATTTGAAACATCCTAACAGAACTGATGGTTATGCCTAAGGACTTATAAAATACCAGTCCCCATCTAGAATACCTTTGGGGGATTAAGCTGATAGCCTAGGGCACCTGTGTAGACATATTTAGAGGTCTGTATTCAGCATATGTAGTCTGGAGCTTAATTGCTCTCTATATTTGTTAAAAATGGCTTTTCTAATGTGAAAATGAACAAAATTATTTTCTATGTTTTTATTTTTCAGGAAACTGGAGGATTCATATATTGTGTAGAAGTAAACTAATAAATTGAGAATTCTAGCCTTAAGATTTGATGACACATACAGTCTTATTCCATATTGTTTTGAGTTTAAGACCAAATAATGTTAGTAAGAGGGTTCATGTAGGCATAACTTAGAAAGGGAATCTTATACTAATGGTAAATTTTCATAATCCATGGGGAAAAAGCGACATGTTAAGTAATGAATGATAGATTTCAGAAGTAAGTTATACCTCTTTTCATATAATTTTGCTTAGCTTACCACAGGAAAAGCATCTTTACATGTGTATGACACACAGAAGTACCTGATACAATGAGTCTTTAAAGATTTTTTAGGTTTTTTTAAATATTTTTTTTTACTGTGGCTAGATACCTCTGCTGTCAGAAGAAATTGCAGAATAATGTGGTGAAGCTTCTGATTATTTTAAGTGAATCAGTTTTGCTACAGGTAACAGTCACCTTTTCAACACTGTGACTTTCAGCATTTCTGTGACAGGAAGTCCCTGTCCTTAAAGTGCAAGTGTTTTTGTTATGTCTAGAAATGGTATAGAAGTAGTTCTTATGGGAGAATGTATAAATGAGGCTAGATCCACACTACTAAATAACTCTGTCTCAAGAAACAATTCCCAAAACTCAGGCTAAGACATTGTCATGCTTTGGGCCGAACTGGTCACTGAAATGAATGACAGATGCTCTTCCCCACTTCTTTCTCCAAGGACAGGAGGGGGACAGAGAAACATAGGAGTTTAGGAAAAAACCTAAATGTTTTTAATAAAAATGTTAGTAAATTAATAAAACAATAATTAAATAGGATAAAATAATGACATATATACAATGTATCAAGCTCCCATTATGACGATCAAATCACCAGCAGGCACAGGGAAAGTCCCACACTGGACTAGAATGGACGGGAACTGGATTCCAGATATGGAATCAGGAATACATGGATCAGGATTAAAGGCAGATGAACAGACTGAGTCCTCCTTGTACACCAGCCACTGAGGAAAGAGAGCTGACCCTTTGGTCTTTCACCCTTTATACTGAGTGTGAGGCAGAAGGGGTGAAATACCCTTTTGGTCAGTTTTGGGTCACCTGTTCTATCCGTTCCTCCCCACACATATGACCTCTCTGCACTTTTTCACTTCCAAGCCTCCAATGGGGCACAAAACAAAGTGAGCTGACCTTGGTTATTACAGCAATAAGTAAAAGCAGGAGCATCTCTGCATACCATTTATTGAAGTCTTGTTGGACCATCTAGTTCAAAGGCACCCCAAGAACTAACTAATGTTTATACAACAATGTTCTTGTCCTTGTCCTGGCCACCCAATCAGTCACACTTCGCTAAGATTAGATTGTTTGACAGAGGTAGCACTCTGTTTTATGAATTAAACAGTGATACAGACTTGAACTTCTCAAGAACTATTCTACTGAATGCTACTCACTTTATTTATTCTGTGGGGTTTCTGTGTGGAAATTGAAGCATAACTTTTGCACAGTGGTCTACAATTGTTGTTGTACTATACAAATATCACACCAAAAAGTCCTTAAATAATATTAATGTCCACTATAAAAAGCAAATTTTTTTAATCCGCTATCATGATTTAAAAGCTATTCTAGACCTAAGAAATTTTAAAGGTTGCTGAATATACACTTAAAATACAATTAAACACTGAATCCTTGCTAAATTTTTCACCAGAGTTGCATTTGCAAAGACCCATGAATCTGCTGTCGTAACAGAGTGGGTATTCTGTTGTGAGAACACGATTGTTGGTCTTTGAAGAACGGGAACAGAAAATATAAAGATCCTATGTCTAAAGAAAAAATAGCCTGGGAGGAAGATTAAACAGGAAGAAATATAGATCAGGATCCATGAAAAGATTAAAGCTTTCTAACATAAAGTACCTTTATTAAGAAAACAACTACTATATATAGAGATTAACTGGAACATCTTAATTAGATCATCAGGATTACTTGGCTAAGGATTTAATTAGAACAGTTACAAGCAAGGAAAGCAATCAGGAAAATATTTGGTACGAAAAGTAAATAGAAATCCATAAAAAAAGTTAATGAAATCCATGAGAAAGATGGTTAAAACTAAACTCTATATTTAATTCAGACAATAACATTGCAATCAGAATTTTGTGCAAGATGTTGAATATCAAGATTGTATTGTCCCACTGAGCTGTGTAGACATATTGTTTCATGGACTGCATCAAAAGAAGTGTGGCCAAAAGCTCACGGGAGGTGATTCTACCCTTCTACTCTGCTCTCATGAGATTCATCCTGGAGTACTGTGTCCAGCTTTGGAGTCCTCTACACAGGAAGGACATGGACACGTTGAAACAGGTCCAGCAAAGACCACAAAAATGATCAGAGGGCTGGAGTACCTCTCCTGTGAAGACAGGCTGAGAGGGTACCTGAAGGGGGCCTATAGGAGACATGGGGAGGGACTCTTTATCAGGGAGTGTAGCAACAGGACAAGGAGTTATATTTTCAAATTGAAAAAGGGGAGATTTAGACTAGATACTAGAAAGAAATTCTTTACTGTGAGGGTGGTGAGGCACTGGAACAGGTTGTCCAGAGAAGTTGTGGATGCCCCATCCCTTGGAGTGTTCAAGACCACGGTGGATGGGGCTTTGAGCAACCTGGTCTAGTGGGAGGTGTCCCTGCCCATGGCAGTGGGGTTGGAACTTGATGATCTTTGAGGTCCCTTCCAAATTCAACTATTCTATGATTCATAATCACTGTGGATGTGGCATTAAATATATTTAGAAAGGAATATATTTTCAAATGTTAAGTTTAATAATTTTATCTTAGGTATGAATTAGAAAATGCAGAACTGGTAAAAAATCACATATTTAATCTTTGTCGTACTTACCTGTAAATTAATTGGTTTTGCTATCATGCAACATTTCCTTTCAGTTTTCCAGCTCCTCTTTTTCCTTTAAAAGATTATAAAATACTACCACAAGTAATATTTAGAGGCCAATTATTTATTCATTATATAACTGTGTCAAAGCAGGACAATAACTTATCCAGATTTATTCTTAGTTTAGATCTGGTTGTCGTATGATTCTGAAGTTGTTCACATCAAACTAATTGCCCTGGATCAGTTACCCACAGCATATTACAATGTGCTTTAGTGTACTTAATATTTTACGGTTCACCTTTCCAAAATAACAGGTCCTTAGTTTTACAATACTTTTACTTAGCTAGTCTACTAGAATCTAAGTTTGTTGACTTTCAAAATAGTTCATCAATACTTCAGTGTAGCGAGGTTGAGGATTTTATTTTAATTTTTTGAATAGTTAATTTAATTTTTTTTTCCTTTTGTAATAGGGGCTTTTTGGTTTTGTTTTTTTTTTTTTTTTAAATTTTATTTATTTCAGCACCATTTAATAGATGAGCCAATTGAGAATATGTAATTTAATAGGTACAGGTTTTATTATTATTATTTTTTAATGCTGGCAGAGGACGAAAAGCAATTCTAGAAGTGGATGAAAAGTTAATAAAATGCTTTGAAGTACTGCCCTACATAATTGTTGCACATTATTATTCAGAGCATTCTGTATTTTCAAACTATGAAAAGGCTCATTGCTGTACTTAATTTCATAGTAGAAGAAACTATTTTTAGATTTATTTTCAATCCAAAGTTTTAGCAAAAAATACAATAATTTCAAAGTGAACAAAGAATTATCTTGATCTTTGGAACTGACAAACACAGAACAGTTCCTTACTACTGTCTTAGAATTGCTTCAGAGTGTCTGGTCTGGGTACTTGCCCTGATGTGATTGGGGTAAGACAGACATGCATCAGGATTCTCTCCCCCTAAGTCTTTATTTGAGCACAAAGAAAGCTGGAGGTTATGAACTTCATAAGAGCTACTGCTGGTTCCATCTCCTCTTCCTGTCCAGAAACTGCAGTCATACTCTGGAGTTTCCTAAAACTGTGTTTGTACTTCCTCATAAAAAATATCCAACTGTAAAGATATCTCCAGAAACTAATGGTCAGACCTTGAAATTTAGAATATTATTATACACTTCAAAACAAAAACTATTTCTGGTTTTAGATGTTTAAAAGTGACTCCAACAGAAATTAGTGTAAATTTGACACAAAAGAATCAGAACCTATATCAAATATCTCTGTTGTGGGGCTTTTTGTTGTTGTTTATTTGTTTTTTAAACAGACATCTTATGGAAACAAGGTATTCTTTGAATATGATTCTTATTATGAGTTAAATTTACTGCAATAAAATAACCCCCAAATTATTTATTCCATCAGTTTCCTGTGAAAGTGTATTGCTGATCACTCCAGCATACTGATAACTTTCTATCCAACAGAACGGATCTACAGTTATTAATTTTTTTATTGTTATTTTCTTTGCCTGCTAGTGGAATTGTAACCGTGCCTGCTGGCTGAAAAATTAACCAACTGAACCCTTTCACATCTGTTTCACAGTAGTCTAATGAGAAAAAGTGTCTGACATGCTCACATTTCTTTTCTTGCTGAGCAGTCCCAGTAGTGGGAGAACAAGAAAATACAACCTTCTGCAGCCATTTCATTCAATTTTCCTTAACTTTGTTACAGAGGTATGGCAAGCTAGATATTACTTTCAATTACACAAAATGCTGCATTCATGTGAATAGAAGTTCTTGCTTCTGTCAGAATTTATGGAAACAAATTGAAAATTGCAATATAATAACTAATGCTAACAATAGCAGTACATCCCTCCTTTGACTTCTCTTTATATAATACATAGCAGTGAAATGAATACAAGGCTGTTATTCCTATCCTTCCTTCAGAAGTCACGAAAAATTGACTGACCTTTTCTCTAACAGTAATTTCAGCTGTCATTGTTCACTTAGATTTTAAGTAGCATTCACAATATATTTTTTTTTTTCATGCCGCCCTTAACAGTGAGGAGGCTCCTTGTAATGATCTCAGTCTGTAATATCCAAAAATGCAAAAATCAACTGTACACTACGTTAATTGTCTACTACAGTCTACGGTCTGCTATTATACCAAAATTTGCTTCCCAATTTTCACAAACTTTTTGCTTGCCTTTTTATCTCTTTCTCACATTTCCGTTGATGATACACTGGGATTAGACAGGGTTTTTTTGTTGTTGTTTGCTTGCTTTCTGTTTGCTGACCACAAAACACGAGAGTGCTTACTTGCAGATAGCATTATTTGATGCTAATAAAAAAAGTTATACATAGCAGTAAATTATGGGAATTCTGAATACACAGTAAACATCTTATTACTGAAAAATACATATAAAAATATTGAATGTAACCTGTCGGATATACACACCTATTTCTACAGCCATGCTGTGGACCATGGTATATAGTTATTATAAATTTATAATTAACAAATTGATATTTTCTGTATTATGAAATTGAATTTCAGTTAAAGACATTTTAACAGGATAGCCATATAACTTCAAGCTCTGATTAAGTAACGAATGTTTTAAAATAGACTGTAGTCCTCAGAGCTTCCTCATAAGAATGGATAAAACAGATGTAGAAAGAATTACAATGTTCACTCATGCCATTCTGGAGAGTCTTATAATTTTATACTCAAATGTACTTTTTATTCATCAGGAAAAGATGAGACAATGTACCAATTACTTATGGCTTTAAGTTTATGTACTTAAAAACCTATAAGGTAATTCATGATCTAGAATAATTAATATTTTGAAGTATATTTGCTTTCTATGGGTAGATACTTGTGTGGTCAAATACAGGGGAAAATGTATTGCATATGGTTCATGAGCATGACATTTAAAGACCTTTCAGCAGTAACCCCTAAAAGACCTAGGAGTGCAAACTGAGATTTACTTGGAAAAAGGAATTAATATTTTCAGTGTCACTAGAATCAACATTTTAAAATAGATTTGAAAAATAAAATAATAATTTATTTCAATTTCAACTTTACTACCTTTTTTCCTTAAAAGTATTCTAACTCATGTAACTTTTAATATTTTTCTTCAGTTTCCAGTGTTACCACTGAAAAAATGCTACAACACAGCAACCCTTCAAAACTGGTGCAAACTCCCTACATTTTGTTTCGATCTTGTAACAAAAAATAGAGAAAAAAAAAATCCAGTTCCTACTAAATGCTATTTAAACTCTCCAACTATGTTTCATAAAAAAAGACTCCTTCAGCCACTGGTTTTGTGTGAAACATATTCTCCCTGAAAAAATGTAAATGCACACAAAAATAATCGATAAAATGTGCATGATCATGTAATGCTAAGCAATGTAGTGAGTACAGTCAATACAAGATAGGCATACAGCTTTATAGTTTTGACACCAAGCAGGAGGTTCAGAGAAAAATGTAAACAAAGAAAATAACGTGCAGGGAAGGATTTAAATGCTAAACCTCAATTTTTATTACTGTGGTGATAAGACAACTATCCAATACTTAAGTTCACTACACAAAATATGTATAAGGGTACAGTCACAGATATTTCATCACATTGCAACAACTTTGCCTGGTACTCAACCTCTCTTACGTCTACAGAAAATTCTGTTTTCACTGACATGACTGAATACAAGAATGCTGCTTACCAGTTTCTTCTAGGAAGTAGTTTCTTGCACTGGAACTGATATTCCTGTTTATCTCCCACCTTATGCCTTGGTACTACCTTCCACAGCTGCTTCAGAATCTTAAACTGAACCTCAGAACAAGGAAGACAAAAAGAGTTGCAACCTTTTTATTACCTTTCTTAGGACAAATATTCTTGCCTGTCTTCTTGAACTGACTGTTCTGGGGCAGAGACATGGAAGCTGAAAAATCTGTTCTAGCAATTGCAATGATGAGTTCTCTAGCACTCTAACTTAGGACAATTCAGCAGTATTCTATATACAATACAATCCTCATATGTTATACAATCTTTCTTTAGTCTTTCAGTATAGTAATTTATTTTCTTCTTCTCTCATGTAATTTTTCTTTATATATAATATATATATGAATATAATTTTTCTATATATTTTTAGCAATGTTTAAAAGCAAATCTCTTCACTATTTCCAGTAAAATAGCTGTGAGAGTTTTTCTCTGAAAAGTCTGCCATGAGGTGATAACCAGAGAGCTACATCAGTCAGACAAATTTAATAGATCAACCTCAAAAAGGCTTCCTAGAAAAGTTGTTTTGGAATCTATAGTAAAAGATGGAATTTCAAAATTATTCATTAGACAGATCCACTTTATCACCAGAACAACAATCCCTTGCATCTGACAATTTTATATCGGGATGAGAGAACAATCTTTGTTGGAGGTTTAATGAAACAGGTTTTTTAATGGGAACTAAAAGACAACAAAACTATTACAATTATTCTTTAGACAGTATACAGAAACCTTGAGAAAATAATAAAGAAATGTTTGATTTTTTTCTTCTATGTTCCACATTTTTAAGCTGCTAAATATTTAACTGACATCTTGGTAACTTAATGTTCTGCTGCATTTGAGACTTGCAGAGGTGAAGATTGGGCCTTAGATTTATAAAGACAGTTAGGTGTGTAATTCCTGTTGGTTCAGAGGATGATTTTTAGCCCAAGTAATTTGTTCTAAATGAATAAGGAAACAAGTGACAGGTCTCTGCTTGGTCTTACATCTTTTCACTATGGGACAATTTAAGATCATAGACAAAAGCAGCTTGCTGTCATCTTCCAGCTGCAGGTTTTGCATTAAATGCTCAAAAAAAACCTTGCTCAGTATGTACAGAAATGGAATTTGTTGGTTTAGAGGTTTCATATTAACAAAGAATGTAAAAGTATACAAAAAATCTCAGAATGACCTGACATCAGGAAATGTCTAGAAACAACTTGTATCTAAGGGAAAGTCCTAGAGATATATTTAGAGTAAGAATAAAAATGTTTCCTGTATATATACTTTTTTTTTTCTTTACTAGCAAAATATTCATTAGTCATGTAAGATTTGAGGCAAGTTTATTAACATTTATATCTCTATGTGGAAACTGGATTTTTAATTGATGTTCAAACTAGTAAAATGTCTATAATCATTTGGCACAGGAACAATGTGTTCTTCTGATCTCCTTTTTTTTTTTCTTTCTACACTAAAACATTTCCAAACCCACAGTTCATTTTAATTGCTATAATTATAATTTTTTTTCCCTTTTCGGTAGATCATATGGATCAAATTTTAAGAAGAGGAATGTGAGCCAAAGGCTAAGTTTCTGCTCCAGGAACTAAAGACTGCAGAGACCTCAAAATGTTTCCATTATCTGACTTGGTCCAAACAAGCCTTGGACCAGACCAAGGTTAAATATTATGCTCTGTGTTCTCTATATCCTTCCTGATGATGCTCATGATTTTGTTGGTTTTATTTTCTGCTGTTGCAGGCTGATTTTAGACCACTGCTTCTGTTGAGGTCCAACATCACTTTCCCCATTTGCAGCTGCCAGATCTGATTTTATCATCACATCAGTGTTTTTCAGAAAACTTTAGTTATTGTTTTGCTTAATTGCATTGATTTATGCTTATTTATACTGAAGCTTAGTTGATAAAGACTGGATTCATTCTTAGAACTGGAGCTTACATTGTTCACTTTTTTGTCAGAGTGGTGATCGCAATTCTGAAACTACAGTTGTCTCACTGTAGCTCATTTTAATGATAGGTTATACACACAGTGGTCACCAGTTCTATAGTTTCATATTTGATCGTTCTCAGATATCTCAGGCAGATGCTGTGCAGCCCTGATGACTTACTGGCATCTAGCTTCCCTGTTTGATTGAACGCTTTCTATATATTTCAAATCAATCTTGCTTCTCTGACCTATCTTCTAGAAAGAGTATGACAGCTATGGGAATATACATATCAAAAGACCAGTCCAAAGAACCTACAGAGCCTTTCTTCTATGACCATTTAATCTCAAACAGTGTAATTGGAATAGTTATTACTTGTAAGCTATTATGAACTACTGTCCAATTCGAATTGAAATTCCCTTTAAATTAGGAAAATTGAACTTAGTGGAGTTCTGTTTTTTTTTTTTTTTTTTTTTTTTTTTTTGATTTTTTTGGGTTTTTTTTTTTTTTTTTTTTGTTTTTTTACTTGGAAAA
>VXBJ01005257.1:1114679-1130162 GCA_013400055.1 Nycticryphes semicollaris
TTCTTGTAAGCTATTATAAACTCCTGTCCAATTCGAATTGAAATTCCCTTTAAATTAGGAAAATTGAACTTAGGGGAGTTTTTTTTTTTTTTTTTTTTTTTTCTAGATTTGTTTGGGTTTTTTTGTTTGTTTGTTTGGTTTTTTAACTTGGAAAAATAATACAGATATTTTTCAAATAAAAGGACCTTACACTTGTCTTGTTGAACCTCATTAGGTTCTTCTCTGCCCAGCTCTCCAGCCTGTCCAGGTCACCCTGGATAATGGCACAGCCCTCTGGAGTGTCAGCCAGCCCTTCTAGTTTCTCCTGTGCTTTTAAGAGTTCCTCCTTGAAGCATGATCAGACTTCCTGGGCACCTATGCCCTNGACTACAGGAAGTTACACTGTTTGCTTAAGAAACTGCTTCAATTATGGTAAGAAGTTTAATACTTCACTTGGGCTCTGCATGTACTGTTGTGGTGGTGAATACACTGAAAAACACTGGCCAAGCCATTCTTGTCTTTGTGCCTCACTCCTCCCATCTGCAAAAGACAGAAAGTTACTTTCTAAAGCATACAGATACTTGCTAATGCAATCTGCTGTCAGTACTGCACAGAATATAATTTAAATCCTTAGCACAAAAAGCAGCAAAAATAAGACTTTTTTTGTAAGAAAGCCACACCAGAAATACTAGGACAGGTTTTATGTACACATTTCATTTCTCTGTTTTTGACTGAGGGGAATTTGACATTGTCTTCATTTCTTAGAAAGAAAAGAAACCAGGATTTGTGGGAAACTTATTATAAGGGAAAACTAAGAATTCTAAATGTGGGGTTAGATAGAACAGTAGCAAAGCATTGTCTGATAAGCAGAGTTCTATTTTCCATTAAATTAGGAATTAACATTGGTTTGAATCATTCTATCATTTCCAGTACTCACATAAGGCTTCATGCAAGTGTAGCTTAGAGTTATAGGCCAATCTCTCTTGCTATGACCATAGATCTGAAAAGTTTCACAAAATGTTGGAAGACAGAAATCAAATGAAAAAGAAAGGTGAATTTCATCTAGGAAAAAGTGAGCTGAATGTATAAGCTATTTAGAGTATGGCAGAACAAGTGGCAGAACAAGTCACTTCCTCCTGTCAACTCCTCTGTTTCATAGCTGAAGGACAGATAGCAGTCTGGCATCATACTGCAGTGCAGGGTAGTGAGCAGAGTGCCTTGTCTACACTCCCATAGCACTCTAGGATATAACTCCATATGGGTATTCTTGACAGAGCAGCAGAGACATGCTGTTTGGGCGTTATAGGTTGCTTTCAGTTTGGTTGTTTCACACATTGGATGGACTGTCACAGCACCCACATTTAGCAGAATGTGCTTGAAAATTAGTTATTTTAAGCAGAGCTGGAAAAGTGAGCTGTGATGCACAGTGAAGTTGCCAGTCTGCTACAGCATTAAGCTCGGCAGCTGTTATACTGGGTATGAAAACAAGTGTCAACAATAGTGTAGTACACACATTGAATTGCCTTCATGTTAATGCTTGGGTTCATTTTGTCTTATTTTAAGTACTCACTATGGAAATACTTCTAGGTTTCTGATGTTAAATCTGCTCACTATATTCCAGCCTACTAAATTCAAGGATATGCATGAATAGCTTATTCTATCTTTGTTTTGACAAATAGTATATTGATACATGTTTGTTGGGAAATGTGTTGTATTGCAGGTTTATCTCACCCAGATAGCAGGGGAAGAACCCAAAAAAGAATAGATACTGTTTGATTTCCAATATTTCAACTAGGTGTCCTCAGAGGCTTTGATCTCTTTGGAGAAATAGGCAACCTGACATAAAGAAGGAGCTCAACTTTTCCTAAGATAAAGCTCTCAGTGTCTTAACTTAAGGACATGAACCCTGACCTTAGCTAATTCACTTTGTTTGGAAACTGCTTATGACAGGCAGCCCTTTTTTGTCAGACAAATAAGAAAGTTCTCTCCAAAAAATAATTCACATTGTAGCCATACTGAATCACAAGTTTGTGTTTCTGCCTACTGAAGGAATCTAGGGTGATTAAATTCCATACAAGCTATGTAAGAACATACAGGTACATGGTTTAAAATTGCTTCTTATGCCTTACCATACCCCACTCCCCAAAAGACCCCAAACAAATCTGTGACTTTTTAGGGAGTAAATTAAAAGTAGTGACATAAATTTATGCCAATTTGAGCATGTAGTTCCTAACACAAAATTATTTTCTTACACTCCTCCCCCCCCCAAATAATGGAAATTTATTATTGCTTGCAGTTCATAGTTCCACTTTTTTTTTTATTATTCCTAAAGTCTGCAGTTCAAATGACAACACCCAGTGTAAAGGAGGAGAGAGATTGGTAAGCTAATATCTGAGGTGAAGATAGAGAAATNTATGATTTCATGATCGCTCTGGCCAAGACAACCTCCAACCTTTACATCCCCCACAAGACCTTCTCTGTTATCAAGCAGCAGGTCCAGTAGGGTGCTTTTCCCCCTTTTTTTCGATACAATTCTTTCAACACTCATATATATAAGGAGTCAAAAACTTGATATTTTCTTCTTTTTTTTTTTTNATTGTCTCCATTTCTTAGAAAGAAAAGAAACCAGGATTTGTGGGAAACTTATTATAAGGGAAAACTAAGAATTCTAAATGTGGGGTTAGATAGAACAGTAGCAAAGCATTGTCTGATAAGCAGAGTTCTATTTTCCATTAAATTAGGAATTAACATTGGTTTGAATCATTCTATCATTTCCAGTACTCACATAAGGCTTCATGCAAGTGTAGCTTAGAGTTATAGGCCAATCTCTCTTGCTATGACCATAGATCTGAAAAGTTTCACAAAATGTTGGAAGACAGAAATCAAATGAAAAAGAAAGGTGAATTTCATCTAGGAAAAAGTGAGCTGAATGTATAAGCTATTTAGAGTATGGCAGAACAAGTGGCAGAACAAGTCACTTCCTCCTGTCAACTCCTCTGTTTCATAGCTGAAGGACAGATAGCAGTCTGGCATCATACTGCAGTGCAGGGTAGTGAGCAGAGTGCCTTGTCTACACTCCCATAGCACTCTAGGATATAACTCCATATGGGTATTCTTGACAGAGCAGCAGAGACATGCTGTTTGGGCGTTATAGGTTGCTTTCAGTTTGGTTGTTTCACACATTGGATGGACTGTCACAGCACCCACATTTAGCAGAATGTGCTTGAAAATTAGTTATTTTAAGCAGAGCTGGAAAAGTGAGCTGTGATGCACAGTGAAGTTGCCAGTCTGCTACAGCATTAAGCTTGGCAGCTGTTATACTGGGTATGAAAACAAGTGTCAACAATAGTGTAGTACACACATTGAATTGCCTTCATGTTAATGCTTTGGGTTCATTTTGTCTTATTTTAAGTACTCACTATGGAAATACTTCTAGGTTTCTGATGTTAAATCTGCTCACTATATTCCAGCCTACTAAATTCAAGGATATGCATGAATAGCTTATTCTATCTTTGTTTTGACAAATAGTATATTGATACATGTTTGTTGGGAAATGTGTTGTATTGCAGGTTTATCTCACCCAGATAGCAGGGGAAGAACCCAAAAAAGAATAGATACTGTTTGATTTCCAATATTTCAACTAGGTGTCCTCAGAGGCTTTGATCTCTTTGGAGAAATAGGCAACCTGACATAAAGAAGGAGCTCAACTTTTCCTAAGATAAAGCTCTCAGTGTCTTAACTTAAGGACATGAACCCTGACCTTAGCTAATTCACTTTGTTTGGAAACTGCTTATGACAGGCAGCCCTTTTTTGTCAGACAAATAAGAAAGTTCTCTCCAAAAAATAATTCACATTGTAGCCATACTGAATCACAAGTTTGTGTTTCTGCCTACTGAAGGAATCTAGGGTGATTAAATTCCATACAAGCTATGTAAGAACATACAGGTACATGGTTTAAAATTGCTTCTTATGCCTTACCATACCCCACTCCCCAAAAGACCCCAAACAAATCTGTGACTTTTTAGGGAGTAAATTAAAAGTAGTGACATAAATTTATGCCAATTTGAGCATGTAGTTCCTAACACAAAATTATTTTCTTACACTCCTCCCCCCCCCAAATAATGGAAATTTATTATTGCTTGCAGTTCATAGTTCCACTTTTTTTTTTATTATTCCTAAAGTCTGCAGTTCAAATGACAACACCCAGTGTAAAGGAGGAGAGAGATTGGTAAGCTAATATCTGAGGTGAAGATAGAGAAATTGAAGAGAAAAGATAATGTCAATGAATCCTTCAACTATTTTTTGAAAGAACAAGTTCTCACGATTTAACATATTCTGGTGCTTCCTGTGTCCCAAACTTAGCATGTAAGCAATTAAGCGTCAGGCACTGGCTCCCAAGTGATAGTTCAAACAGCAGAATGTGTAGGTGATCAAACTGTTTTCTAAATGGTGCTCCGCTAGGGAGCTTAGAGCCTTTTAAGAACTTCAGAATTAATGTCCCTGAGCTACATACTCCCTGTACTGCTCTGGGTAGACAACTATGTTCTCTATAAGAAGGGCAGAGCAGTGGTGAGTGAGCAGACCAGCAGCATTCATTTTGTTTTCAAGGTTAGTTGTTGACATCCCTGACTTTTTGACAAGGCACTAAGAAATGCTGAAACTTTCTGGATGGGATTAACATTAGAAACCTATAATGTGAGAGTCTACATGTAAGCAGTACCATTACATTTCCCAGAGATTAAGGGCTTGTTTCAGTTACCTTTTCATAGGTGTCTAGTCTCATTGAGACATTCTAAATTATCCAAGATACCCCAAAGGAGCTGGAATTTATAAATCTGAGTACCTGGTGAAAATTTGACCTTCTGCAGTAATATATGTGTATAGATGGCAAGGTTTTGACAGGGGGCAGGGATGCTGCCAGGGCGGTATCTGTGAGGAGAGGACAGGACTGCTCCGTGCCAGACACAGCAGGTTCCAGTCAGCTCCAATAAACTGACCATCAGGCACAGTGGAGTCCCTTAGTTGAGTTGGCACCTCTGGACCAACCAGAAGAACATGTGGCCCCTTTTACCTGTCATAGTAAGCAATCTCCTTATCTTTATCTTGACCCATGAGCTTTTTCTCCTTATTTTTTTCTCACTTTTCACATTTGAGCAAAGAAGAAGATTGACCAAGTAAATGGTAACTCACCACACTGCTAGGGGTACAGTCAGGACAGAACAGCCTATGATGCTTCAAAAAATGCTGGGTGCTCACTGTAGGCAACTGAATTAATGTTTTAGTTGTTACAACCTGTGGTGTCTAAAGATTTGTTGAAATTGCCAAATGACATCTACTTCAGACTGAGATTATTTTAGAGTCCTATGCTCAGGCAGCTGAACTGTACCCTTACACTGTATAAATATAAAATTAGCTGAACTAAATCATATCCTCTATGTGATTTACTGTGGTAATGCATGCCAGTTATAACCCAGAGGAATATGCTTGATTTCAGTCAGTTGGGTATTCTGGAATAAGTTATTTTAAACGTCTGCTTATAAACCTGTCCTCCTTGTATTAGGTAAATTGAATATAAGTTACACCCAATTGTGTAGATCAGAAAGAAAAAGATTAAAGCCTATTAGGATGGTTGTCTTATAGCATATCTCTTTTCAAATATATTGGGTAAGACAGTGAAATGACAGATTTCTACTTCCCAAAAATATTCCATATATAATTAGCTAAAATTGGAGGGGTTTTTGCAATTTTTTTCATTATAAAATATAGCCTGAGGTTTGATAACTGGGTGCAAGAGAATACTTTTAGTAAGTAGTCCTAAAAAGTTTACTTCAACCTTGATTTCCCCCTTCTTCCCAATTCCCACTTACCTGCTTATGCAGTTCTCTATTCAGTAATCTTTTGTGTGAATTCCTTCCTGTGTGAATTTTCACCTGAAGACCAAAGGAAACTACCATCATGCTTTTCTGTGTTGTATCCTGCTTCCACTGTGTTTACAGCTATTAGATAAGTAAGAAAAGTCAGCTATTGATCTTTGTAAATATCTATAGAATAACAGTACTCAAAGATTCCAGGACAGGAAGTTTGTTCAAGACGAATTTACTGGACAGAATAGACAATAAAGATCTCTTTAGTCTCACTGCCTGTTATAATTTCCATAGGATTAGGAGTTAACAGTACATAAGGAATCATTATCATAATTCCATTTAGTATCTATAAAGTTTTCTTCACAATTCGATGCAGAAGTTTTGTATTAAAAAATAAAAAAGCATTTTTATATTCCTATTATAAAATATAGAAATATATTATTACTTTAGTTATGATCTTCAGAGATAGTTCAGAGGTAAAAGCAAGTCTCTGACTTGTTGAGATTTTAGTCTAGCAATTCTCTCATAATACTACTTCTTTCCAAAATCCTAGTCTACAACAGCCAATAGCATGGGCCTGTCATAGCTTGGGCAGGGTTTGCCAATGATAAGATGACAGATACTCTCCCCAAGTTCTTATTACAAGGAGAGGAAGAAACTAGACAAACAGATTTATGAATTTAGGAAGAAACTAGACTAATGAAAGATTCAAAATGACATAAATACAGTATTTATAATCATATACAAAACCATATCAAGTTCCCATGAAGATGGCACCAACAGGTACTGGGAAAGTTCCAGACTGGTCTCAGTGACAAACAGGAATTGGATCCTAGAACTCACTGATGGAGAACAAAGGCAGACAAACTGACAGAATCTTCCTGAGGCATCAGTCATCAAAGAAAGAGGGACATTGAAAAGGAAGCCCACGAAAAGCAGCCAAAGAAGAGAAGCCAACCCGATGCTTTTGATTCCTCAGTTTTTTTGAGCATGGCAGAGGAGATGGAATACCCTATTGGACAGTTTAGGTCACCTGACCTGTCCAATCCTCTCCACAGTTGCATATCCTCCCCAGGGTAAACAAGTCAGCTGACCCTGGTTGCCACAGCAACAAGGAAAGAACCTCTCCTGCTGAAGAGAAAGTGGGCTTTGCACCACCCCAAACCAGGACTGGGACATATAATTAAGCAGTTTTTTATATTTTCCATTTAAACATCAATTATGGTAGACAAAAAAAGCTTGGTGAATGCTAACACACAGCTCCCTTCAGCTACACAGCTCTCTTCAGTTATAACTAGAGTAGAAGAAATAATTTGTTACTGAGTTTAGATAACCTTATATTGCACTCTTTAGTCTGCAATAACATTAGTGGAGTCTATAATATGAGCAATTGAATTTTATTTTTGCTTTGGGATGAATTGACCTTGACCAGCTGCTAGACAACCATCCAGTTGCTCTCTCAGTCCTCATTCTTAAACAGACAGAGGTGGGGAGGGTGGAATAAGATAAAAACGCTAATGGACCAAGGTAAAAATAGGGAGATCATTTACCGATTACGATCACGGGGAAAAGAGACTGAAATGCAAGAAAAATAATTTTATTTATTGCCAATTAAAATAGAGGTGGAAGATGAGAAACAAAGAAAAAAAAAATCAGCTCCTCCCTATCCACTCCTTTTTTTCTCAGACTCAACTTCACCCTTTTTTTTTCCTGACTCCTCAACCTCCCTCTCCACAGTCAGTGAAGGAGGGATGGGGAATGGGGTCTGTGGTCAGTCCATAATTGTTCATTTTTGCCACCCCTTCTTCCTCGCACTTACTCTCTCCTGTAGCATGAGTCCTTCTCATGGGCTCCAGTTTCTCTAGGGAAAAATATCTTCCAGAATGGGTTCTTAATGAGCAGAACCACCTGCCATTATGTGGGGTCCTCCAGAGGCTCTAGGGGACTCTTTGCTCCAGCACCTTAGTATCTGCAGGGCTGTTTCTCACATTTTTTTTTCTTCAGTCCGCAGTACATTTGTGCCATTTTCTGCTCTTTCTTAAATCTGTTTTCCCTGAGGCACCACCACCTTGGCTGCAGGGTTCAGCAGTGCCCTGTAGCAGGTCAGTTGGAGCTGGCTGGAATCAGTTGTGTCCAGCAAAAGGCAGCCCTGGCCTCTCCTCACAGAGGTCACCTTACAGCTCCCCCACTACCAACACATGGACACCTACATCAAATACATCTTTTCCCCTTTTTTTGGTTAATAACTTAAATTAATATACTTTTTTTCCTGAGAGTAGCTTAAAAGCTGAACAGTTCAGGAAAAGTTAGTAAACTTTTCCAGGAACCTCTGTCAAAACAGGTATCTGTATATAAAACATGGTATGCTTTGACATTACTGAAATGTTAACCCAAGCCACCCAAAATCTTTAATGTGGGATTTTTTATTATTTCTGTAAAACTAACACTCTTTAAGAGCTATATAATTTTTTCTTAAATAATCTATTTTTGCTTGTGTTTAATTTCCCATCAATATCTACAATTAATGCATTTAATGATGGGAAACCTTTAAATGGATTTAGAGTTTCAGTTGAATAAGCTTGCCAAACCAAGGATGCCTAGGAAAACTGTTGAAACCCACTTAGCTTAAGCACATTGTGACAACCAAGTAATAATTGGAAGATACTATTGTAATGTAAACACATTGAAAAACCCTTTCTGGGCCAAGACAAAACCGAGTTCATTAAGTCTGCATCAGTGCCCACTGAACCTAAGAGGCAGCAGACATGAACTGAAATACAGTAAAATCCAGTGAGAAGAAAGGGGAAGAAAAGGAAAGGGAAAGGGAAAGGGAAAGGGAAAGGGAAAGGAAGGGAAAAGGAGAAGGGAAGGGAAGGAANGAGCTCTGTAGAGACAGTCCTGGGAATCCTGGTGTACAGCAAGTTGACCATGAGGTACCAACGTGCCCTTGTGGTCAAGAAGGTCAATGGTCTTCTAAGGTGCTTTGGCCTAAGCTGGTCGAGGAAAGTCATCCTCTCCCTCTGCTCTGCCCTGGTGAGGCCCCATCTGGAGTACTGTGCCCAGTTCTACGCTCCCCAGTTCAAGAAGGACAGGGAACTACTGGAGAGGGTCCAGCAGAGGCTACAAAGATGATCAAGGGAATGGAGCAGCTGTCTTATGAGGAATGACTGAGAGACCTGGGTCTGTTTAGCCTGGAGAAGACTGAGAAGGGAATCTCATCAATGCGTATATATATCTAAAGGATAGGTGTCAAGAGGATGGGGTCAAATTCTTTTCAGTGGTGGTCGGCTACAGGACATGGGACAACTGACGCAAGCTGGAACACAGGAAATCTCTCTCAACATGAGGAAAAACTCTTTAGTCTGAGAGCGCCAGAGCACTGGAACAGGCTGCCCAGAGAGGCTATGGCATCTCCTTCTCTGGAGATATTCAGAACTCACCTGGATGTGTTCCTGTCCAACCTGTTCTAAGTGAAACCTACCATTCTGTGCTTCTGTGATAGCTCTAAGCAAGCTTATCAATCTGGCCTCGTTCTGAGCATGGATTTGGACTAGGTGATCATGAGAAGTGTCTTCCTGCCCCAGCCATTCTGAGGTTCTGTGTGATTTGTTTTTGTTCATTTGCCTGGGGCCTCGTGATACAGCAACACATTAAAAGATGTTAACATAACGTTAACATTAGATAATGTTTGAAGCAACACTACTGTGCTTCCCTGTTTCCTACTACAAAATACATAATCCTTCATATAACTTTTAAAATCTCTAATTAATCACATATTACTGTGTTATCTTCAGAAAAGTACACCAGAGTGGAAAAATTGGAAACCATACTTTTGAAATGAATGTATGTATTTTCACTTCCAACTATTTGGTTGCATATGTGAAAGTACAGCTCTGAATACAACCCTGTGTACTTTTATTTTGCAAAATACTAACTGCATTTTTGGCATTTGGATAACAATAAAAACAACCATAATGACACACTGTGACAGTCTGTGCCAGCTGCTTAGATGTACAGTGGGTGTAAATTATAACCATGCTTCAAGGGCACTATGCTGATTTATATATGCTATTTACATGCTTATGTCATACTACATCTGCAGTCAGGCAAATTTCATGCTACAGTGGAAAGATCCAGAGAAAGAGTCCTAAAATCCACTTGCCTCAGATGAGAGTGCACAAGATGAGAGGCTTTCTTAAAGGCCCTCCTCCTCATTGGTAACATGACAAGATCCCATGTTATACAGCTATCTGCATTATAACTGTGCATAATGTTGCATTTTTTTAGTAGTTTATTATAGCAATGTATGTGTATATACTTAATAATGAGCCTAATTTTACTTACTTCATCTTAAAAAAAGTGAATGTAAAATTTTGCATTTTCATATGCCACAGCTTTTAGACTATGAGTGAAAGAATATGCTATAAATATTTATGGAAAAATAATTTTGAAAGAATTTACACCAGAATAATCCAACCAATAGCAAAAGTATGCCCTGAAGCAAAATGTCATATTTATATATGAGGTCATGTCATAAATTTTAGACAGAAGTATTTCAGTGTGGTCCTTTTATTTTCATACTTTCATGCAGCTCGAAACCTGAATAGTATGATTTAGGCTGGCATTGTTTTGCTGTTGTTCCAAGATATCTTGTTAATAATCATCTTTTGCATTTGTATTTGCACACTGTGTCTTGCACTTTTTTCCCTCCACAGTGCTATAGTTCCAAGTGTACCTTATTTGGTTTATGATCTGTTGAACATTTGGATTCAGCTGTAAAAGTTAGCATTTGTGCCCTACTGGGACTTCTTGCAAAGCAGCAATACATTTTTTCTTTTTGGATTTCAAAGGTTAGTTTCTTGTGCATGGTCTAACTTTGGAGAGAATGTATGTTATTTACGTGATTTCTGGAAACACCATTGATGTCAACAACTATCTCCTGATACTGAGGAATTATTAAAGCTTGCCAAGCAGATAAATACATGTCAAAACTAATGGCACTGTAAAGGTTGTTTCTGATCTAGTTTCACATAAATCAGAAATGCAGAAGCTTCAGAGGAACAATATTAATAAAAATCCCCATTAAAAATAAATATATAAATAAATCACTGTAAGTGAGGTGCAGCTGTTTTTAAAGACTTATTTACACAGGGAGAACAGTGACCTTCATTTTCTGTCCTAGTAATCTACCTCACCTGTTTTTTTTCTTGTTCACATTATTTTTCTCTGTTGGGAGAAAATGATGGTCCTGATAAATGCTATATAATACTAGAGAGAAAGAAACTTATATTTGCAGTAAGCTAAAATGTTATTTTTAAACTAGTTCAAGTCAATAATTTTTCATGTTTTCAGTTAAACATTACATAGCCAATAGAAGATTAGTAAAAAGTTTAACGAGGCCTGACAATATAACTAATGCATACGCGTTTTGTGTTCTTAGTTTGGTTTCCTTCAGAAGCAATTTAATATATGCTTATTTGTTTGTATGTGTGTCCACATAGTTTATAGCTTTTGAAATTTTGCATTGATCATTTCAGATTATATTTCTATTTTGTACAGTTGTAATTTTTAATCTTTGTGTATAACATCTGAGTTTGACAGAGATGTAGAAGACTCAAAAATTATTAAATCTCTACAAATTTCATAAAATAAATTTTGGCCTATTCAATATCCCAGCTATGCACTATATGATTACCTGTAGTTAAATATTAGACAAAACACATGGAAAATAGCAATTTTAGTCAGGTTTCCTACTATCATGGTTTACCCCAGCCAGCAATAGGACCACACAGTGACTCGCTCACTTTTCTCCCTCCCCTTCAGAAGGATAAGAAAAAGGTGGAGAAAAGGAGGGGAAAGGAAAAAGCCCTCATGGGTTAAGGTAAAGACAGTTTAATAGCACAATAAAGGAAAAGGAAAATAACAGCAATAATAATAATAGAAGAACATAAAAAATAAAGTCATATGACAGAAATCGGTCTAATGATTGGTTGCCCATCCCATCCTGAGCAGGGATCATGGATCCCTGGCCACCAGCCAAACTCCATTTATTTACTAAGCATGGTGTCTATAGTATGGAATATTGCTTTGTTCTGTATGTGCTCACTCTCAGGTCTAGTGGAAGTTGAGTAAAGTCCTTGACTAATGTAAACATCATCTGGCAACATGTGAAACAATATGTATTATCAGCATCATTCTCATGCCAAAACTAAAACGCAACAGTGACTAGAAAGGAAATTATCCCAGCTGAAACCAGGACACCTGCAAAGCAAGGCTCTGTGAATGCAAGTATTTCATTCTTAACCACAGGTTTTGGATCCACTGACTGATTTCAGTCTCATGAGGCAGAAGAACTGATGTCTCAGATATTTACATCTCTGGTTTTATAGCAGATGGCTAGATAAAGGAGAAAAAAGCCTAATAACTTATCATCTTTCTGGTTTCACAGCTGAGCACAGAAGCCTACATGTCTCTGACAGAAATTGTGGGTATATGCCAGGCTAACAGTAAATTATAATGAAATTCAGTTAAGAAATCAACCAACCAAGAGACACAAATGGATAGTAAACTAGTCATCAGTACATAGAGATCAAAAATTTACTTGTTTAGTATATGAAATAAAACATTTTAAAAATATTCACTAAACATTTAATGAAGGGATTGTCAGTGTCTCATGGAGTAATCAACTTTTAAGATTACTGTGCTACTACTGTCCCCTTCTAATTTCCTTTTTAAAAATATGAAGATTTTTTTCTTAAATGTCTGGTACTCAACTGTCTGAAATAAACATCTTCCCCATTATTAATCTCAGTGACTCTAATCAGTTGGAATGCTGTGTGCATTAAATTCTCTGCATAGAATCATAGAATATCTCAAGTTGGAAGGAGTTTATATGTAACATCGAGTCCAACTCCCTGCTCCTCCAAGGATGATCTAAACTAAATCATATGATTAAGAGCATCATCCAGATGCTCCTTGAACTCTGCCAGGCTTGGTGCTATGACCACTTCCTTGGGGAGCCTGTTCCAGTGACCAATCACTCAGTGACCAATGAAGAACCTTTTCCTAATGTCCAATCTGAGCTTCCCCAGATGCAGTTTCATTCCATTTCCTTGTGTCTTAGTGCTGGTCACAAAAGTGAGCAGATCAGCAACTCTCCCTCTGCTGCCCATTTTTAGGAAGTTGTAGGCTGTGATGAGGACATCCCTCAGCCTTCTCCAAGTTGAACAAATCAAGCGATCAAACCAACCTATCCCTTTTGTAGTCAAAGGAGTTGTAAATGAGGACTTTTGAGTGTACTGGAAAAAAAATATTTTCAAACTGTATTTTATAGAACAAGAGAAGAAATATTTGGAGGGATGTTGGAAACACAAGTTACTATGATTCCACAGTTTTTGTTTCAGAAGTTGGGTGTGCTATCCAAATTATATTTTAGTACTCTTTATTTGTCTTTCAAGGAATTAATCTGTCCAGACAATAGGAGGCAGTGAAATAAAGAATAAAATACTCAGGGTAAAGCAGCAAAATTTCCAGATCCAAATTGGAGCTAGAAAATGGGGAATTACTCACTTTGTCTCTACTACAAAATGACATCTTGGGGACCAATATAGAATCTTGAAGCCCAGAGTGTAGACTAGCCCACAATCAGATTTCTTAGGGGTAATTCTTTCTAAAACTGACAGTTTGCCTGCACACTCCATAGCACCTGGGCCTCAGTTTCCTCTGAGACCCAAGGGGACTCCTATCTCTAGGACAACATGACTATTTTTGTCCATTTTTGTACTGTTCAATATGTTTGAAAGGTTTTTGTGGTGGCTTTTTCTTTTTCCTTTTTTTTTTCCTTATTTTTTTAGCCTGGCAGATGAGTGTTTCTGCAGCATGAACCTGAGGGATACATTGCACACTGGTATGTGGCATGACGTCCCATAGTTGTCCCTGAAGCTGCAAGATCAGAGACTGATACTGGATGATTTCACAGAATACAGAGAATCATACAGATGTGTTCTTGTTCACAGTGCCTTCTGGGAGTTGGTTCTCTGAAAAACATCTGCATTTTGTTTTAATCATAGGAGGCCAAACAGTTCTAAGAAGAGAGTGAAAAAATAAACAGTGTGGAAAATCAGGGGCTCATATTTAATCTAGCCAGTCAGGCAGGTTTGAAAGCCTGCTGAGGGGAGCAGGAACAGGTAATTTGACCTCTGAAATTGTGAAAAGTCCACAGGAGGGACTGCAGATTGATTGCTTGAATTGAATCCCGGAACAAACTGCTGCCTTGAAAGAACATGTTGTCCAGGAAGGCTGTGTAGTATACATTCTTGGAGACAGTCAAAAGCTGGATATGATCCTGGACAACTGGATTTAGGTGGCCCTGCCTGAGATGACCTCCAGTGGTCCAGTCCAACCTCAACCTTTTATGATTCTGTGATTCTATGAACATAGGCCCAGTAGTAGTTATCTGAGCTTCTCCTCAGTCCAGCTCCATATTTTGCCTGATTAGTCACTCTGAGTTGTCTCTTAAAATGTAAATATTCAGGTTCATGCTCTAAGATATGGATGATCTCTATACCATGAAAACCTTTAATAGTCTGTACTGCAGAAAATATAATTGTGGAAATAATTCAATAAGATTTATTTACTTTTTTTTTTTTTTAACCATCAAAAGCATGGGTTTTTTTCCGAGCTCATCTAATGAATTTAAGCTCAGTAGGTAAAAATTATATCCATCAATATACTTCGCCTCATATACAGACTGTATTTAACTATTTAACAAGTTCTTAGTTCAACTTTATTTCCTTCAGGTCTTCAAAACTTTTTTAGAGTGTTCTTTAGTTTTAATGGATCTATATTGACTATGGACAATTTTAAAATTTTATCACTTGGCTAGTTCCTCTGTTTATTCCATTCGGTCTCCTATCTCTTGGTCATTTTCTATGTTAAAACTGTACATTAGTTCTTGTTACATAAATGGCTTCCCTACTAACATCTTTTGTGGGAAAAAAAAAAAGATAAAAACCATTTATAAAAATCAGTCCTCTGATCAATTAATTCTTAATGTGGTATTCCATTATTTTTATCTTCATTGTCTATAACTTTGTCCCCAAAGAATTCAGTAACTTAATATTAAGGGGTTTAAACAACAACAACATTGCTTAGTTTTCTTTGATTTGTTAAACTTAAAATGTTATTTATTAAGTAATGTATTTCTTATGTATATATTTAAAAACTGATTGTATTTGAATATGAAATAATAATATATATTCACAGTATTTTTCAATCCATGGCCAGTTTAATTTGATTTTCATAAAAACCTCTGTGATATAAAGTACAATAATATCAGTACAGATCTGAAATAGTGACCACCAATATGTTAATATAAAAAAGTGAGTAAGAGAGAAACTAGGTCATCAATGCTCATACCACTGAAGTATCTACAACTTACATATTAAAATTTATTGGTAAACTGACCGGAGAACTAAACTTTAATGTCAGGCTCAGCATGTAATGTAATCATGCATCCTGATTTCTATTTTTCATTACTAATACAATTCTGATCAAAGCCACTTACAGTGAATACATCTAAGCTAAACTAGCAGCATTTAGAAGGCATTTGAAACACATCTAGATTTCACAGAATCACAGA
>VXBJ01005258.1:5859-55615 GCA_013400055.1 Nycticryphes semicollaris
CCCCCCCTCCTAGCCAGGGCCGGGGCGGGCCGGGGCGGTGCTGCCCCCCCCGTCGGGGCCGGGGCTGGGGCCAGGGCCGGGAGCGGGGCGGCGGCGGAGCCAGGGGCAACTCTCCCTCCCGCAGCAGCCATGGCAGAGGGCTCCGAGAAGGTGCCCATCGCCCGAGCAGGGCCCGACGATGTGGAGCAGTGCTTGCCCCCCGTGAGTGCTGCCGGGCGGCACCGAACGGGTCGAGTCGGGATGGGATGGGACAGGACGAGACAGGGTAGCATGGGGTGGGTCAAAGACGGGACGAGTCCGAGTGGGTCGGGAAAGGATGGATGAGGTGGGTCAAGACGAGACGGGACGGAATGGGACGGGACCGAGAGGGTCGGGGTTAGGATGGATGAGTTGGGTCGGGACGGGACAGGATGGAGGTCGGTTCAAGATGAGATGGGATGGGATGGGACGGGACGTCACGGGTCGGGTTAGGTCGGATCGGATCAGAACGGCTCCGATCAGGATGGGTCGGATCAGAACCGAAAGGGTCGGGTCGGGTCAGGACTAGGATGCGGAGAAACAAAGAGGTCAGGACAGAATGCCGTCGTCCGCACGGTCGGATCGGGTCGGGTCCCGAAGCGGGGTTGAGTCCCATGGCGGGGGTCCGTGCCGGNGTGCCGGGCCGGGGGTTCGAGTCTCTGCCCGGCCGCGGGGGTCCTTGTTCCGCCGCCAGCACCGTGCTCTCCGCAGGCGTACGCGGCGGCGGCGCCCCCCGGGCCGGGGCGGCTGCTGAAGGCGGGGGCCGCCGTGCTGATCGCCGGAGCCCTCCTGCTGCTGGCCGGGGCCATCGGCGCCTTCTACTTCTGGAAAGCCACCGAGCGGCAGGTGAGGGCGGGCGGCCGCCGAGCCGGGAAGCGCATCCTCACGTCGGGACCGGGTGGGGTTTTTGAGCCGGTTTCATGTAAGAAGAAGTAGAGGCTGGAAACTTTTTTTTTGCGAGGGCGATACAGAAGCCTTTAAGTAGATATTTATTTTCTCCACGCTTAAAAAATAAAAACAAAAACAANCCCGCAGCAGCCATGGCAGAGGGCTCCGAGAAGGTGCCCATCGCCCGAGCAGGGCCCGACGATGTGGAGCAGTGCTTGCCCCCCGTGAGTGCTGCCGGGCGGCACCGAACGGGTCGAGTCGGGATGGGATGGGACAGGACGAGACAGGGTAGCATGGGGTGGGTCAAAGACGGGACGAGTCCGAGTGGGTCGGGAAAGGATGGATGAGGTGGGTCAAGACGAGACGGGACGGAATGGGACGGGACCGAGAGGGTCGGGGTTAGGATGGATGAGTTGGGTCGGGACGGGACCGAGAGGACCGGGATAGGATGGATGAGTTGGGTCGGGACGGGACAGGATGGAGGTCGGTTCAAGATGAGATGGGATGGGATGGGACGGGACGTCACGGGTCGGGTTAGGTCGGATCGGATCAGAACGGCTCCGATCAGGATGGGTCGGATCAGAACCGAAAGGGTCGGGTCGGGTCAGGACTAGGATGCGGAGAAACAAAGAGGTCAGGACAGAATGCCGTCGTCCGCACGGTCGGATCGGGTCGGGTCCCGAAGCGGGGTTGAGTCCCATGGCGGGGGTCCGTGCCGGGCCGGGGGGTCGAGTCTCTTGCCGGCCGCGGGGGTCCTTGTTCCGCCGCCAGCACCGTGCTCTCCGCAGGCGTACGCGGCGGCGGCGCCCCCCGGGCCGGGGCGGCTGCTGAAGNAAAAAAAACCCACAAAAAAACCACCCCCCAAAAATACCAGAATACCCCCCAAAAATACCAGAATACCCCCCAAAATCATTATCTTTACTGGCTGTTCAGATGGAGCCTCGTGGAAGCACTTTTATTAATGAACCTGAATCGTATATTTGAGAGCACAGACGCTACATTGATTTCTGCTTGCAAACCCTCAGCAAAGTCAAAGCCCAACAAGTCCCCAGGGATCCACATCCTGGGCAAACTCCAGCTCTCCGGACAAAAAAAGCATTCAAATGGGTAAATTCCTTTTTTCACATCATCTGCATTCTTGGTCCAAATCCTACCTGGACCCTCAAATATGTAATGCTATATTTAAGCCATTAATAGGCACCTTTATTTCACGCTGGTGGTTTGTATGAGTGGGCATACACATAAGTATCTATGGTTAGCAGCTGTGGAGCAGTTTTAAAAGTCATGATAAGTTTTATTATTTAAATTTTTCTGGTGTACAGGAAAAACCCCATATGCAAAGAACAAAACCAATCAGTTTAGGAACCAAACTTCAGAGTACTAGAACATGTTTAAATATTAACTTTTCTTTCTATTTATGTAAGATTTGGGTTTGAAACTTATTTGAAATATAATGGTGCAAATGTGAACGTAACTTGCTCTGTAAGTGCAGTTAGGGTCTCTGAATTTACTCTGGAAGAAGCTTTATACTGCCTCCAGCCCAGTACCAGTCCCTGTCAAGGAAAGGCTTATGCGAATCCCAGCAGCCAGAGCAGAGGTCCCTCTTGAGATACACCCATCACAGAGGGATAATTCACATAATCTGAAAGTACAAGGTTTTAACACCAAAAAGACAGGACACATTGCTGACCTCTAGGACCTGCTGTAGAGCCATCTGCTTCCCTTGGCTTTTGAAAAGGGAGCAGAGGGACTGGAATGGGGAGGTAGGCAGGGAGTGGGTACTACATATTCAGCTCTGACCGGGTGGGTGCATTTGTAGAACAGAGGGCAAAGTTTCCCTTTTTTTTATTACTCCTGTCATCTAAATTCTGCTTTGCAAAAAGCGTCACATTCATAGTTGTCATTAAGCTTCAAAGTTGATCTCCAAGTGAAGACAGCGGGAAAGCTTGGAGTTATTTTCCAAGCTGTTTTCAAACTCAGAAAGCTACACTTGATTTGCAAATGTTTAGGAAGCAACTGTAGAAATTGTATGTAGGGTTATTCATTAAAAAAAAACCAAACTATTTTTATTTTAAGTCTTTAAATTCTCCCATAACTGACAAGGGTAATGAAGTCTCAACTTCTTTTTTTTGTTATTTTTATTTTAAATCTTTAAATTCTCCCGTAACTGACAAGGGTAATGAACTCTCAGCCCCTATCAGGGGAGAGAGTTCACTGGTCTGGTTTTATGGACCACGTTCAACAGGCCTCCTAGACAGCCAAGAACATGAGACTGAATCTGTACAGCTAAGAAACCATAAATCTTTAGCACCTTAGACTTTCCTGATCGAAGGTGAGAGAAGAAGAAATTTGTCTCTAGCTGTCAGTGTAAATTTTTCATTAAAATGCTGTAAGGCTTTTTTAAGACCAAAAGCAAACTGCTTGTGCAGCACTTTTAGCAGAGCTGCACAAGAGAATCGCAAAACTCCTCCGCAGATTGTGGTCCTCCAGCAAATACAAACCACGCTGCAGCTTTCCTCATTGAAAACAGGATAAGAGCAAATACGCTGACAAGGAAAATACGAGTGTATACAACTTCACATCCAATTTAAACAAAGTTCACATCCATTACAAGCTAGGAAGCATGTTCATATTCAAGAGAAACCCATTTCCCTGCGCCTCAGCAGAACATCCTAAGAGATAAATAGCAGTTGGCCTCCTTCAGAGTAGGATGCTCACTCCTGTTCTCCTGCCAGCATCAGACGTGATTCCTAAAATATGACCAAGAAGAAGGTTTTTAAGTCAGAGTGAGCCTGGATATGGACTTGCCCCACATTGTTTTTGAAGTAAAACTTTGAGTCGTCTCTGGAGGAGGAACCTCAAGAGGTCTCTAGTTCTACCTGCCCCTCAGAGCAGGGACAGCTGTAGGGTCAGAGCTGGTTGCTCAGGGCTTTATCTGGTCAGGCCTTGAAGACTTTCAAGGATGGAGACCACACAACCTCTCTGGACAGCCTGCCGGCCTGCCCCAACAGTGAAGTGTTGCAGTGGGGTAGTGGTGATTGCTGGAGGGTTATGAAATGCCTACAGAAATAAAAGTTAGGAGCTGAACAGGGTTATGACAGTTAAATTGACCCATCGTCTAGTGTAGGAGGAAAGCAATAAGCAATTGCTGACATGTGCTACTGCTCTTTTATTGATTCCAGGTGTACAATGTTCACTATACCATGAGCATTAATGGAAAAGTACAAGATGGATCGATGGAAATAGATGCTGGAAACAACTTAGAGACATTCAAAACGGGAACTGGGAGTGAAGAGGCTGTTGAAGTTCATGATTTTCAGATTGTAAGTACCACCACCCTTGGCCTTCATGGCTCCAGCACTGGACACTAAGGATACCCTGCCCTGCACCGACTTCTCTGCCCCAGGGGTTCTTGGGTTCCAGCTCCCAGCTGGCTGGAACCACAAACATACCCATTCTCATGGCTTGCTTTCACAGCAAGACAGGCAGTTTCCTCCAAAACAAAGTCTAAGTGCCTTTTGGGGAGAGGTCAATGCCAGGTCCCACTCCAGGAAGCAGTGTGGATTAGGCTGCATCACGTTTGGCTCTACGTAACACTTTGCATTTTCAAGCCACTGAACACAGCTGCAACACATGCCCTTAGGGTCTTGCTAGAAAACTGTTCCTGGAGGCTGTGACACAGGCCCTGCATGATTTTGTATGATTTTAACCAAAAAAGCCACACACCCCTCCCCAAAATATCACCATTTTAAGAGCACAGGGTCAACACAGTAAGCCAAGTAGATGCCAGGAGAGATAACTATACAGCACTGGACCAGGCATCATGCTCTGCCCTGAGATCATGGGTGGGAGCTGCTCTGCACAGCCTGGCCTGGGTTCCTCCCCAGAAGAGAGGATGGCCTTTAGCACAGGTTTATGCATCCGTGCACCAAATGCACCCACTTGGGCCGACAGCAAACACAGTGGGCTTGGCTGCATCAGCTCAAGGCTAACAGAGCCCAGACTAACAGAGGCTGAGTCTCAGCAGAGCTCAGCAGCTCAGACAGAGCGGTTCACTGAGCTGCACCACCTCTGAGCTACTAAAGGCACATCCATGTGATGTTGCAGAGACCTATCTACAGGGCCCAGATGCTGCAATTAACCTTCTCAGGTGTGAAACGCTCTACTTCAGAGGTAAGTCCTCTGTAAGTCAAAGCAGCACTTAAAATAAAGATGCTACTGTCAGAAAGACTTGCCCAGGCCTTCTGGAGCAGCCACTTTCCACTTGCTGAATCTAGAAAGGTGAGAAAATTCAGCTCCTTGCCTTCTCAGCAAGTACAAATTGACTCCAGAAGACCCAGGACCCTGACTTTCCTGACAGCTGCAGCTCAGCCTTCATGAAACTCTCGTTAACATCACCATGGCAACACTATATTAGCAGCTGAATAAGAGCACCCACAACGAGGTCTCCTCATTTGCCTTCACCATTCCACATCTGCACAAAAGCGCCAGCCCACTGGAGAGATGCTGAATTGACATCGTGCTGCTGGTAAGCTCAGGTCAGAAATCAGCTCCCATCACTGACCAGTTGAAGGCACCCTTCAGTGACTGCGCCCACGTGTGATTACAGCGGGCAGGGGGAAGGCTCAGCCAGAGCACAGGGATGCTGCCAGTTGGGTTTTGAGCCAAGAACGCACATAAAGGAGAAAGAAATTGAAGAGATGTGCTTCCAACAGCCAAGCATTTACATTAGCTGTTTTGGATTGACTGGCACTGCTCCAACGATTGCCAAATCCAAGTCTTCACTGACCGTGCAATATTAGGATGCTCCTCACACGCTCAGTGCACCACGAAGTCTCATTCCCCTGTGCACTCATCCCTGCACAGCCATCCCCTCCCTCACCGCTGTAGAATTAGTCATCTTGCTTTGATGAGCATCTGTCCAGCTGCACAGGACTTGCAGGCAGACAGGATGAGCTCCAGGTGTCTCAGTACTGTCCATCTCAAGCCCCATTAGATGCCTACAGTATTTACGGTGCCCACACCAGGCAGATGAGAGGGGCTGTGATGACACCCGTGCCCCCCTGGTTTGGCAGCTCGAGGCTGGGCAGAAAACCACTGTATCTATCTCAAATGGCAATCGACACTTATATTAAGGTGGTCGAATGGAGCTCATGCAACCCTACGAAAAACATGCAGATTTTGCCATCTGCAAGAAAACATCTCAGTTCACAACCTAAAGGAGAGCTCTTTTACAGGCACCCCGAAACCTACAGCAGAAATGTGGAAACTACAGACAAGGTTTCCCTGCCCAAGTGTTGGTACCCAAGGTGCCGGCACAGGGCTGTGGCAGATACAACCCTGGGCCTGCAGCCCCCTGGAGCTGCCGAGATACCCTTTCTCTTGCTTCAAACTAGACATCCCTGATTTCGGCAACTGCATTTCACCCTCGGAGGCCAGACGAAGGAAGTCCCACACACAGCCTTCTGCACCGAAGTCCCCGTCACGAGCTTCCCCTTTGCTGTCACAGCCACTTATGTGTATAAATTGGACCGAGCCACCCCCACATTTTCAGTGAAGTCTGTGTCACAAAGGTACCGCGTCGCCAGCTAACACAACTTTCGAGGCTGCCTACGTTGGCTGCTAAATTATGGTTCAAACCGTGTCAACTAATTCCTTAACAGAGCTACTTCACGTAGCCTACAGCTGGCATGGAGGCACTTACATAAAACACCCCCAGTCCTTCAGAAACCGAGTGAAAACTCCTAGACCCGTTTGACCAAAATCGTAAAGCTAAAACCACGAGGGAAGAGCGGTTTTATTGCATCTGGTTTTAAATAACATTTAACCTTCAGGCTGAGAATTCGGTGGCAACTTTAAGCGCTTTCTTGGGGGCGGTGGGGAGCTGGAGGGCTGCACACAACCCCCCCCCCCTCCCCAACTNCTCCTCTGAGCTGGTAAGGGGTAATTTATTTATTTTTTTTAAAAAACCCAAATCTTTGTATGTGACTTAAAGGGGTATTTGAATACAAATAAAAGTGACATATGAAAACCACTGAAGAAGTCATTCATAGAATGGCTTGAGTTGGAAGGGACCTTAAAGATCATTTTGTTGCAACCCCCCTGTGCCATGAGCAGGGACATCTGGTTGCTCAGAGCCCCATCCNCTTTTGCAGGGCATAACTGGAATCCGTTTTGCTGAAGGAGAAAAGTGTTACATCAAAGCTCAGCCAAAAGCTCATGTCCCCGAAGTTGACGCTATGACTAAAGCGAGCCTCTCCTCTGAGCTGGTAAGGGGTAATTTATTTATTTTTTTTAAAAAACCCAAATCTTTGTATGTGACTTAAAGGGGTATTTGAATACAAATAAAAGTGACATATGAAAACCACTGAAGAAGTCATTCATAGAATGGCTTGAGTTGGAAGGGACCTTAAAGATCATTTTGTTGCAACCCCCCTGTGCCATGAGCAGGGACATCTGGTTGCTCAGAGCCCCATCCAGCCCGCTCTTGAACACCTCCAGGGATGGGGCATCCACAACTTCTCTGGGCATGGGTTGGAAGGGACCTTTGAAACCATCTTGTCCAAACCCTCCGCAATGAGCAGTCATCCATCAGTGGAGAGCTGAGGGCTCACTGCAAGGGGTCCCTGAAAGGTAAGAAAAGCAAGACTGGTGCCAGAGATGCAATTGTTGCTCTGCATCCAGGGGCTTGGTGGGAATCTGCAGACTGGGGAGCAGGGGAACCAGCATCTAGCAGATCCACAGGAGACCTCAATGACAAGCACATCTGCCTGGGATCAGGCTGTGCATAAGGCTGGAAGGGAGAGCACGGAGGAAGCAGCTTCTTTAGTCAATGCAAAGAGGGATAGTGGTAGGTCCCAGTAAATTTCTGTCACAGAATCACAGAACGATATGTGGTTGGAAGGGACCTCTGGAGATCATCTAGTCCACCCCCCTGCCAAAGCAGGTCTTCCTAGAGCAGGTTGCACAGGAACTTGTCCAGGTGAGTTTTAAATGTCTCCAGAGAAGGAGATTCCACTACCTCTCTGGGCAAGTTCAAGTTTTGCCCATTTCCTCTTGTCCTCTCACTGAGCACCACTGAAAAAAGACTGGCCCCATTCTCTTGACACCTACCCTGTAAGTATTTATAGGCATTATCAGCACTCCTGAGCAGAAGCAGGGACTCCATCACCCAAGTCCTCTGCAATAGTCAATAAAGGGGGACTGTGGAAAACACTCTTGCAAAAATTCAGCTAACTCAGATAAAATAATAATTTTAAAAATTAAGAGTTTGCTTTCTTAAATGGCATCAGACTTCATTTGAGGACACTGTGTTAATTAAGTTTCATGGAATCTGCATTGCAAGCACCACAAAAAAGCTGCAGTTCTCACCCAGATACCACCAAAATCTCTCCTTACCTCACATTTGTAAAAAAGCCTGTTCCTTTAGGCGTGCAAAGTCTGAGTCTTGTAGAGGCCAAAGCCCCAAACCCATCACTCAGGCAGGAGTGGCTCCGGTGACTTGAGTAGGGCTGAGCCTGGATGCTGGTGGGGGCTCACTCAGCCACCAGCAGGATACCACAGGAGATCCACAACCCCCTTCCCTGAGTTTGCTCTGTTCCGGAGAAAATTAGAGCAGATACAATTAGTTGGGAGAGAGGCATCGTTAAGGCTGCACCTGCCTGCAATGCTGCTGTGATTACTGAACGTCTACTTTAAAATGAACAAAAAAAAGGCCTCTCTCGATCCAATCAGCAAGGCTCCAGCAATGTTACTAAGGCCCCTGAAGCTGGTGAGATTTTCCCCGTGATGAGGAAGAGATCTTGCCCAAATTCCAGGCAGCTATCTAGATCTTTCCCACTTTGCCTTATCTTAAGGGCGGTCTGGGCTTCTTGGCTTCAGTAGTACCATCGCCTGAAGTCAAGGCTTCAATTTTTCATCTTTTTGTAAGAATAAAGTCACAGTCCTGATGACGTTGTCCTAAAATATTCAAAAAGTTATTTCTAGTCTTCCACCTGGCTACAGCATGCCTATTTCCGTTCTCCAAATATGCATCACATACACAACCCCTGCAATAAATCTTATGCACCAAGGCCAAAGAAAGCAGCTGACTTAGCGCTGCCGTGGGAATATTAACCTTTCCCTGTTGCTCAACTTTCCAGCCTAGATGCATGGTGGGAACAGGAAAGTAGTACTTATTTTTCTAGATCAAGCCCCCTCGCTGATATACATGTATTGAGGAGAAAATATGTTTTCTTACAACATGTATCATAACCAATCCTGCCCGTAAAAATGGTCGATTAAAATAAGCTTTTACAGATGCCCAAACTCTGCCTGCTCACAAGTAAAGTCAAACAGAAACAAAGGATATTTTTATTTCTGAAAATTAGATTCAGATATTTCTGATGCTGATAAAAGCTTAAGTGGGAGAATATAAATAAAGAGCACTTCTCACTAGACAGATTGGATAGCAAACTTAAATGACTTGAGACCTACAAAAGAAATCAATAAACACATTAAAGGAACAGCAACTCGACGGAATAAATTGATCTAGTCAGTTATATAACAAGTTTTGATGACTTTTATGGAAGCAATTTAGAATTTTAACTTTGAAATCATACTGGTTTTCATGATTCACAAGTTGGTTTTCTTTTAATATTTCACTGTTGCTATAAAATACTTACACATTTTATGTAAAATAATACTTTGAACTAACAACTTTAAAGAATCAATCACTGGCATTTTCCTACATTACTTTGAAGATATGAACCAAAAACCTGCAGGGTACACTTCAAAAAGGCAGGCTCCTTTAACTTGCACTTCAAGCTTTTGGTCAATTGAATTGCTTTCACCAAACGAGACCTTTAATCAGACTGATCACGTTGCCTTAAAACTGGAAGCTGAAGCATTTCTCAAGCTCATAATCCTCTGTAAAGCTTTTCAATGAGACTTTTTTTTTTATTTCCCTTCACCTCCCCTCCCCCAATTGTAAATACAGTTATTTCTTGGGAGTACATCAAATGAGAACAGGGCATGATAAAAGATTAGGGTCTTGATTTCAGATGGCATATTTCATCACTGCTCTGCTGAAAGCCATAAACTTTCACAGTTTCTACCACTTGAAAATCTGGTGCTTTGGGCTGAAAGATCTCTGAAGACCTAATCCTTGTACATGGGGCAAAAGCCTTCCAAGAGAGAGACGGGTGAAATTTTAACACAAGCAAAGCTGACGGTAGTTTTGCCATTCATTTCAGTAGTGGCAATCCTTACTTGGGCTTTGACTGGGCGCAGTGGGATCACATTCATGATATACAAGGATGCTGGGTATTAGCTGCGGTGGCTGATTATACAATTTGATGCTCAGGAATTAGCAGCAAGCAGGGACACGACTGCTCACTGAGCTAGCAAAGGATTTCTGCTCTTCTGTTTTCAGGAAGATGAAATCATGCCCGTGAGATTTGATGAAAACTCCCTTATCTGGGTGGCTGCAGATGAGCCTATCAAGCATAACAGCTTCCTAAGCCCCAAAATTTTAGAGCTTTGTGGGGATCTTCCAATTTTCTGGCTGCGACCAACATATCCCAAAGGTAACACTTCTTTTATTTGAAAAAGTACATTATCCCTTCCTTCATCTAAACGCCTGCCCCAAAGCAGGTTTGCAACCCAGACGTGCACAAGTGGGTCACCGGGATCCTTTCCTCCCTTGCCCAGCCTTCAGGGTTGGTGCCAAGATTGCAAGTTTGGAGTTTACCCACACTTCCAAGATATTTTCCACATTTCTATTTCCTGAGAAAATTTGTATAGCCCATGTGGGTGACTTACTATGAGGTGAAACATCCCTAGAGAGGTCAGCCTCCCTCTACAGAAGAACAAGACAACGGCTTAAACTAGTCCCCAGAAAGTTTAGGCAGCTGACACCAGATAGAAGGAACACTACACCCAACCAAGAGTTGGGGAATATCAAGCTCCTGATCTGGGACCACTGCCCCGCTGTTTCCTACCCTGCTTCTCCAGAGGATTCAGTGGAGCAGAAGAATGAGATCATAGAATCATAGAATCACAGAATCATAGAATGGTCCAGGCCAGAAGGAACTTCTAGAGTCATCTAGTCTGACCTCCCTGCAGTCGGAAGGGACACCCCCAACTAGACCAGGTTGTCCAGGGCCTCGTCAAGCCTCACCTTGAACATCTCCAGGGAAGGAGCCTCAACCACCTCCCTGGGCAACCTGTTCTAGTGGTCCACCACCCTCACAGTAAAGAACCTATTCATAAGATCCATTCTAACGATGGAGATGCTTTAGGTAGATGAAGTTTATGAAGTCCTGGGGGCAGTGGCTGGACTAAAGTACTCCCACTACCCACAGCCAAGCTTAGCAAAAGGTGTTCAGGAATCACCAGGGAGGCGGCAACCTCTTCAGGAAACTTTCAGGACTGGCAGGAGAAGAAAAGATTTAACTCCTCCTTGGTTCAGTTGATACTGGAACACTCAAACAGGGTGTGCGTGGAGGGAAATAAAATAAAAGAAAAAAAACCCACCACATTTTAGAGCACCTGTGGATCCAAACTGCCCATATTTTTCACTGTTTTTAAGACCTTGTATATCCCACTGGGCAAAGAGCAGTATCATAGCTGTCCAGAAGCTGTTTCCACTACTTTCACCAGCAGCCCTTGGGAGCAGGGCACCAGTCTGTCATAAAAACACGTTAAAGAAAACCCCAGATGTGTATGACCCGTCTTGGTAGTGCTGGCAACTGCTGCTGAGTTAACATCAGTGACCACAGGGTGGGTCAAAAAAAACCCCTGAAACAACCAAATCTCCTCACACTCGCTTTGCCTAAAGGGCAGAAAGAAGTAGGGGGGGGAAATCACTTCCACCCTTTTGGACTGACGTTGGCTGCAGATACAATACCGCAAGGCAAACCGCTCCCATGGGGATGCTCATCACATTTGCCACCATGCAGTTGTGTCTCCCTCTCTTCCTCCCTCCCTTTTTTAAAAATACTCAAAGAAATCACTGAAGTCTTAGTGTGTAGACAAATACAAGGAATCACAGAATCATCAGAGTTGGAAGGGACCTCTAGAGATCATCTAGTCCAACTCCCCTGCTAAAGCAGGATGGCCTACAGCACATTGCTCAGGACTGCATCCAGGCGAGTCTTGAAGATCTCCAGACAAGGGGACTCCACAAGCTCCCTGGGCAGCCTGTTCCAGGGCTCTGGCACCCTCACTGTGAAGAAGTTTTTCCTCATCTTTGAATGGAACTTCCTGTGTTCCAGTTTGTGCCTGTTGCCCCTCATCCTGTCACTGGAAACCAGTGAAAACAGTCCGGCTCCATCTTCCTTCAACTCACCCTTCACATACTTGTCAGCATTCATAAGGTCTCCCCTCAGTCTTCTCTTCTCCAGGCTAAAGAGTCCCAGCTCTCTCAGCCCTTCCTCATCAGTGAGATGCTCCAATCCCTTAATCATCTCGGTTGCCCTATGCTTGACTCTCTCCAGTAGTTCCCTGTCTCTCTTGAACTGGGGAGCCCAGTGCTGGATGCAACATTCCAGTTGTGGCCTCATCAGTGCAGAGTAGCAGGGGAGAATGACCTCCCTCAGCCTACTGGCCACACTCTTCCCTATGCAGCCCAGGACACACTGGAGACGAGATTATTCTCCTGTTCTTATTTCCTCAGATAACCAAAGGAGAGAAATGAAAAGAAACAAACGTCAATCAGAATCAAACTTTGATACAGAAGACTTGGAAGCTGCTGCTGAAGTAAACACCAGATCGCCCACCACCCAGCTGACTCGAGAGCTTGGACACCAATCTAATGAAACCAGCCCAATGGGACAAGAAACTGATGAAACGCTTAATCCAGACAATCCATATAATGTAAGTATTTGCATTTGTCATTTTCTTTCAGAGTCCAAGACTGCTGTGGTCAGGTAAATTCCGGTGATGTGGGTTTTGTTTGTCTTTCTTCAACCTGCACAGTCTTTGGCTGTCCAGCTTTTCTCCAAAAGTAGAGACTTGTAATACCTTATAAGAAGTTGAAAAAAGTCTTCCTCCAGTCCTCTCCTCCCTTCCTCAACCTGGTCTTCATTAGACTTCAGTCTACAACAATTACAAGAGTTTGAGGTGGCAAGATTATGGCAATTGGTGCCAAGTGGCCTTTCAGAGTTCAGAAGCAGCACTAGAGAGATCCAGCAGGGACACCACCATCTGAGAACAAACCAAAGCTGATCTTGATCAAACACCATCTGATCCTTGTGTACTAACAATGTAAAGAGCCCAGTAGGTAGAAACACAATTGGCCCTCAAATAGAATCACAAAATGGTTAGAGTTGGAAGGGACCTTAAAGATCATTGAGTTCCAACCCCCCTGCCATGTTCAGGGACACCTCCCACTAGACCAGGTTCTTCAAAGCCCCATCCAGCCTGGCCTTGGACACTTCCAGGGAAGTGGGGCATCCACAACTTCTCTGGGCAACCTGTTCCAGTGCCTCACCACACTCACAGTAAAGAATTTCTTCCCAATATCTAATCTAGATCTACCCTATTTCAGTTTAAAACCATTACTCCTCATCCTATCACTACACCCCTGACAGACCGTCCCTCCCCATCTCTCCTGTAGGTCCCCTTCAGGTATTGGAAGGCCGTTATAAGGTCTCCTTGGAGCCTTCTCCAGACTGAACAACCCCAACTCTCTCAGCCTTTCTTCATAGGAGAAGTGCTCCAGCCCTCTGGTTATTTTCTTGGCCCTCTGCTGGACCCGCTCCAACAGGTCCATGTCCTTCCTGTGTTGACGACAAATTAGTAATAGAAGTGACTGCTACAGAGGAAACCAGTAATTGCAAAGAGATTAGGGTTAGGCCAATTAAATCTGCTTTCTCAGCCTCTGCTCTATCGGAATAGACAGCCCCAGCCTAGCAAGCAGTTCACAGAGGAGAACCTGTTTGGAGACAGCAACAGTGGGTGGAGGATGAGAATCGTGAAATTTGTCCTCAAAGCCCCAGAAAAGAGCACAGGAGCTGCCACGCTGGGTCCCAACACCTTTGCCGCGCCGCAGGAGACCAGCCTCTACAGTAGGCACCTTCCAGTCTACTGCACCAGCGCCAGACAATTTACACCCACCACTTGGTGCAGCAGGAGCAAGTCATTTTAATACAACACTGTCACAAGATAAATGCCTCCTGCCTTGGAAGTAAGTCCCAGCTCTGACTTGACATTTATGCAACAGCAGGAGATCATTATACTGTGACAGCGTTCTGCCGAGTTGACATCCCTTAATTAAACTTAAATTAATCACTCCAAATAAAGTGGATCTAAATCGACTCTCTCACGAGGTCAGTAAAACAGCAGCGGCACTGGAATATAACTTCTCCTCACAGATACTAACGTGACCATGTCCCAGGGGGGCCCAAGCTGCCCTGTTTCTAGAAGGCAGCGGCAAAAGAACCACTGCAGGTCCTTTCTTCCAGCCAAAGGCACCCTGGGCCAAATGGAGAATGGCTCATTAGATACGGTCACCAGAACTTCCTCAGCCTGCAGGGTGGGATTTACCTTCACCAGCAGTTACTGCGTAGATGCCTCTATCCAGGCTTTTTTTAGAGGAAGATTTGTTCAATTCAAAAGGACCACTAATTACAGCATAGGTCTTTCCCATAGGATGAAAATGAATCCTCCCTTGAACTATTTCTCTGAGTGGAGTCAGGCCGTGAGCACAGGTGTAGAAGGTCACACTGCAGGCAACTGAATTCAAGGATGATGAATCTTGCCCAAAGGAACGACACCCTTCCCTGCTCTCGGGGCAGGTGGCCCAAATGACACCGAGCTGTCACTAGCGTCCTGTACAAGCTGTCACTTGTCCTGTACAAGACAAGAGATGGCACCTTTCTGTGCTTCACCTTTTAGGTGTGCTGCTGGTTTTCTGAATGAAACACGCTCAGGTAAAACACTCAGTGTTACTCCACTATATGCTCTTTGCTGCAGCTTTTCATGAAGCAACACCAATGGGAAAACAACAACTGAGTTTCAAAAAGCAGAACGTTCAGGTTACTTTTTCTCCCAGAAAGAAGGAAAGGAATCTGGAAGGGTGAAGGCAATAGCAAGAGCGTGCAGGGCAACCAAGGTGATTAAGGGATTGGAGCATCTTCCTGATGAGGAAAGGCTGAGAGAGCTGGGACTCTTTAGCCTGGAGAAGAGAAGGCTGAGGGGAGACCTTATGAATGCTTATAAGTATCTGAAGGGTGGGTTGAAAGAGGATGGAGGCAGACTGTTTTCATTGGTTCCCAGTGACAGCACAAGGGGCAACGGACACAAGCTGAAGCACAGGAAGTTTCATTTCAAGATGAGGAAAAACTTTCTGATGAGGGTGACAGAGCCCTGGAACAGGCTGCCCAGGGAGGTTGTGGAGTCCCCTTCTCTGGAGATTTTCAAGACCTGCCTGGATGCAGTCCTGAGTAATGTGCTGTAAGCCATCCTGCTTTAGCAGGGGAGTTGGACTAGATGATCTCCAGAGGTGCCTTCCAACTCTGACAATTCTGTGATTCCCTGATTTACATATTATACACATGCCTTGCTCCATGTGTCTCCTTACTGTCAGATATAGAACAGGCAGAATTCTCACCATCCACAATGCACCTAAAGTGTGGCCAAGGGCAGAGGCTGAGGTGGGGGGAAAGCAGCAGACTGAAAGACAAGGGAGAAATACTCAGAAAACTTCAGGCAATAGATAACTGAATAATTTCCCAGGAATGCTGCATAAAACATTAAAATCCAAAAATTAAAACAAAACTTTAAAAACACAGCATACGCTTCAGACGTTGTCATCTACATAAAAGGCCCAGACAACCATCCTGAAATCTTTTCCATCACCCGTGTTTATTGGGAGTTCGCTGCCTCTGGATCTTTTGCAAGGACTGCAGAAGGAAAATAATGAAGCTGGAGCTCCCTGTTGTTTGCTTCCATTTTACACGGGTGACGGCACCAATTCTACACTTCTACCAAACAGAGCAAGGCAAAAGAGAAAAAACAAAAATTAAAAAAATAAAGCAAGAAGCAGGGGTGAGGTACTAGGAGTTCTGTTAACTTCAACAGGACCAGAATTTCAGGTTTTACCCCTTGTAGGGTTAACAGGAGCACGGGTGTCGCCTGCATTCTCCCAGAGCATTGGGATGACATTTAATATTTTACATTTCAGCAACTGGAAGGTGAAGGGATGGCTTTTGACCCCATGCTGGACCACCTGGGCGTGTGCTGCATCGAATGCCGGCGAAGTTACACGCAGTGCCAGCGAATCTGTGAGCCCCTCCTGGGCTACTACCCGTGGCCTTACAACTACCAAGGCTGCCGTACCGCCTGCCGAATCATCATGCCCTGCAGCTGGTGGGTGGCTCGCATCATGGGCGTCGTCTGAGGCAGGGGAAGAAGCATCCCGGATCCCTGAGAAAACAGGCGGGAATGCGACGACGACGACAAACCGGTACAAGACTACAGCCAAAGCGCCAGTACCAATCCTGGCTTTTTAACGATCGGAAGTGCGCGTTACTGGGCCAAAAGCAAAGTCAGATGTTCTAACTGAAAACGCAAATTTTAAGTTAATGTTCCATTAGCTTTACAAGTGACAAGGGTACACTAGCACTTACTGAATTCCAAAATTAAGACATTCCCCACCACCACCACCACCCCCCCCCAAAAAAAAGACAATACTAAAACTTTGCTCACAAACTGGTTTAGCAGTCCAGAAGCTTGCTCATAAATCCAAATTCAGCCTTTTGTAAGAAAGCCCTCTCTTTCCAAGCTAGATGTGAAAATTTACGTCCAATTAGGCAACTAGCTCAACTCGTCCACTTGGGAGTACCTTTCATCCATGTGGCTTACTTAAATAAATCACAAGTTAAGTTGCTCCCCGCTGCTATTCAGACCGAGTTGCCGGGTCATTATGAATGGTTATAAACCAATTACAGCATACCTTTCCCACAAAGCTGCTCCAGGGGACACGGGAAAGCGTGTATTGTGCTCAATCGGAAACCAACGGCAGGAAAAGGGGGAGGCGGAAGGGGAATGTGCGTGGCCACAGAATCAAAACCCTTCGCACATCCCAGCATCCAAGAAACCCCAGCATCAAGAATCTTGTATCCACGATACCGCTGTAGCGTCTAACAAGTATCTGCTCCCCAGCTACTACGGCAAAAGTGTTTACAGGCAGTTGCAGAGCAAAGGGTCTCAAGACCCTTCAGAATCTACAACAGCCACTGTGTTTATAAAATCCTCGAACTAGACACTTTTGACACAAGATTACAACCCCTCTTTATTCCACACGGATAGCAGCCATCCAGTCTAGCTCCCCGAGCTTCGCTGAAGCTAATTCCCCCCTTCCCTGTAAGAGAGAAACTGCTCACCAGTAAGGAGGGGAAGGGAAAAAAAAAAAAAAAAAAGAGAAAGGAAAAAATAAAATAAATAAAAAGGTTTATAACCTCACCCCTTTTTTTGCTCACTTGCAAAACTCTGCAACTATTGGGATTGATCCCGTTACAGAATAAATCTCGAAGGAAGGTACTGAGCTCAAACCCTCACAAAGACGGAGGGACTTAGGATGTCTAGCCTTGAAAAACGAAGACGGAGCACGGCACTGCCTTCAGCCACACGGTACACCTCCAACTCTGCCACAGAGTTTACGGAGCCGTCTTACGCGGGCTTTAAACACAGAACGGTCTGACTTTTCTCAGAGTTCATTTTCTGGAGCATTCGGTTTTTTTTGTGACTAAACAGCTCTTGAGATGTTGCAAGCCTCGTAATGTTATTAACGCTGCGTGACACCCAGAAAAGAGGAATTAATTTGACATAATCGCAGCTTAAAGAAAATAAAGACAACCGCATGAGGAATGCTAAACTGCGTATCTAAAAAAGCAAAGTGTTAAATGAGAATACGACGAGAATATAATTCAGTATTTTGCTCTATTGTAGTGGGTTTTTTTGAATATAAGCTTCACCTTCCCTTAATCTGAAGAACAGACTTGCTTTGAAATATTTAAATTAAAAACGTCTTAAAGTGGGATTTCAAGGCCTGTTAAATTTGAGTTTCTGCTTTCTTAAGATGAAAACGACCTTGATCATTACGTTCTTTTAGAAGTACATTGTTCATATGCTTAGAGAAGTTGGGTTTCCTTTTGTTTTGTTTTTAGTTTTGGTTTTGTTTGGTTTTGTTTTTTTTTTTCTTTTTTTACTGCAGATTAAATAAATACATTAAAAAACGGCAATCGCCTTCTGTGCTTTTTTTATTGTATAAAGGGTGACCAGTACCTTTACAGACGTGTTCCAGGACTGGCTGGTGAGGGGAACAAAAGGGATTAGGAGGTGAAACACCGAAGGCAAAGAGAAGGAAATTTGACTATAAATATATGTACATATATATGTACTAGACTACTGTCTTTTGCATCTAAGGCCATCTTGAGGCAACCCATGAACCCATGATTTGCTTCTTCCTGCACTCCCCTTTCAAAAAAAAAAATNATCTTCTTTAAGCGCAACATCTAATTTTGAAGGAAACATTCTGAGGCGACGTAGGAACGACAATAAAACCAAGGATCCAACAATATGAAAAGACACAGCAATATTCCCCGGAGTGGTGGCTCAGACTACAGTTCCAGCTCTCCACAGCCATCCCATTCCACAAGGAGTGCCATGAGGATGGAGCCAGGNAGAAGATGCTAAAAACCCCCATCTTGTAGGTGATTTCCACGTCTACACTTTCTTAACAAAATTCACCTTTCCTCAACAAAAGCTTGTACCAGGTTTGTTTTATTTTCCCTATAGGCAAGTAACAAAAGCACCCCACTCGTGGGTGTGCGTTCAGCTGTCACACACAGCGTGTACATCTGGAGGATTCTTCCGTACGCACCATGCCAAGAAAGCCCCGGTGGATCATACGAGAAGCAGCCACACGACTTACACGGTCTGTGACTAGTACAATTGCCCAGAACTAAAATATTGCCTCAAGTACAACACAGAGGGCAGCAATTTATCCATTTCCAAAAGAAACACGACAAAATGCCTTTCCTCAACTCACGCTTCAATTAAGCACATTTTTTATTTACCTACATANAGCTGGGTGGCACCATAATTCTACTATCCTTAATTACCCATGTGATTGCTTACTAAGGGGATTAGGGTGGCAGAGCAGATTAAAGCAGAAAAATGGGGATAAATACAGGCGGGTGGGAAAAGAGAAGGAAGACAGCCCACAAAGCTATGGGGCTAGAAAGACTGAAAGCCAGTGAGGGGTAGGTAGGAGGAGTCCTTCTTCTGCATCTACAGCCCCCTTCCTCCCCACTTACAAGGAATGAACCCCAGTCTCTCCTGTCCTTTTTGATATGGGAATCACCCTTCACTTTTATCTACACCAGGAAAGTAAGATGCAGCTGCGGGGCATGGAAGAGGGGGAGATCTGTCTTCTGCCTTCCACGTAACACACCACCGCTGCTGCAGCATGAATAAATTCCAAGAAAGTTTCAGTGGAGAACAGACTGATCGCTTGTTCCCTGCAGTGGGGAAGAAGAAAAAAACCTAAAATTAAAAAAAAAAAAAGAGATGTAGAGAAGCATAAAACTACAGTTGGCAAAGAACAGATTGTTGATTGGCACATCGGGGTGGACAGAATCTCTGCTCAGAAAGGGCAAAAGTCAGACTGAACCAGTAGCCCCATCACCTTCTGCTGCCGAGAGGCTCAACTGCTCTTTTACAACCACTGCACGTATAGCAAAGAAGAGAGAGGCAGCCTTAAGCTACAACAGCCAGCCATTTTCCACGACCCCCAGAATAGCAGTAGAGAGTAATCCCATCTGTGGTACTGAACGGGAAAGCTGCTATCGCCTCTTGCTGTCCCGTTCCCGTATTTGCAACCCGACTACGAATCGCAGCACTGAGGTGAAACCGTCTTTGAGTCTTGTCGACGCTTCTATCTACAGATGGCCAGAAGGCTTGGGGAAGTCATCCACCGTTCTCTGCCTCCAGCCAACACATCACCAGCCCTGCAACAAATGCCACTTGCCCTCTCCAGTCCTGAAGGAAATTCCCTTTGTCACTGCTACCCTTCACAGCCTCTACTCAACCTCCAAGCTCCCTGATAACTTTCTCTTGACCTAGGGCTTCTGGAACCATTCTGTGTTTGTGTTTTGCCAAGGAAAAACATACACCGTTTACAAAGTTCATGGAAGCGCCTTCATGGTTTTAAATTGAAGAGATTTAGATGAGAGACGAGAAAGAAATTCTTTCCTGTGAGGGTGCTGAGACACTGGAACAGGTTGCCCAGAGAAGCTGTGGATGCCCCATCCCTGGAAGTGTTCAAGGCCAGGCTGGATGGGGCTTTGAGCAACCTGCTCTAGTGGGAGGTGTCCCTGCCCATGACAGGGGGTTGGAACTCAGTGATCTTTAAGGTCCCTTCCAACCCCAACCATTCTACGATTCACACCAACTTTACAGGGAAATTTTGCCAACTGCTTTTACCCAACCCCTTCCCACCAGAAAAAAAACCAACCTCATACCCAGCCTCTTCCCAATTCCACCCTCCACCTCCCCCATAAGACAACGAGAGCTGGTGTTACTCTACTCTTTAGTTACTCACCTAAACTCTAAGGTGGAATGCACACAGATTATCTGTCGGTGCTCAGAAATGGGCTGGAATTCTGTTTAGACCTGCAAACTTGCCTCGCAGGGTTGAGATGGACAGGAAGGTTGACCACTTGATTGCTACGAGTTTTAGCCTGAAGCTAAAGCATTACATTTGCATCCCATGTGCCTCAAGAGTACCTAAGGAGCAATGCATTTTATTTCACTTTTTGCCTAAAGCTAAGTGAATCAAATCCTGAAGCAGTGAAACGGGACCCACTTAATACAAGAATACGCTGTGCTTATCTGGTGAAATATTCCCATGGTTTTTCTGCAAGTGAAAGTAGGCAGAGGAACCTCTACTGTGTTCTCTTCAGGAAGAACAACCCCATTGGCAGTAAACATCCTCAAATTACTTTTTCATTCCTATTGAAGAGATTTCTATCTAGACTTTTCCCATAGCAAGTCTTTGCTAAGAGCTGCTAAGTGCTCTGAATGACATTTATAAAGCAAGGCTGGCTGCCAGACAAGAACCCAATTTTGTGACAAAGTGAAGCACTCAGACGTTTGTCTTCCTTCTACATTAGAAAGGAAGAAATGCCTTTCAGGGCATAAATAAGAAGCAGCAAAGCACTTATCCAGGAGAATCGAGTTCAAGTCACTGTTCCAAATGAAGTCGACTTCAATGTTAGCATCCCCTATGGATGGCAAATGCTGTAGGTACTGAGCAACTAGAGACTCAGAATTCTCCAAAGGGCAAGAAATTCCCCCACTGAAGCTAACAAATCTTCACCGAAACATGCCCCAGGTATACCCTTCGAGAAACTCCTCCAAGAAGCAGACGACGCTCAGTAAGAGTGAAGAGGTACCGGCACACACAGAAAAAAACCTTCCTAAATTCAATCCATCTCCCTTCGTCGCATTCAAAGCCCAGGGAGGTGGTGGAGTCCCTATGCCTGGAGGTATTTAAGACACGTTGTGGATGTGGCACTTCAGGGCATGCTCTAGTGGCTGAGATTGTTGGGTGTGGTGGTTGTTGTTATGGTGGGATTTTTTTTGGGGTGTGGTGGTGGGTTTCTTCTTGGTTACAATTGGACTCGATGATCTCAAAGGTCCCTTCCAACCATCAAGGTTCTTGTGATTCTGTGATAACATCCCGTTCCGAAGGTCATCAAATCCAAGCTTTGGAAAACAGGAGTCTATTCGCTTGCGCTATAGGATAAACCATGGTCTAAGCGCACCAAGAAACTCATAGTCTACAGCTGCCAAGTACAACACTCTGAAGTTCACAGAGATGACATACATCCCACAACAAGCTCTCAATTTTAATTTTTAAGATCTGGAGAGATTTTAAGGTCTTGGTATTCATCTACTGCACGGATATAGGAATACTAGGAGAAAAAAAAAATAAAAAAAAATCACTGCACTTCCCCACCATCACTCCAAGACTTAGATTCCTGTTCCTCAGGAGGAACAGAATACATCCTTTCGTCCTCCTCCTCAGTTTCCCATCATCTTTTACATACATTTATTACTGTAACAGCTGCAGACTTCACTTGTCCTATTAAAACATCTGTTCTAATAACCTTTGTATTTTATCAAGCTAATCAGATTTTCCCTGTAGTAAAATAGCATCTCAAATACAAAGAAAACCGACAGAACAAACAATCTGGAAAAGCCTGGGTAGCTAGGAATGCAAGGAAAAGTACCAAAATTAAAGCAGCTTCCAATGGTTAGCAAAGAACAAAGCGGCATTCAGGGGGCTGTCAACGCTTGCTATTCATGGGGTTTTCCAGAAACACAGGATATTAAAGTATCTCTGAATTCCCAAGAGACAGCAGCATGTGGATTAGGCATGTTTACCACAACTTTCTCTGTTCATATTCCCTTCAAAGAATCACAGAACAGCTGAGGTTGGAAGGGACCTTTAGAAGTCATCTTGTCCAACCCGTCCTGCTCAAGCAGGGCTACCTAGAACCAGGTGCCCAGGAAGGACCGTATCCATCCAGCTTTGGAGCATCTATAGGTCCTTGCAGATTTGTATCCAAGCACAGACACCATTTCTTACATTTCTCAGTTCTTTTTCCATGATTACTGTTATATAAAATTTGATCATGATGGAAGAGCTGAACTGAAAGAAACAAGGACACATGGGCTCTTTTCTAAAATATAAAGTTTCCCATATTCTGAAAGAATAGATTTTAAAGGAACCACTTGCTATCTTTGATTTCAAGCAATTGCAATAAACCCTTCCTTTTTGAATACAGAAGGCAGACAGAGGACCCACTTTTCCGTAGAAATTTCCAGCTACAACGGCCCGTGTGACTGGGGTTCAACCTATCACCCAGGTACAAAGATTCCATCAGTAGGAATCTCATCCTCTTCACTGAATGCAAGTCTTGCTCCCACCCACGCCAGTTGCTTTTTTTAAAACAGTGCATTTGCATCCTTACCTACACGGGTGATTCCCCATTGAAAAGAGATTCCTCCACTGAAAAACGAGGTTACTAAAAATTAAATGAAGCAGATTCCATATAGAAAAAGTTATATTTACAGGTTTATTCAGCAGAGTTAAAGAGCAAACAATTTTTAACACTGTTGTTGAAAAATGTTTTTTTTTACCCAAAGTTGCCAAGATCTAATAAGTTATTGAACAGAAATGCTGGGCGTAAGGCAATAAATCCTGACCAGCCCATTAGAGATCACCCCATCCCCAAAGAGCAGAGCTGATAAAGGCGGTACAAAATTTAGACTCTGATTGACTCAATTTCCAAAAATTAGAGAGAGATGATGAAAATAGGGTTCCACTCTTGAGTGTATCTTTAACATCTGCGGATGAAGAAGGAATTTCGAAAGCACGCCAAATGCAAATACAATTCCTGTTTCCCAAGGAACGTTCAGTGCTTTGAATCCAAAAATGCTATGTCCATACACAGTGGTCAGTACAGGACTATGGCAACACATAGATGGTAAAAGATTAAAAATAGGATTAGAATTTTTTCCATTCCATGTCATCAGGAGGATTGACTTCTACCTTCCTTTTACCAACATCAGACCAGTTGGTGCTCAGAACTGTGCCTCCAGACTCCATCTGCAATACAGGAGAAAGTTTGTTTAGTTTGCTAGAACAACTGTAGCAACAGAAAAGCCACAGATCTTGCAGCAGATTAACAAATTCCGAAGAAAAGTGAAAAATGTAGCTTCATGTAGAAGCAGGTTACACAGGAATTTTGTGCAGATCTAGAATCAAATCTGACAAAGCCATCATTCCATGATCTTTGGCCTGGCAATACTTTTATCAGTACTGGACACAATGATCTGTTACTCCATTAACTCAAAGCTTTTAACAGGTTAGTCTGGTTCTTGCATTTAAGGGTTACAAATAAAAGGAACCAGATATAAACAACGAAAAGGAATTTGATCCTTTCACTTACGGCAACTCTTCAAGCTTTGGATGAGCCAAAAAGTGTATTTCCTTTGATAACACTGATTGAAACAAAGAGACCATTGACAAAGCACAAGCTTCACCAAGGCACAAACTTGGGCTTAAAGAGTCCCATTCGTTAGTGTACAACATCGAAGCTTTCAGCGAGACTCATTAAACCAATTCCTCCGACAGAATCACTGCCTTTCATTACAGGCCCAAGGTTTTGGTAGCCAGAGGCTTCCTGGTTCGTGCAAAAAGCTCAGTAAATTGTGTCAGTGTGCACTTCCACATTTCTTCAGAGAAAAAGAATGAAGACTTACAAACGATTTGTTCATGGCACGTTTCACTTCATCTGTACCGTCTGAATAAATTTGCTGGAAGAGTTTATTTAAAGCGGCATCTCCTTCTAACTTCTCATTCTTCTCCTCTTCTTTGATTTCAACTACCAGTTTGTCCCAGTTCCTCGTATAGTGAGAGGATGATGGATACAAGTGCTGGGTATCTGAAAACAGAAGTGTTAGTTAACTGAGCATTTTCTCACGACTTTTAGAGCAGCAGAGAACAGACACGTAGATATGTAGAGATAGATATATATATATCTGCATATGACGAATCAGAGACAATAATGGAACGTGAATCTGAAAACGCACATGGATTCTTCCTTATTGATATAAGCATTGCAGTAACAAACATAAAGGAAACTAAGAAATGCCACAGATGACATTCAGCAGATGCAAAAGTTTACATTTAAATAAAGAGGTACATAATTTAGTTATCCCCCAACAAAGTGCTGCATTGCAAACAGCAATACAAATAATTTAAGTCAAACCATGGCAGATGATATTGGCTGACAGCAAGGAACAAAAAAAAAAAAAAAAAACAACCAAAAAACACCACAAAAACANAACAACCCAAAACACCCAAACAAACAAACAAAAGACAAAAAGAACCACCAGCCAGCAGCCTAGAGCCGTAAGAAAACTTGAGCTACATTTCAAAAAAATATCTGAAACCAAGGAACAGGAAGTTCAAATTATCTCAAACTGTTCACCTGTCTCGAAAAAACACAAAAATATTACTTTTCAAGAGAGATGAAATACTGAATAAAATAATAATTACTTATTTAAGCAACAACAGAGGCGTAACAATGCCTAGAACTGCAAAACAGTGACCAAAACAGACAGTCAAACAGATAAACCCAGAGGAATTAATGATGAACCTTAACAATCCATCAGATTAATGGAAGTTATGACTAAATTTAATACTTAAGTTTTAGTAATGCCCTGCAGTGCTTTTCTGTCAATTCTTGGCAGTAAAAACAAGACTACTAAGCTTTTCATTGTAAATACGAAGCTGTGATTTTACTAACAATATATAATGCAAAAAAAATATTATTAATAACTGCAAGTGACTTAATACAAACAAACCATTTAATACTTAATATTTCAGAGAACAAACCTGGTGTAAATTGCTTTAACTTAGGAGAATCTCCCTGCCCCTCCAGCTTCTCCCATCTTACAGCCTCTGGCTTCTTCATCTTTATCTCAATCTATAAAACACAAGACAAAGATCAAATTAATCCAGATGGCGAAGAGTTCTGCCAAACAGGCTTAAATTAGTTGGATCCTGTAACTGTTTCTGAATTTTCCTATTGTCTCAAATATGAAGCCTGTGTTTTAACAAAATTTACCTGCCTTACCAGATGAAGGTAATGACTTCAAGTTACAGGACAACTAAACTCTTACATGGCTGACAAAGTTCTCTTATCAGGCTTTTACCCGTTTGTTTAGTACCACTTACTTGCTTTTGCTTAGTATTCACTTGGTTCTTTTTGTAAATTATGGTATCCCAAAAGTAACAATCAGTCCCCGCATCTCTGTACTGCCAAGCACCAAGGTATTATCTTTCAACCATCCCTTTCTTGCCAGTCAGCTCTAATAATTAAACAGTACTTTTGAATTCCTGCAAAACCCAACTTTATCTAGGTTTACATTTCATCCACCAAAAGAATTTCATATTTTATGTGCAGTACATAAACCAGAGAGAGAAACATCCTGAGACTATGCAGATCTTCCCACTGGAGAAGTTCAGAAGCTTTATTCATTTTGGTTCAATGAACACACGCTGTTAGGGAGAAAACTGTCTAGTATTCATTGACAAAACTGGCAATTAAAAATGGATATGGTTGCAATTATCATAGGAGAAACAAAATCAAGTGAAGTATGTCATGCCCTATTCACAACTACACATTATCCCGTTAAGACAACCAGATTGAAATGTGTTTTTTTCGTCATTAACCTTATCCTTTGGTTGCAAAGTTACAAAGTTGCACAACAATGGAAAACAATGTCACTCCAAACAACAGATTCACTTAAGAAAAATGTCATAAAGTCCGCATGATGCTATTAATTAACTGATTCCCAATTCGTGAACTGCTCAGCAGAAGCAAGTTCTTCACTCTACCTAAAGCCACTGTAACCTGGGGATCCCTGCAGACCCAAGAACAAAGGCACCACTGTAAAAGCTAACCCCAGGGATCCTAACAGCAAGCTCCTTGCACGGCATCATGTTGATCTGAAATTCGGAAATTTGAACTTTACTCAATCCATTCTTCAAACCGCTCACTGCTAAGCAACAGACTGAGGTACCTTATAAAAATAAAGAAATGAGCTCATTTAAGTTTCAAAGCTTCCATGTTTGCAATCATGCTGCATTTTAAGAATCAGAATATTCACTGCTGATTGCTTCTTTCTGTATTTTTTTTTTCCCCTGGGGAAGATACCATTTCGCTAGATGAGTTCAAATACTTCCTTACTACTGACTCGTACTAACTGCGAACGACAAGAAGTTGAAGAAATGAGGCATGGAACGCCCTTCACGGCAGGGGAGAGTCTCAGGAAGTTTCTAGGCCCAACACCCACATGGATTTGACTTCCCTGCATCTCTTGGATTTCCAATGTTTTTAGCAACTTTACAAGTAACAAATTAAGCCTCAGGGTATCAGATTTTAAAATGCTGCCAATCACCGAGCAAAAGTAATCAAATAAAATACCATATTACTCTAATTGCTCAACCTACCGTCCCTAAAGAAGGCCTGAATTCCACAGTTCATTATCACAATCTGTAAGGACACAGAGATTTCTCCTGAAACTATGCCAAAGAAGCATTCAAGCTCTGCAAATGATGAGCCTTCAGTAGAACTAAAGAAGCCAACAAAGGCTCCTTCACCGGACTCTTCTAAAACACTTTGGAAATTACAACCTTACAGTTCATTTTGAACACCTACACTCATAAATCTAATGCTCTGCAATTAGCTTAAGGAAGTTAAAATATTTGTGTATCTACATATAAGACAAACACACAGTTCCACGAGTGCCAGAACTAGGAGGCTTGGGTTGGTTTTTTCCTAACGGATTTGGATCTCATGAGTCAAGATTTAAGTAAATTAGCCACTTGCAAAGGCACTAATTAGTTACAAGTGAAACTTGAACATTAATTTAAAACAACCTGTCTCTCCTCTTCTTCCTATATAACTGCTCTGAACTTGAGGAAACTGCATTATCAATTCAGTTGCACGTTTAAATTGAGGAGGCCTTAATTTTAAGATTTTATACTTTGAATTTTAGTGCATTCCCCTTTATGATCTATTAAATAAAAAATGAGAGAGTAAATGCTTGATACTGAGATTGCTCAACCCTGTATTTCAATTTCTATTCTGTTTGTTTCTTCCTTCACTATCTCCTCTTACCCTTACACTTCAGGCTTTCCACCAGCATTTTTCAGTATCTCAAATACAGACTCTTTCATCCCCACCACAAATGACCTCTAACGCAACACAATGCTTGATGTGAGCTACTAAACATTGACTTTTTTCTTCTCAGAACTCAACTCTCCTCAAAGAACCCTTATAAAGACCTTTGGCTGTTCATCAGAGTACTCTGTCCACACATAAAAAGAAGAAAAAAAGGGAAGATCTGTATTTTTGCTGCTCCAGTAATCTCCCTCTCCTTTTTTTAATCTGCTAGTTCTTACATTTTCCTCTCTCAAACTGTCCCTAAGCTGGTACTAGATGACAAACATCCCTAAGGAGAAGGAGATGCTACAAAGTAATTCCCAGTGCAAGATGCAGATTTCTTTAAGCTGCTTCAACCCTGCCAGGCTAGAAGTATAGACAGCTGAAGAATTGAGACAGAATGTATTTATGACATGATTAAACCTCTCCCCATCTACTCCATCCACTTCAATTGAAGCTACTCATTAGGCAAAGTGGCAGGCAGGAGCAAAACTAGGGAAATCATTAGCTGTATACCATTATACAACTACATTTTCCAAAAATATAAAGCGATAAAATTCTGCTTGCGAAGGCACATATTTCTTCAACTTGAGAGCTTTATTTGATCTGAGGAGAAACAAGTTTGCGAGTCCCAATTACGTGCACAAATGGCAATAAATACATTTTAATGAACATTTTAAAGCAGATACTGATAGCTATCACAGACAAATAACAGCATGGACATTTGTGTCGTATCTAGCACTTAAGTTAGATATGTTAGCTTTTTCCTCTCCTTCAAAAAAAAAAAATTCAGTAGGCAGGCAAGAGAAATACATTAACACTTCGCTAACTACTTTGATTTAACATTTATGTTTCATAAAATGTATGCCTGCGTGCCTCACACCAACTTCAGAATAAAAGGCAGGAAAATGTCATTGCAAATTAAATGCTTTGCATACCACTTAAGGACGAGCCTAATTGCTCAGCCTTTCCTTGCAGCTCACACCTGACCTCCTTGGAGGCCCTCCATTAGGACTTGCCACACGTTAGTGCTTTTCTTGCACCGGGAAGCCTCAAACTAGACACAAATACTCCAGATGTATGAGAAGTTCCAGTGCAGAAATAATCCACTTTCCTTTGTATTTTTAAGTGCTTGGTATTCTGGGCTCGAAGTCAGCAAAGCAAAAAGGAAAAGAAACATGGAATTTTGACAGAGTAATTCATATGCTATTTGTTTTAAATACTATCTTAGGAGAAACCCACCCCATCTAGAAGAAACTCCATCCACAATGAAAGGAAGCAGAGAACTTTCTATTCACACAATTTTCTAGTCATAGAAGTAACAGATTTTTTTTTTTTTAATTTATCAGAGGTTTCCCTAAGTTTGTTTGCAGCTTAATGCAAGCGCTAGCCATCAGAAAAGACGCCACAGAGTTCTGCTCAGAAGCTATTCTCCACTATTTCACTGGTAGCATAACAACCCCAAGCCCCCTTACTTTAAGATGACTGGCATAAAGGAGCATTTAATCTAGTTTTAAGAAAGAATTTCTCCCCTTGGCTACAGATAAACACAGCACTAGTTAGCCAACATTTTTCTAGCTAGAAGCTTACTGTTAAAAAGTCTAAATCTTTGATGAACTAGATTTCATTTGAACGTATGTTCTGGGACAGACATTGCCAGATTAACTGAGAAACATTAAAAAAGGGAAAGAATTTTTATCCTCCTCCCTAAAACAAAGTTCTGGTGCACACTGACAAGTTTCAGCATTTATTTTCCTCATTTCTACTGTGTTTTATATTTTGTCAAGTCCACGCTAAGGGCAAGTTCACTTACCACTGGCAAATTTGCATCAAGCTCTGATCAGATGGATGAAGGAAATTAGAACTGGCAAAGCTTAAGCAGTAGTTCAGCTATTAATTTTAAGTTGCATTAAAAGATACCCTTTTAAATTGCAATGTTTTATCAAAGACATGAAAACGAGGATTTGGTGTTTCCAGTCAGCTACTTGGTTGTTTACTGAACTCCTGACTGCTTTGTCCAAGCTGTAAATTTTATGTGTTCAGAGTTGCAGTTTTGCAATCATCTCATGTATTTTTGTAATCTAAATTTAAGGGCAGGACAAAATACACTATCTTCTAAAAATGTATGACCTATTCAAACTTACCTCTAATATCATGTGCACATGCAGTTTTGGTATCCTAGTTATTCAAAGATCTTTTATACATTGCTCATATTGTGAATTCTAAGGTCTTTGGTCCATAACTTTAAACAAAATACACTGAGATGAAAATAACTCCACAGTGTTACCACAAATAAACGAACATTAAGAAGCATTCAGTAGCAAATATATTCCAACAGACAGGATCTAACGTGCACCTTTCAGTTTCTCTGCCAGCTACATTCTGTGGAGAATTGAGGGCAAAGAGGTGAAAGTTTCCTTCTCACCGATACTACACAGCAAACGCTTGTTAAAATTTTGAATTTTAGAGAACGAGCTACCCATATAGATCACTTTGGTATCCTAACGCTCTTTCTCACTGCACCTTCAATGCAAACCACTGCTATTTCTATTGTTCTTAAATTCATCTTAAGACAGAAAAAAAACCCTAATGCAGAGTTTTCCATTATGTATTTATATAATGCACAGGCACTAATGTTTACGCTTATTTAAAATATAGTTATCAGAGTATTTACAAGTTTATGAATTTAGATGGGTGTGGGGCATATTTAAAGAAGAAAAAAAAAGTTAAAGTTTATTTTGAGCTATGTAAATATCATGCCAATCATTGGGATGGTTTCTCTATGGCCTAGCCAGGAAATTGCTCCAACTAGCCCTGCCTAAGAGACAAGAAATTTTAGAAGATTATCCAACTCATATCTTAAATATCAGTTTATAATTTACAGAAAACACTCCGTAATATATATAGGAGATATGAATCTGCATGAAAGCCTCACAGAGAGAACAAGTACATGAGAGCAGGGAAGTCTGCGTTCAAGTGCCTGCAAGCAAGTTAATGAAAATATCCACAACGAAAAGGTATTTTTTCAGGATCAGACTGCAATGGCAAAAACCAGCGTCTGTGAAAATAAATGTGTTCCTCTGTTTATCTATTTGTGTACGTTTGCCTCTGAATAGAGACTCTGAGGGCAGTCCAAGAGTGTGTGAAACAGTTTCACTCTTTGCCTCTTCCCAGAGTTTGCAAGGCAGAATGTTGGTCTGAGGAAAAGAAACATTCCACTGATGCACACTACCATATTCCTGGCATGAAGCTGCTGAGAGCGTGCTCCCAACCTCAGACATCTCTATTAAATAACAAATGCCAACTGTGAAAGAGGCTGAGGATTTCTAACACCTCTCCTGTTGCCAACACAACTTTACCCCAGAACTATCCTTGAATTAGAGATCAAAGAAACCACTATTTGAGATGGCTCTAAATTGTTGCAAGCCACTGCATGCAAAAAGCCAAACCACTGAAAACTCTAAACTCACAGCAACAGTCCCCGAAATATTTGTAGATGCAAGAGCAGAGGGGAAGAAGACGACAAAGCTCACGTTTCCTTCAAGTTCATAGGTACGAGTGCTAAAAGCACATACTCATCCTCAAGCTCCTCTTCGAAGTTTAAGGAGAAGAAAACCCTTAGCATCACCTAGAACACAACTGAAGAACTAGAGAAATTGCTCGTGTTACCCAAGTTTCCAAAAGAACACGGCAGAATATTCCCCTGGAATCCCAAATACATAGACTGAACAGAAGAGGGAAAAGAAAGCGAGGCTGATTGTGCCCAAAGAACTGCTTCAGAGTATTAGAAATCTTTACACTATTTGTGCATTTCTACTTTCCCACTGTATTTCCTGGACAGAGACAGGACAGTTTTGTCCTAAACATATTTGGTCATTCATTTTAAGTTTTTATGCCTTTTTTCCTTTTAAGAAGGGACCACAATGATATTACACACCCTGACTAAAGGGTAACTGTGCCCAGGCAACTTCTTAAGAGCAAACTTGCTTCAGCCTTTACATTTTGGCTCCCTCTTCTGGAAAGAAGTAAAAAATAAAATAAAATAAAATTTAAAAAAATAGCATCACTAAAAGGTATCTTCCTTCTGTCAAAGTTTTTGTTGTGGCACAGGTTTCCCCCCATTTCACCTGACACCTGAACACAACTGGGTATGACCACCAAAATACAGAGAATCCTACATATTTTGTACAAAGTCTTGCTACATACAAAGACCAGATCAGCCTCCATCTGTAGGACATGAATCTCAAATTCACACAGCGCTTTTCAGAGCTGCTGTTCTTTTTTGCTTGATCAGATTACTACAGTTAGACACCTTTGACAGGATGGGGTATAGCAAATAAGGTCATTTGATGCTGAAGGAGCTGGGGCTGTTCAGCCTGGAGAAGAGGAGGCTCCAGGGAGACATTAGAGCAGCCTTCCAGTGCCTGAGGGGGGCCTACAGGAAGGCTGGGGAGGGTCTGTTTACAAAGGCCTGCAGTGACAGGATGAGGGGCAATGGCTTCAAGCTGGAGAAGAACAGATTTAGACTGGAATTAGGAATAGGTTCTTCACTATGAGGGTGGTGGAACACTGGAACAGGTTGCCCAGGGAGGTGGTTGAGGCCCCTTCCCTGGAGATATTCAAGGAGAGGTTCAACGAGGCCCTGGGCAACCTGGTCTAGTTGGGGGTGTCCCTGCTGACTACGGGGAGGTCAGACTAGATGACCCTAGAGGTCCCTTCCAGCCTGGACCATTCTATGATGTAGTTATGATCTATCAACCAAGCTGTTCACGTAGAAGAAAAAAAAATGCTATATATACCAATTCCCTCGAGAAAAGGACTCAATACAGTTGTATTCAGACTTTTCTCACATGAACATTAAACTGAGGTCTTAGATCTTGAGAATTATATGCTGAACACCATGGGGTAATTCTAAGTAACTCCTGAGTAAACGTGAACAGGAACCATAATCAACTCAAAGCTGAATTTGCAAGTAGTGTTATGTATTAAATAGTGAATTTTTCATTAGGTAAATATTTCAAATTAGGTAAAAAAAAAAACCCCACCCCCAAGCATGGCAGTAATACATACATCCACAATTAAAGGCAGTCTGTATCATCTGTAAAACTGTTGACAGCTAGAGAATATACAATATCAGAATGCATAAAGAGAGAGATGAAGGTTTTAGTTCAAAACTGGACTTCACCCACACACTATGCTGTTCTTGAGTTGGACTCAAGTGCTTTACCTCTTCTAACTCACAGCTTGAGTCAAAAATCAAAAGCAGATTATGAACACTAATTTATTTCCTCTGATATAAAAGCCATTCCAACACCTCCAAACATCTACCTCTGAAGATGTGCTGCCTCTGTACCCTTTGCTAGTTCTGTTCTTTTCCAGAAACTTAGTATCACAGACCAAGCCACAGCATGGATTTACTGAAAGGTATAATTTCTATTTCATTGCTAGGAAAGAAACAATTCTTACGGTATCGATTGCATTTTTTGCTACTGTTAACATTCCCTGAAAGAAACAATCCCAGGGTCTGTGAGTAGTGACTGCTCTTTGCAGTTATTTTAGAATTTGTAATTCTGCAAATACAATCAATGCTATTTTCTCCTCCTGAATTTGCATCTTTACCTTTATCCCTTTGCGTTTGTCAAGTGATGCTGAATCTCGAGCAGTATTGAGAAATCCTTCTCTGGCTTCTCTTAGTTACCAAAACACACAAGGTCCTTCTCCTGTCTGTCAGTTCTGGTGCTTCATCCTCTATCCATTACATTTATTATTTTTATGAAATTAATGGGAACTTGAACTATCCACCTGCCCATATATTTGGCTCTGGTTCTCTGTATATTTCCTCATATAATTGGAAAAGAAAGACCAGACCCTCTGTTGCCCAGAGAAGACTTCACGATGCTAATGGCAACGTGGCTCACTTGTTCAAAGGAGCAATACAAAATAAAGCAGTGTGAACACGTGGTTCTTATCTGAAACTGTGGAAACACAATTGTGGAAACAATTTCTTCAGGAATGTGTAGTAAAAAATTCATATAATTAGGAAGATAATGAGACCAAGTCCTTATAAAAGGTTTTCATGTAAATGCTACAAAATAATTTGCAAAGGGCTTGAGAAGCTCTAAGGAATCGGGTAGTTTATTTAAAGTAATAACTCTGTATTTTCCACACTTCTTGTAAGAACAAAGTGCATACACAAAACTGTTGAAAAGAAACCTGAATTGCTAGTATTCAAACACTAAGGCCGCACTACTAAAGTATTTAGTGTTTTTCAAAGTAAAAGATTCTAAACCTTTAAAGAAGTCTTTGCGTGCTCCATGTAGACCTGCTTTTAAATGTTTTTCTTCAGCCAGACTCCATCTGCTGGTCAGAACCAGGATTAGCCGGGGCATCGCTTAAACTATTCCTTCACTATGCTTCCACAGGTGTCCTTACACTGTTCTTCAAGAGGAAGAACATGTTAAAGCACTGACTTCTGCTGTTAGAACACCTCCTGTGTTCCCTCTTATCCCATTTTGTCTCAAAAATATTCTTTCACAATTATATAGGAACAGTAACATTTGGAAACAAAATGCAAAATATTTTCAATTCAGACACTGCCTGAACTAAAGCTTTCACACCACTTACAAACCTCAGTCTAAACCAGGCTCCAGGCTACTAGAGATTATTCCACAGATTAAGCCAGGCTAGTGATGGCAGCATAGACAGACAAAATAAAGTTCATTTTCACAGTGCTCAGTAGAATTCAGGTGCTTTGTAAAAGGAATGGTAAACTTCAAGACAAATGAAAACTATAACATAAGCTAGAGAGGAACATAAAGCAAACAGGACCTCACAGTTACTCCTCTTGACAAAGTCCACGCCCATTCCACTCAAATTTACATAAATACTAATGGACTACCTGATTTTCTCCATACTTGGAGCACTCTGCTGATCTCCCATACTCTAAGAGCTCACGTGGCTCAATCACACAACCTGCCCAGCTTCCTCAGTGCGAGGAGTGGCAAAATGGGAAAAATGAGACCAACTTTCTATGGCAGTTCTGTCATCTTGAAGTCCCTCTTCTCTGAAATGATGCAAGAACTATCGTAAGTACCTTTCTGAGAAGGGAACAAGTAAAACGAAACATGAGAGCACAAAGGAATTTCCAAAAGCTCTCAGGAACCACTGCTGAAATACAAGGAAAGAATCAACAATACATTTCTGCTTCAGAGATTCAAGTTTGGTTCTATAGACAAAGCGTATGTCTGCCCATGTGTTATACCAAGAAGACGTGGTATGCCAGACCACAAGCCAGCTTCTTATTTTTCTATACCTGTAACGTAGGAGAAACAAAACACCTAGACAAAAGCATGCTTTTTCACACCATGTGATTTTCAAGTGTCTCCGAGCAAGCACTGTTTCCAGGAACAGCACAGAATACACCCTCTTGAAAAGCCAAGAACAGTTACCTGTATGGCTAACCTGTACCAGCAAGAAAAGGTCATGAAAGCGTAAAGCATTATTTCAACACTGAAATCCTCAAAGCCTGACTTTTATTTCTTGGGCACACAAAGATAACAATGCTTCAAAAGGCAGTATTGGCTCCTAAAAGTTTAGTAAAAGGGCGTTTATACTTTCCCCAACACCTGAATTGTAAGAGTGAAGACCACAGTCTTCTTTCTACAGCAAGAAGTAAAAACATCCTCAACAGAACTGTCATTTGCACTTCAGTAAGCACCATATTACTATTTCTGATATTTGCACAGGTTTAGAAAGCCTCCCACTGGCTGAAAGGCACCTTAAAGAAAGAAAAAAAGAAAATGAAAAGCAAGCAAATGAAAAGAAATGAAAGCAAGGTATTATGGCTGTTACAGAGAAACAAGACAATAGTGCAGAAACGTTTTCAACATCAGGGACAGTCAAAGAAATAATTTACACTTTCATAAGCTTACCTTTGTGGAAAGCACTTTAAATGTACTTTGTTCTGGCACTATAGAATGAAGAAGAACAAGCTTTAAGTTGTAGTCTTCACCTGACGGAAGTCTCACTGATGCATTCATCTGTTAACAGTCGAAAACACATCTCTGGTCATCTTTGAGAGCAGTTTTCCATTTCCAAGCAAAGGATTGTCATTTGGCACCAAGATTAAGTGATTAAATTAATGACCCTTCACTAGGGCACTTAAAGCATCAGGTGTCAGAATTTCAGACAACGCCATTACATTACTGCATTATTGAATAAGGTGTTTCTAAAGCACACTAGAAAACGAACAGGAGATTTCAATTCTTAGCCAGCAAGCACTCAAAAAGCCTATTATCTTGTCAGCTTGATCTACATTCCTTGGCTGAAGAATTATATGGCAAATGAAGTCTCAACACTTTAATAATGGAACCTGAAAACAATTCGCAACTTCCCTTCTAATACCCACAAACTACGTGGCAATTTCTCTCGCAGTTTTAACAATCTAAAGCTGATAGTAACAACTACATACTTCCACTAGTTCATGAAGCGCCAGTTTGCTTGAGAATAAGAACTTCTTAGCGAAATTAAACATGAACATCATTGGTACTGCATGAGGTATACAAAAAAGGTATTACTGCATTTCCTTAAAAGATGTATTTTAGTGCCATTAACAATTTAATGCCAAAACCAAGAAAAATCCACCCACCAACATTCATGCTTTTTCTGGAATTGTCCTAAAGCAAGATACTACTCCTTCAGAGATATTCTTAGATTATCTTCCTTTTGTCCATTCCTAATCCAGATATTTGCACACTCACACATTTTAAGTCCAGATCTCTGTCTCCCCCACCCCTCCAAACAAACAAGGAGCCAAAACCCAGATGCTCCCTTTGCAGCACGCACACCATGCTACTGCTTCTCTGTAAACCCCATGGACTCTGCTGTGACAACAGATCCCAGTTCACTTGACTGGGTGTACAACACATCTACAGCACAGCCATGCACAAAAACCAGCTCAAAGGACCTCTTGTACCATTGTTTTTTTCCATGATATCACAGCAGATAACGTTCACTGGTTTAATTATTACGTCTTGGGGATCAATAGTAATAATAATTAACACATATCACCTCTTTCTCTGAGAACTGCACATTGACTTCATCCTTCTGCGCATTCTTGATCATTATTGTCACAATTACTTGAGATTCTGTTTGGTACCAGTCATATCTGAAAAGAAAAAAAAAAAAGAAAAGAAAAGTGTGAGAGAGGAAGAACTCACTGCAAAGAGATGGTAGGCACAATGAGCCAGTCTTGGAATTAATAAGCTTGGCAGGAGAACTAGAACCAGAAGCCAGAATGCTTACTCCCTTCCCTACTCCTCCACTGAGGCACAATCTCCTGGAAGTACAACTCAGCCTGAACAGAAGCAACAACACTGGTTGAGAAACATTTCGTTCAGATTGCCGTGTTCTCAAGCTACAGAAAAAGAATTATCTTGCTTCTCCAACCCCCCCAGTTATAATAATTGACATGTAATTATTCTTTAGTTCCCACAGTGAAGCTAAAGTCAACTTACTTGATCTTTGGTGGCAGAGGCTGCTGTTGTGTGTTCTAGTTGAACCATGTTCCATTGGAAAGAAAAGTGAGATCAGTATAAGTTAAAATACACCATGAAGTACTTTGCAAAGAAACAGGTTATTTTCATACTGATTGCTCCCCTTTTCTTGAGTTATGCAAGAGCATTAACTTAGAGGTGAAGCTCATCACTGTTCTCCTAGCCATTTATGCCAGATTAAGAATTAAAAAGTTTAAATTCACATTAAACTTGTCAGTCTAAACCACAGAATATATTGGTCAGGCATTTTATAAACAGCAGTAAGTTCAGCTTTAACTCATTTTCTTCCTGGCTAAGAAGAATATCAGAAAGACACACAGTGTCTCTGTTCCTAATCTGAAAGTCATGAAGGAAACCTGAAATAGATCTGAGAATTTAAGGTATAACTTTTAAATGTAAAAGACTTTTAAATGTAAGCTTTGTCTTTACATACACCCACCACATTTTCTGTACACTTTCCTCCTCTACCCTATTCTTAAAATGTGAAAAAAAAACAACCACAAAACCCACGAAATTACTATGAAAGAGGGAGGAAAACATCCAATGCAAATTCCCATTCTTGTCTCAAAGGAAAAAAAAAAAAAAAACAAACGCAGAAGGGGTCAATTTCAACACTTCTAAAGATTTCCACTTAGAAAAGAAAACTGAAAGCTGAACAATTTACAATAGAAAAAACCCTGCACAAACCACCTGCAAGCCACTGGAAAAGGGAGTTACTTTCTAGCAGTCACAAGCAAGTCAATATTGACAAGATGAGCGGGATAATTTGTAGAACTAAGAAGCAAGAAAGTTAAAATTTACTTGAAAGGGTACACTGTTACTGCCAGATTTATACACCATTCCTAAAAGGTATCAGGGATGAAATTTTCTAACCTTGGTCTCAAATAAAAGAACGTGTTTAGAAGAAAAGTTAAATCCTTCAGAACTGCACGAAATAGAAAAGATTAGTTTTAAAAGCCTGAAAGCTGCAAAAAGCCACTGAAGTCAAAATGTATGCTCTAGCTTCACAAAGAAATTGAAACTAAACATATTCAAGGAAACATCTTACCATTTCTGTCTGTGATGCTGCAGAAAGAAAGAAAAGTTGCACTTTCAGAAAAAGACATATTGAACTTACACGGCATATACTTATTTTAACTTTCCTCAGTTCCTCCAAACTTTCTGCATTTAATCCAGTCTCATCAGCAGAAGAGTTTAAAACACCTCAGTTCTGCCTCTATTATTTTGCCTTTATGACAATCTACTTTTTAATCGGAGTTCAGTCAGCAACATGTTTAAAGAAACAACTGTAATATAGAGCATGCTCTCATTAACAGAACGAACAAACTTCTCACTACGATCCCTTGTGTATCAGCAACGAAAGCAACATCACAGAGAACAAAAGCAAGTCTGTACTAGGTTTATCATCCATCCATAAATAGAGCACCAAGTTCTCATCAAATCTGAATCTCATGCTAGGCCAACGCAGTTGGGGAATGAGATGGAAACCTGGCAGAAAAAAAATCATTTATACAGCCTTAATAATACTGTAATACTTGGATCTACACTATAGCTCAGTATTTCCTCTTCCAAATATTTCTTCCTAAAATATTTCCTATTAAATATGTTTGAAGAGGAAAACAAACTTTCCCTTTGCTTCTTTATAATGTGTGCTGCTAAAACAACATAAAGACTAATAAAAAAAAGAGTATTAAGTTGCAGTTTAGAAATTAGAGGTTTCAGGGTTAGGGGGTTTTTTTTTGTTCTTATTTTTCTTTCTTTACTTTTATCTCCTTTTTACAAGGAGTCATGTGGAAAAGATGAGGGGTAATGAGTACAAGTTACACGTGGGGAGATTCTGACGGGACACAAGAGGAATGTTTTTCACCATGAGAACAATCAACCATTGGAACAACCCCCCCCAAGGAAGTAGTGGTTTCCCCAACACTGGGCAGTTTTAGGATTCAGCTCAACAGGATGCTGAGCCTCCTTGTCTGGCCTGTGCTTTTGCCAAGAAAGGTTGGACCAGACGATCCTTGAGGTCCCTTCCAACCTGGTATTCATGATTCTATGCTTCCACGGTTAAAATTAGCTAGCAGGTGTATGTGAAAGCAAGTTAAAATTAAATACAGTTGTCTGAACTTTAAATAGGTATTCCTCTGGAACAGCTAATTAGTACATTAAAAACCCAATATTTGTGTTCCTTTAAATCTAAGGCATAGAAGTGTTCAGGATGCATACTCTGAGAGAAATAAAAGATAGGAAAAAGTGGTATTTTTTTAAAAACAAAAATTTATTATGTTCTAAGTAAGAAAGGAGCTGTAAACCTTTGAAAAATGTGGTGTAGCTTCAAAGCACGGGGCACATCAAATCCCTGATCAAGTACAGTGTGTTTTTTCTTACCGTTTAGTATTTCTTCACATCTTTTAATCCAAATAGTAAAGGTATCATCTACATCTAGAAGATATCAAACACAGCAACATTAAAACTCTTCAAGCGCTGTATGTATTGTATAAAGAACAATTCCTCACAACTGCCAACTGGAGAAAATCCATCCAAAACTCACATCAATTTACTAAAAAACAGTATTATTTCCTCCTATCTTCTTGTAACCTCTGTCATTCTAGTTAAGCTTTAAGTACTTTTAAATGTAACAGAATTAAATAGTAGAGTTGTATAATTAACTACAAAGTAATTTGTAGGACACTCAATTTTATGTGAACTGACCCAAATACACTATTGCTCTCCAGCCTGCTCAACCTCTCTATAATTGTTTGGAAAGCAAGGAGTACAGTTTTACACATTTTTCTGTTATTTTTAAAATTATTTCTTTCAAACATGCAGCTACATGTTTCCTCTCTAGAGAAATATCAGAGGAAACAGTCTGTTCTTAGGACAAAGTTTCCACAACACCAACTATTTTCTCCTGCTGGTTTTATACAAACTTTACAAACACATCTGAAGTTCCAGGAGTGTTAGGAACACGTAGGTGCCTGTTCCACTCCAGGCATCAAAATCACAGAAAAGTTTAGTATGACCTCGATATTCTAGGAAGCAAGCTCCTCAGATAAAAATGAATTCACTGGAAAACAGCTGAAAAGGTAGAGGTGCAATGAAATAGTAATCATATTATTTCAACAAAACTCCCAGAAAAATCTTTCACAGTCAGGAAAATAAAGAAGTGGCAATGTTAGTGACCATTGACTAGGAACAGATAAGCTTTTCATCCTTTTACAGTAGAGAGAATTCACACTGAGGGAGTTCACGCAGTCAACTATCCAGCAGAGGGCTTGAAGAGGCTCAAACAAAGAAGAGTTCCCAGCAGACGTGCATATAAGTGTGACTCCACTGCGGTTGTGCAAAGTATTCACCCCAACCCCTTCAAACATAAAATGTACATCAATTTTAAGGTGTGCCTTAGGTCTTAAAATTGCTACCCCACTCCTCAGGCCACTTCCCTCTTCCTTTTCTCCTGCCACCCCCACCAGTAATCTTAGAAATGATCTAAATTTTAAGCTACATAACATTTATGTAAGCTCTCATGCTGTTAGGAAAAGATAAAAATTCAAATAATAGGGCTGTCATGACATTATAATACAGTCACTGACTGCAGTCTTTTCTATAATCCTAGCAAATACTGGGAAGAAGATTCCTATTTTCAGATGGAGTTAACCAACATTAACTGTCAAAGGGTTCTGCTGAAGTATCCAAGGGCTGTCTTCAATTACCTAATGTACACATCAGATATTCAAGATGCTTGACGTTGGACTGTCCTCAGAAGTCTATCGGGAAAAGAAGTGAGGCAAAGGACCCAAGATGCTGCAAAGTAAGTTCTGATCAGATAAGGAAAATTATTTACTATAAAAGTGGTCAAACGCCGGAGCAGGTTGCCCAGAGAGGCTGTAGAACCTTCAGCCTTGAAGATGCTTGGAAATCAACAGTACAATCAACAGACCTGAGCAAACACATGCAAGTGTTCCAAGTTAATACTGCCTTTGGAATTAGATGAGCTCCAGAACTTCCCCACAATGTAAATTAAACTACAGTTTTAAAACTTAACACCCATACCCTAAAAAGACTTCCAAGTTTACATAGAATCACAGAATCATTCAGGTTGGAAAAGACCCTTGGGATCATCGAGTCCAACCATCACCCTTACTCTACAAAGTCCTCCCCTACACCATATCCCCCAACACCACATCTAAACAACTCTTAAACACATTCAGGGATGGGGACTCAACCACCTCCCTGGGCAGCCTATTCCAGGGTCTGACCACTCTTTCTGGGAAAAATTCTTTCCTAATGTTCAGCCCAAACCTACCCTGCTGCAGCTTGAAGCCATTCCCTCTCCTTCTGTCGCTAATCACCTGTGAGAAGAGACCAGCACCAACCTCTCTACAATGCCCTTTCAAGTAGTTGTAGAGAGTGATGAGGTCTCCCCTCAGCCTCCTCTTCCTCAAACTAAAAAATCCCAGCTGCTTCAATCGCTCTTCATAAGATTTGTTCTCCAGGCCCCTCACCAGCTTTGTTGCCCTCCTCCGCACTCGCTCCAGCACCTCAACATCTCTCTTGTGTTGTGTTTTGTAGCTGGGAACAAAGTTTATTAATCAAAATGGAAATTAAATAAAGTAGGTTCGGGAGTCTAAGCAAAGGGAAAGTGAGTCAAGTCTCCACTGATCCAGCCTCCGACTTTCAGCAGCAGGTGAGGAATTCTCTTTTCAACCATGGCCTGTACAGCAAACTTTAGAAGAAAGGTCTGGTGTTATCTGCCCTGTTTTCCTAGAAGATCCTCCTCACCAGTCAACTGCCTCTTTCCCTGCATCTCAGCACATTTTAGAATTTGAGACTATAGGGTTTTATCCTCCCAGAGAACTTACCAACATTTTCTATTAATAATATTAAAATTTCTAGTTCAGAAAACCTAACTGGGTCTTCACTTACCAATCATCTGCTAACTCTTAGAATACAAAAAAAGCATCTAGTAAGATGTTTCTTTAAAAGAATGACACATTCCACCTTGACTAAAGTCATTAGGTAGTCACAGTGAAAAAAAAAACCCAAGAAAATTTGAGTATAACTGTCCTAAATCCACGTAACGTACTGAAAAAGTAACAGATCACATTGTTTTTTCAATTTAAGGCAAATCAAGGAACTCCAAAAATCCACATGTATCCAGTCTCATGGTTGAGTGAAAGAAATCTCGCTTCCTAATGTTATTTTATAAAAGAAAAAGACATTGGCACATTCAACAATTCACCACATCATGCCCTATTTAGATATCACTGTAGGGGGGTAATGGGAAGCTTGCTGTAGTACCCTGGGCCTGTCAGTCCTACCAGCAATGAGCACAAGCAGGAAGCTCATCGTTGTTAGCATTCCAGATTAAGATTTAAAACACACCTTACATCAGCAATGAACAGAAAAACACACCAGTGTACTTCTGCCCCCCTCACGAGGCAAAGGAACCAGTCTTGCCAGCAAAGAATTCCCCACCGCGGCAATCCTCTCTGAGGCAGCAACAGCTAAAGCTTTCTCTCTTCATCACCTGTTTAGCCATATGTGGCAAATTTTCCCTCTGCGCTGTGTTCATTTTGTACTAGCTGCATTTAACTGGAAGTTAATTGTTCTGCCAAAACGCTTATGCTCACAACTGTTTTCACCTGGGATCCATCAAACATTCCACAGAAATGCACAGGCAAATTCTGTTACTGTCATAAACTTGTCAGCAAGATTAGGTAATATATGGAAGAGAATCAACTAAAAATCTCTATTTTTAAAAAGGCCTTCAGGAGACTCCTCATCTCACAGCAGGTCACAGAATTTTGTAATGAGATACGGGAAGCACAGCAGAAGCCATCTTCAGATGAGAGAGTAATCAGGAAGGATGGGGAAGCTTCAAAAACACTTCAACTGGGTAAGCAGCAAAACAATAGCAAATTAAATTCAAACAGGTACAAGTCAAGCAATTCAACACAGGAAAAGGTTGTGCTGTAGTTCAGCTCAGACTGAGTTAGCTAAGAGGGTCCTGGTATTCACTAATGTATCTAGAGTTATCCGCAGCTCTGTGTGCTGTTGCACCCTGGAACGTAAGTGGGATGTGAGGTTAAACAGAATGAAAAACCAGTGATGCTCTGGCCTGAGGATATTTTTTTTGTACAGTGTGTATTTTGAACCACTTCAAGTGACAGACTAAAAAGGTGACAAAACCTGATGCACTTGAAAAGCTTCAAATTGACAATTGTTATTTACGGTGGGGCAAGAATATGAAAGAAATACATATTAATCATTAAATTCCATTCAGGAGTGGCGAGTATGGAGATGTCTGAAAGACACCCTGAAGAAAAGAAGGCTCTAGGGAGATCCTGTAGCAGCCTACCTAAGGGGGCCCTTCAGGAGAGATGATCCGGGAATGTAGGGATAGGATGAGGGGTAACAGTTTTAAACTGAAAGAGGGTAGGTTTGGTTAGGTATCAGTAAGAAATTCTTTACTGTGAGGGTGAGGAGACACTGGAACAGGTTGCCCAGAGAAGCTGTGGATGCCCTATCCCTGAAAGCATTTGACACCAGGCTTGATGGGACTTCAAGCAACCTGGTCTAGTGGGAGGTGTCCCTGCTCCCAGCAAGGGAACTGGAACTAGATGATCTTTGAGGTCCAACCTAAAACATTCCATAATTCCATGATCTTGCGAATGCTTTGCTGTATGCTTCCCTGTATCTTCTACCAAAGACTTCTGTATTGATCTACTCCTCTCCTGCTTTCAGGAAAAAAAAAAATAAATCAGATTTTAAAAATACTCTAATTCTCCACAAACTAAAACACGCACGAGAGGCCAACATTTTAAGAGAGAGAGATAATGACTATGCTTCTGCAATTAAGTGACACTGAATGTGAGGTAAAAATCCATTTTGTCATTTTGAACACCCACAAACAACTAAGTTCCAGCTACCCACAGGGAACCTTTTCTGTTCAGAAGCCTTTTTAGCTGACATTGCCACCATTTAATTTGTGACCTCTAGGAACCAGGGAAAAACCCCTCATTTTATAAAGAAAAAAAAAAATTAATATACCACTTGCTAATCATAATGAGACACATTTTTAGGCAGTTTTACTCTTCAATGCAGTGATTGCAAAAACCTTCCCAAATGCTAGACATCTCAAATCAGGCACCTAATTCATTAGCCGCCTGAAGAAAACAAAGCCTTGATCTTTATTTTCAGCTACCACATCAGAACAAGGTTCTTTCTCATTAGCAATGGAGTACTGTGCACACAAGAAACTTTAGTACTTACTGTCCAACCTCTGTCCCTCTCTGAAAGACTCTAAAGCAGATGCGTAGTTTTTCATATGATATTCACCTAACCTGACACGAACAAAGGAAAACACAAGAAACAATAATTACTTCTCAATCTAGTCGGCATTCTGAAGATCCCAACATCCTTAGCTGGCACACCATATTGGTTAAAATTACAAACATAATAATTTAAATTGCTGAAGAGGTGTGTTTTTGAAAAGGCCAGGATGTCAAGATAATCACCCCAAACTAAACAGCTTCTTACAACCACGGCGTTGTTAACGGATGTGCTGCAAGCAGTATGGCATCAAAGTTATTCATTCACAGCATTGCCAAAAGCTTGTATAGAGCCATAATTCAATTACCGGCATTAAAGATTATCACAATATTCCCCAAGCACAACACATGATACATACCCTTTTCTAAGGAGAGCTACAGCACTACTGGGGTTGAGTTCTAGGGACTTCTTTGCATCTGCAACTGCATCTGTTGGAAGTCAGTTTAAAGGTGAGGAACATAATAATATGTCATAGAAAGCAGCAAACCAACTCTTTCAGTAGCCAAAATTTTGTAAGGTGTACTGTCAGCCTTCTTAGGTTGCACACGAATCACACTGAATTAAATCTAGCCACAACTGCTATGGATGAACCCTTCATTTGGCTGCAGAGCTAGCTCTATGTAAGATAAAGCAAGACTTAGTCAAAGCTTCTACTTAGTTCTAAAGTGTGAACCCGTTTGTTTGGGTTTTGCTGGAAAGGAAAACTAGGTCTAATCTTAATTACTCAGTTCATCTTTTTCCCAGGCATTATGCAGTTATCACGTTCCTACCATGACAGAATTTAGTCTCTATCCAAGACATAAGGATGGAAGACACTTAAAACACAAAACTTAAAATCTGCCTAAGAACTCCACTTAAAAAAAAGCCAAACAAAGGGTGCCAAGATAATACTAGGCTTAAATCAAATTGAAAGCTGGGACTGCAGAGAACCCAACTCATTGCACGTTTTGCAGAAAGAGGACAATCTAAGAAAACTGTAAAATTATGCCCTAACTGTAGAATCAGCGTATTAAGTTACAAATAACACTTTCTGTTACTACTACATTTGGCTTCAGATTGAAGATATCTTCTGTAAAGGACGTCTCATAATACACTTGTAAAAGGATTCTCAGTGTTGTCTGAAGATGTTACCAGCATATTTCTGTAGAAGGATATGAGCATAAGCTCGTTGACAGTAACATTCTGCATCATCTGGATTCTTCTCCAAAGCTGTTGTCAGTTCCTGTAAAGACACAGAAAAACATGAAATGGCACCTCATAAATCCCCACAAAAATACAGTACCAAACTCTGTCAATTAAGAGACATTTGAAGAGAAAATATCATAACTGGAATGACTGTTTACCTGTTGCTCAGTTCTCATCCACAAAGCTTAAAACATCAGATTTTGAAGTACAAGGAATCTGCCAGTCATATCAAAATCAAGGAGCCTGTTTCTTACTGTGAAGGAAGACTTAAACATGAATTTTAATGCAGAGGTGATCCTCCATATTCCATAGACCTTCCTACAACTCAGCATTTCTGTACAGAGGTCTGCTGGATTTGTGGTGCTTACCACAGCACTGGGAATTTGGAAATCAGCATGCAGTATGTCAAAATACTGTTGTGGGGATGGCACACTCAAAGTATTGTAACACATCATGAAATCCCACATTATATGAAATTACTGAGCGTAGAAATTTGTTTCAATCCATCCCACACAGGAGAACAAAAGCAGCACAGGGCTCACAGGAAATATCATTGCACAATGGAAATAAGCATAAAGTAGTCCCTTAGGGAAGGGAATCACCGGGTATACAGATTGAAATAGTAACATATGCTCACTGTGAGAAATGTTGGTGACTTTTGCACAACAGAATAAAAATCACAATGACTCTATTGCACACACCTGGAAAGAGCATCGGCAATATTCCTCTTATTAGTGAGAGAAGTTCTTCGATTCACGAGAAGACAGTGGGTCTTCCAAAGCCACTTCACTAACTGGACTCCTAACTCAGAATCTAGCAAGCACGAGGGTGACTAAGATACAGGCTTCAAACTTGCATGAATACTAGCGTGGTGCAGCTGCCAGAACACTGTCCCACCAAGCCAGAGAAAAAGAGCAGAAGGGCCTGTCTTAGCTTTCATTCAGATCAGTACCTTGTTCTGTTTCACAGCTGTCAGGTAAAACACACCAACTAGGAGTCAAGTAGACACAACAGCTTTTTCTAGCAGTAGGATGAGATTTTATCAGCGCAAGACACAAATAAATACAGCGTAGCTTCTAAAACCTTTAGGGTCTCTAAAGAAAGCGGCAAGCCGTACAGTTGTAACAAGCAACACTTGATCAAGTTATACAGTTGCCCTCTTAAGATTTAAATCCATGCAAAAGCAGTCATTGCAGAAATATTCATGGCTATGGGTATTCCACATGGGATGGACCAGTTTTTGATCCTCAAAGCCAAGAGGGGTTTGAGTCTGACACTGGACTTTACAGGCACTTCACAAGCAGAGTCACTTTTGTGACATGTCACCTCTCATTCCAAATATCAGTTCCTGTGATTTATGCTGATGACAGAAGTACTGATGAAAACACGCACTCAACATACGAATGGATTATTCTGCAGAGCTAGATCTCACCCCAGGAAAGCCAAAAAAACTCCAAAACCCACCCCAAACCCAAGCATCTTGAACGTCGTGAAACTCACCTCTTCGTTGGCTTTTTGTCAGTAAGTTGTCACATGACACACACACAAAGAAGTTACTTGTATAACACAGCTATTTGAGAAGATAGCCAAGTAATACTCAACTAGCACTGGCAACTCCAGATGAAAAACTCCAGATGAAAGGTTGGGTGAGGTGAACTTTTGGGGTCCCTTCCAAGTTGGCCTCTTCTATGCTTCCATGATTTTACCCGTTAACATGTGCTTTCGAAGGTTGTTTTTACTTAAAACTGAAGTTGACTTCAGCAACAATTGCTTAAGCAAGCTTAGGCCTAGTCCTCACAAACACTCAAGTATGTGCTTTCTCAGTATTTTTACTCTAAAGGCCCATTACCACGCAACCAAGTTGCAAATCTGTTTCTAAATAAACTGGGACCTCTCCTCCATGCTCATGATACAGATCTGTGTGAATTAAAGGTGCTTTCATTCTCTTGAATCGCTCGTGCCTGAATTTAAGAAAGTCATAGAATAGTTTAGGTTGGAAGGGACTTTAAAGATCATCTAGTTCTAACCCCCCTGCCGTGGGCAGGGACACCTCCCACTAGACCAGGTTGCTCGGAGCCTTGAACCCCACCAGGGATGGGGCATCCACAACTTCTCCAGGCAGCCTGTTCTAGTGTCTTACCACCCTTGTTTCTCATTTGGCAAAACACCTCACCAAAACAAAGTCACTGAATGTTTGTTTTAATATACAGTTCCGATCCTCTCCTAAATCACCACCACTAGCATTGCACAACACTTTAAAAATTAAAAACAAGTAGAAAACTTCCTTAACACTAAACTATTTTTTTCAACTTATAATGACAAAAAGTCATTAAAGACTTCAGAGCTTTATAATTCGGACTATATTTAAAGATGATGACCTTTTCAGTTGTATCAGATCCAGGTGCAGAAAGCTGAAGCACGTTCTCCAGGACTTAAATAACTCAAATGTCCTGAGGACACAGCTCAGAAATACCATGCCATGCTTCGTTTTATAGGGTATCATGTCCCAAATCAGAAATATTAAGTACATGAGCTAAAAGACCACACCCAAGGTCATGCAAGCATGGTGTACTACCTGTAGTTCCAAGCTTCCAAGTCAGCAAAACGCTACCTTGCACTACAGGATTTAGCAGTTTAGAGATTATCAAGCACCATCTGCCTACTCAACTCAGTACTTTTAAAAAAGGCTACACAAGTGACACCAGTATTACTGTACCAGACAGAAAATAATGCTCACAGAATGTGTTACATATTGAAGTGCTGAATGTATAAAGAACTGAAATACAAATTAGAAAAGGAAAGCAACTATGTTGAATATGGGGAAAAAAAAACCAAACCTAAATGCACATTTTGATAGAATTCTTTAATACTCCCAAAGACCTTTTGGTGTTGGGGATTTTTTTGTTTGTTTGTTGGCGTTTGGGGTTTTTTTTTTTCGCCCACTACCAGAAACTCACTTTTGTATTTTAGATCTTAGATTACTTTTACTATGCCACATATATTGGCTTATTCTAAATTGCTTTTTAGATTTTATTTATCTCCTGAAAAACTTTTACAAGCTACAAACCCCAAAGAACTGTAAGATTCAGCTTCACCATTTTCTTTATGGGAAGATAACTCAGCATCATCTTATGCTTCTGCCACCTACCCTGCTGAAGCAGAACTAACTACGTACATCCTCTCCCCTTCCAAGTATGTTAGATGCAAATGCTTATCCACCCTCCAGTTCTTGTTAACTTTCCATTTTAAGTAAAAACAACCTTCGAAAGCACATGTTAACGGGTAAAATCATGGAAGCATAGAAGAGGCCAACTTGGAAGGGACCCCAAAAGTTCACCTCACCCAACCTTTCATGGGAAAGGCCCAGATGAAGTTATCTAGCACCCTGTCCAGTTGCATCCTGAAAAACTCCACTGATGCGGAACCTACCACTTCCTTGAGAAGGTTGCTCTAGTGAATAATTGTTAACACTGTAAAAAATTTATTTTTTTATGTTGAGATGAAATGAAAATCAGTTCTGGCCTCCACAAAATATAGAAAGAGAAGGAAAAAAAACCCCAAAAGATCAGGGCCGAATAAAAACTAATAAAGACTGAATGTATTCCTCCAATAAGGTTGGGGCTTTTTGTAATCACAAATGGCAATTGACTCAGTTGATCGAACTCCTATGTAGGAGAGAAAGTTTAGGGTGTTGTTTTGCTGGTTGGTCGGTTGGGGTTTTTTTTTCGTTTTTGCAAGGCAGGTAGCACAAGTATCTTGACAGAACTGTGCCAAACTCCTCGGTAGCCAGACTTCACCAGAAAGGGCCTCCAAGGGGAAACTCTGCCAGGCCCTCCCTAGTGCACCTCAGGCGATCCTCTCGCCCCCACCAGCAGCACTCCAAAAGCCCCCGGCTCCCTTAGGCGCTCCTCTCCATCACAACCCGGCTCGGAAGGCCGACAAACTTCACAAAGCCGAGGGGGCAAGGCCCAACGCCCCTCGACCCCCACA
>VXBJ01005258.1:55666-132453 GCA_013400055.1 Nycticryphes semicollaris
GAGGGAAATGCTCTGCCTCCTCCCCTTGCCCTAGAAGCTGGAGGACCCGCCGTGGCAGAGAAGCTCCCGAAGCCCTTTCCGCCCGCCTCTTCCGCCTTCCCGGCGGCGCTGAGGGAGATGATGGCGGCCTCTATACGGCTGAAGCTTGGCCTGGATCGCGGGAAGAGCTTCCCAAACGGGGTCCGCGCAAGCAGGGGGGAAGCCGCGCAGCCACCATTTGGGGTGCGAGCCTGAGGGGAAGGAGGGGTTCCTGACCATAGGGGCGGGTCGCCCCGGCGGCGCCGGGCTTGCCTGAAGCTCAGACGCCGCCGCTACCCGCAGCGTGACGAGTGGCGGCCGCCGCCGCGATCACCGCGCCTCAGCCAGCACCCCCGGCCGTTTGGCGCCTCCGTCCCGGCCGGGCCCGGCGCTGAAGCCGCGCTGGCAGCTTGAGTCCTGCCTCCCTTCTTCCTCCTCTCCTCCCCTCACGTTGCCTTCCGTGAAGCTCCTCAGACAAAAAAAAAAAGAACCCCAAAAAACACCCAAACTTTTTGGTCATTAACGGCCTCACAGGCCTGCAGAAAAGAATGGCGGCCTCAATTTTTCTTTCTGAGTCAACAGCGGCTGGGATTTGAGAGGGCAGGTTGCATTTGGCAGCTGCCACAGGCCCAAAGGCAGCTGCAAGTGGGGAGGGGTTGCCCTCGCTCCACTTAATGAGTTATTACACATCTTTCATCCTTTGTCGTACCAAGGAGAACGAATTTTTTAAGAGCACAAGTCTTACGAGCAGTGGCTGAGGGAGCTGGGGTTGCTCAGCCTGGAGAAAAGGAGGCTNCCGCGCACAGAACCCGAAGGCCGCAGCTACCGCAAAGCCCGACGGGATGCGGCCCCGTAAGCTCCTCCCGCGCCTCCCCGGGTGAGGCGGGGCTCGGCTCGGCCNATGTTACAGGCAACAGGACAAAAAGAACAGCCTCAGGTTGCGCCAGAGAAAGTTTAGATTGGACATTAGGAAAAAAAAAAACCCTCTACAACAAAAGGGTTATCACTAAGCACTGGATCAGGCTTTCCAGGGTAATGGTGAAATTGTCATCTCTGAAGGTAATTTAAAAGATGGGTAGATGTAGTGCTAAGGGATGTGGTGCAGTGATGGGCCTTGTCAGTGTTAGGCTGATGGTGGGACTCAATGATCTGAAAGGTCTCTTCCAGCCTAGACAGTTCTGTGACTCTAAGGAGAGCTAGAAGTATGGATACACCCGGCTGGNGATCAGGCTTTCCAGGGTAATGGTGAAATTGTCATCTCTGAAGGTAATTTAAAAGATGGGTAGATGTAGTGCTAAGGGATGTGGTGCAGTGATGGGCCTTGTCAGTGTTAGGCTGATGGTGGGACTCAATGATCTGAAAGGTCTCTTCCAGCCTAGACAGTTCTGTGACTCTAAGGAGAGCTAGAAGTATGGATACACCCGGCTGGTAGGGTGTAGCCTAAGGGACGCTGAGGGAAGGGAATGATTTTCATTTGCTGTCAGTTACACAATGAAGTCTGCCGTGGGAGACACTGTTACTGTCTGCTGGAGATCTTCTCTGCTTCTCCAACTGACATACACTAAGGTGACAAATCATTTTTCCTTTGCAGTAGTTGCATCTATGGCCAGAGGTTTTGTTGGCAGAGTTGTAACCTTAAGGAGTGATTTTTATTTATTTTTTTTCTTGTTTCCAGTAAATTGGCAGAACAACATCCCTGTTTTTCAAACTGTCCATCAAGTGTTATCATGTCAGGTTTCCTAGTATTATGAAATCCTTGTACTACAGGAAAAAGTCTCTTTTTTAGTCTGATTAAAATAACCTAGCCTCCCTCTCCAGCGCTTTCCTCAATCTCAAACAGCCCCCAGGATAGGAACTGTTACCAGATAGGCGCCCGCCGTCCTTACCCACATTCCTAGCGATATTGCCAGCCCTCCCCAGCTGCAGGGAGCGCTGCCAGATAAAGCAACCACTGGTGAAGCTGGCAGCTTCCATTTACGGGTACAGCCAGCATTCTTGACAAAGGGGTGAGGTGTGTGGGATTTGCAAGGGGAAGCCCGACTGTGTGGGAGTCGGGGGTGGGGGGGGGAGGAAAGAAACAGTGAATTAAACAGGGCAGCAGAGAACTGCTCGTTCCATACAGCTTGTGGAGTTACTTCTATTTGACTAGACCAAGCTATCTCTGCCACAGTTTTCACTAGTCTTTCTCATTAGTCTTTCTAGTACTCATGTGCTTATCTTTAACCTTATCCTTACAAACCAACCAATAAAACTCACACGAGAACTCAGTCACAGAAAGTCTTATTTCCTTTGACTTTACAATCCACTAATTGGTAGGCAATCTATTTACTTTTTAATTCACCTTCTGTTGAAACATTGCAATATGCGAGGTTTTGAAGCCCAATTGGTCTGGGCCAACAGTTGTGTTATACCAGCTACAAAGGCCTTTCTTTGCAATGAATGAGAGCCCAGAATTACATTGAAAAGTTTTGGGATTGTCTGTGATGTATTGGGAAGTGATGGAAAAGGAGGAGTTTATGTCCCATTCTTGGATTTAGCTGAACTTTTATTTCAGCTTTAAAACCATGCAGTACTGCTATTTCAAATGATAGCCACGGTGTGTTGGGTGCGTTCGGGTCTGTTCAGGAGTGATTCATGACTTGCTCGTGTCCCACCACAGACCCACACTGGTTAATCTCCTTGTCCTATTTCCCAGTGTATTTTGGTTATTTATGATGATCGTCAAAATGCCCATGTAATGATTATATATTATAATAATATAAAAACATTGCAGAGTGAATACAGAAAAATGTTTTTCCACTTGATTTATTTTCATAATAAACCAATTAAAAATACAAAAGACAAGGACCCAAGGTTCAGAGGGCTCCATCATTTAAAAATTTGTCTTTAAATACAAATTCACTCTGTAATATGAATACATATAACATTAGACCTCTAAACATAATGATCTTATTTGCATCTATCAAAAATTTGTATGGAAACAAATTAGCTGAAAAAAACTTCCTCGTGACATTGAATGTACATTATTTACAATCAAAAAAAGAACTCTTAGCAGTATTAATCTCCAAATATCTGCATAAATTTATACTTCATTTCCCTCCCCCCCCTTACAAAATAATCTGAAGTAGAAAGCAAGATTGTTAAGCCTCATAGTCGCAAAATGGCATGAAACGCTTGCACCTGTAGTGATGCTGTTAGCTTCTGTCATTAAATATATCTGATGTTTCCATATAAAATATATAGACATGGCATTGTCCATTACTGGGATAAATGTTTCTTGTACTCTCAATAGGAGTGTATATTCCATTTTGCACACACAAACGAGCTTGTGCTGCAAAAAAAAAACAAAACAAAAACTAAAAGCAAGAGGATACCTGATTACCAAAGGCTAAAACTGGTGTCATTCACCAGTAAGAAGCAGATACTTGCTCGTAAAAATTCATACACGTGGAATCAAAACGTCCCGCTAAAAGTAACTGTTGCTTCAAAAGTAGTTAAGTGATACACGCAGGGATTAAACAGAAAAGGTTATAGTAACGTTACTGCGACGTAAATCGGCGACAGACTGAAGAGTTACAGAAAGAAGTTTGGAACTTTGGCCAAGAACCTCAGAAGAGAGTCTTCGTAGCATAAAAAGCATGTTCCTTCATGCCTGTATTTTGAAACATGAGTAGTATGTCATTTTATCCGTGTGATAACATTTAGCAATTAACAGAAAATCAAAATCCATTCTAAAGCATGAGTTCTAACAATTAACTGCAGAAATTAAGTAGCTTTGCAACATCTTGCCTCAGAATCAAATCATATATACATAACTGAAAAGGTCCCATCACATTTATGAAAATAATCATCCACAGGGTCTTTTTTTTTTTATTTTTTTTAATTTTATTAATACGAATTGGGTTCCAATGGCTCGTTTTCTTGCTTCACTTGCACGTTAGACGGGAAATCATTCGCACTGGACACCACCATCACAAATGGTTGCTGCTGGAACCCCTGCTCCGACTGCTCAGCGTCATCTAATTTGTCACTGTCGTCTTCTTCCACCTCTCCTTGTGCCCCGATCTGCTTGGTTTCAGGTGCTTTAATAACTGAAGTGATGACCGTGCCCGACGGATGAGCCACCACCTGTGAGCTGCTCGGCGAGAACGTCACCACGGGGCTAGTGGCACTGAAGGATGGAGACGAGGCCATGTTGACTGTTCCATTGCAAATTGTCTGCACGCTGCTGGTGAGCACCTGCTGAACTTGCGCCGGGCTCAGCACGATGGAGGAAGGAGGCGAGACTGGCTTCTGAGGCTGCAGCACGACGTTTTCTTTCAGAACCGTCATGGGCTGTGAAGTAGGAATGGCTTGTAAAATGAATTTCTGGGGCGTTGTTGCTGAGGCTGGATCTGTGCTGGCTATCACCGTCGTAAGAGGCACTGTCTGGAGTGTTACAGTGTGCAGCTGCTGATTCCCTGGAGAAACAACCACTGGAACTTGAGTTGGAGTCTGTAAAGTCCTATTAAGATTAGAAAAGATTGTAACGTCAGAACAATTCCACGGTGAGTTCTGAAAAATAATTATACATTTCCTATGACAAAATCACTTGTCATCCTCAACATTTCATTTACCAAACGGTTCCAGGAGAGGTAGCAGTTGCTCTCCTGAAAAAAACAAGAACTGGCCCTGACCCCTGAATTCAGCAACACTGTTCCCAAAGTAAAGGTACCCTGCACGAGAGACACTACCATCCCCAAACCAAACACAACTTTGAGACGTTCCATAGTTCATGAGAAAACCTGGGAATCACATCTAAGATCTCCTCAAGCATCAACCAGCGTCTGAAGCGTGATCCACTTACACATCTGCCATCAATTTCATGAGAGATGTGGCTGAAACACAACCGCTCCAGTCATGCAAATAAATACAAAAAAACATAGTCCTGGTGAAGCAAATGATTTCCAGGGGAGGGAGAGAGGAAGGGAAGGGTAACTGCTTCGACAACCATGCCATGCTGCCTCCAACAATCTTTTTCTTTCCTTCTGCCTGCCCTGCAAAGTTCTCTCCAACCTTCCTGCTTCTCTTCAGTGGCAACAGGCACAAGCTGGAACACAGGAAATTCCACCTCAACATCAGGAAAAACTTCTTTACTCTGAGGGTACCAGAGCACCAGAACGGGCTGCCCAGAGAGGCTGTGGAATCTCCTCTGAAAACATTCAAAATCTGCCTGGATGGGTTCCTGTCCTGCCTGCTGTAGGTGATCCTGCTTTGGCAGCAGGTTGGACTAGAAGATCTCCAAGGGTCCTTTCCAACCCCTGCCATTCTGTGATTCTGTTTTTTCCTGCCTACCCTCCTCCCCTTTTTCAGTCTTAAGCTCTACCTTGTGTTTTCTTCAACATGCTTGACACCGTCTGAAAACAAAAATGCCTCCTCCTCCTAGCTTATTTCTACCCCCGCTGAAACACGTTTACATGAAAAGCCACTTATGGTCAACACTTGCACTTTCAAGTCCATGCGTGCTCTTCCTTCTGGAGCCTGTCCTCGGGTGTGCTGTAAAGGTTGCCTCCTATACATCTACCACGGAATGTCTTCCATCCTGAGCCCTTCTTACCCACTGTGAAATCCTGCTTCCCAGTGTTTGGCCGCTGCCCAGTCAAACCGGGCTCAGCGTATTGAAAACTTCAATTTAAGCCCACACTCTGGCTGTCACAGTTACAGCAAAAAAAAAGCTTACCAAAGCAGGACTTAGGACCTGCAGAAGCTATGGGGCAACGTGGGTGCAGGTGCTGCTGCTGGCAGTAGTCCAGCTGCACTCCCCCTTCCTTAGTGCATCAGCAGAGACAAGAAGTGTTTGCAGAGGATTTCCCAGGTCCTTCTCAGCTCAGTCCCCTGGGAAAGGCCTCTGGCTGAGCTTCACAGATTGTGCCAGCAAGAGGAGCTCCAGTAACCCAGCTGGTATCAGGCTCAGAGGGTATCAGGACTCCCCCAAGCATCCTCCAGCTGCCAGTCCCTGCTGCGGGCAATCTTTTCCCCACCTCCTATATGGCTTGGTTAATACAAGGAACAAAATCTGCATCTGGAGCTTTCTCTTCCTCCCAAGAAAAAAAGGCTGCAGTACCCAGGAGTGCTGCTGTAGCAAAACAAATGCAAATCCTTGCCCACGAGGCTGTCACACAGGTCTCATCACAGAGGCCACAATAACCACGACACAAAATTTGATGCGACACCACCAGAGTCAGTCTTGAACTCCTGTCTCACACCACTGGAGACAGCCCAAAGAAGCAGCTAACGGAAACGGGGGCTGGCTGGAGGCAAAGCATGAGATAAAGCAATAGGTTCTTTCTTTCCAACTTCTGGAGAACTTGGTGCTCCACAGCAAATACTGGCAACCAAGCTTAAGTGCAAAGCTCAGAACCACAGAATGTTATGAGCTTGCAAGGGATCTCTGGAGATCATCCAGTCCTCCAGGCAGGTTTTGAATGTCTCCAGAGACAGAGACTCCACCACCTCTCTGGGCAGCCTGTTCCAGTGCTCTGCCGCCCTCCAAGTGAAGTTCCTCATCATGATTAGATGGAACTTCTTTTGTTTAAGTTTGTGCCCGTTTCATCTTGAACTCTCACTGGGCACCAGTGAAACAAGACTGGCCTCTTCCTCGTGACACCCATCCTTTTAAGTGCTTAGAGGCATTGATCAGATCCCCTTTCAGTCTTCTCCAGACTAAAAAGAATCAACTCCATCAGGCTTTCCTCATAAGAGAGATGTTCCAGGCCCCTAATCATCTTTGTGGTCCTCTGCTGTACCATCTCCAGCAGTTCCCTGTCCTTCCTGAACTGGGGAGCCCAGAACTGGACGCAGTACTCCAGACGGGGCCTCACCAGGACAGAGTCAAGGGGCAGGATAGTCTCCCTTTACCTGCTGGTCACACTCTTCCTGATGCACCCCAGGATGCCATTGGCCTTCTTGGCCACAAGGGCACACTGATGGCTCATGGTCATCCTGTTGTCCACCAGGACTCCCAGGTCTTTTTCCTCAGAGCTGCTCTCCAGCAGGTCAGCCCCCAACCTGTCCTGGTACATGGGGTTATTCCTCCCCACGTGCAGGACCCTACATTTGCCATTGTTGAATTTCAACAGGTTCCTCTCTGCCCAACTCTCCAGCCTGTCCAGGCAGCACAGCCAGCACCAAGGCTCACACCAAGGCTGCTAAGGGTTATCAGTGCTAACTATTTATTTATTTATCTATTTGTTTATTTATTTATTTGAACCCCAGCGGTTCCCCTGGGACCTTGATAGAAAAGTGACAAGTGTCTGCATCGGGAGAAGTAACAGGATGAGGGCATCCACTAGCTTTAAAAACAAATAAAAATAAAAAGAAATTTTAAAAACAAACAAACAAACAAACAAAAGAAACCGACCTACAGTTAAACAAATTTGCAGTAAAACCAAAATGTCACATGGAAACAACTCAACCCAGGAAAGTCTACAACACACAGCAATGCAACTGGAACAGCTCAGAAGGAAAGACAACTGACACTTGCCATCAGGAAAGCATTCAAAGTATCAGAGTAGACACGAAACCAGCTCTTTAATCCATGAAGAAACTTGCTTGACCCTGAAGGGTTATGATCAACTCAATAGTTGCAGTTTTGAAAGCAGCAGCTGAAGCTGCTGGCCTGTGGTGGTCTGCCATCCAAGTGTTACTTTTAAGCTGCTTTCTTGTTCTTTAGCCCTTTTGTTTTAAAACAAAATAGGAAGAATAAAAGCTTCTAGCTGCTAAATGTCTGTGAAGGAAAACCTCAAATCTAATCAAATCAAATGCAGAAGGTACTCTGCAAAGCAGTAGGAGCAACAAGCTCCAAGAGGACTGAACCAGACCCTTTGCCTCACCACACTGTAACTAGTATTTGCACAGGGACGTTAACCCATTTTAGTTCTCCTGAAAGCCAGTCCCAGACCTGTACATCATACTGTGACTCACAGTTTACTCCAGATGCTCTATCTTCTCCATCAGTTGAGAGATACATATATATCACACACACACACAGAGTGTGACCTTGCCACACACGCAGCAGATGCCCGTACGAGCACAGGGCTCAGTAGGACACAACACCCTACGTACACGTTGTTACTTAGGCTAATGGTGGCCAAGCAAGACATTTGCCCCGACTGGTAAAGACTACAGACAACTGCGCCTGTTTACAAACTAAAAATCTACCTATTTGCCTGGAGTATTACTGAAGACAACACAGGTTTGGTTAATTGTTTTTGCCTGTCTAAAAAAACCAAAACCAACCAAGAAGCCAAAGCCCCATCACTGAACGATCTGTGAACACCGCGCTACACTACTGCGGGTGCTTCGGNTACTGGGTGACTACTTTAAAATTTCCTGCCGAGGTCACAAAAAGAACAAGAACATTGAGCAAGAGCGATGAAAAGGAAACGCCGCCGTGAAACATTCTGGTTACAACTGAGAAGAGAATGACAAAAGAATTCTGGAGTCATTTTAGCTTGGCAGAAAATGATCATCTATCTCTTGGTCCCCTTGGTACTGTTAACAGCCTAGAATTCTGCAACGTGGTGTCGGGTCACCAAGAGGTAACTAGCGATAAAGCCAACAATAAGGGACAGGTGGGAAAAACAACTTTATTCCTGGTTATTCATGTGAAAATTATGAAATGGAGAAGATACCAAAAAAAAAATAAATAATATTGAAACTACAAGCCAAGGTAAACAAAGTCTTTCACAGCACAATAAGAAAATGAAAGAGGGCAATATTAAGAAATACATAGAGAGAGGTAAGAGAGGAGAATTCCCTCTCCAACATACGCATTGTTCAACCTACAGCTATAGGGGAAACGACAGCCTTGAGATAAACAGGCAAATTTCCAGGGACTTTCCCCGTGTGTTCATCTTACTGGTTGCAAACAACTCGTTCAGGAGTTGTGTGGAAGAGGGAGGGAGGCGAAGGGGTGGGACGTGCTTGTTAGAACCACTTCAGATGCCTAAGTCGAGAGGCAATCTCTTCTGAGTGACTAAGGGAAGCATCAGCCGCACGCAACTCAGGAGCTCTACTGTCAGCGCTCCAGCAGCCGCGCTCCTGTACGTAATCCTCAACGTCGTCGACCATCTTGTCAATACTCCACCCCGGTGTATCGTCACCAGGCCACTCAGCCTTTTACAGCACAAGCCACGCAGACAGGAGCCTGCTAAGCAGTCTAGGAGATGTCCACGTGAGGTAGAAAGACGCTTGACGCCTTCACGCCCAATCTGAACACAGGCTCCTCCAAAGGGAGGGCAGAACTTGCCTACTCTTGTTCTTGTCTAGCTCTGTCTGGACAAGATTATATCTTACGTCATGAGGGCAGAGACACAGGACTCAACTCCCGAGTCAGGTGTCCTTTTTACTGACCCTGCACAGTCTTCCCATCTGCTTTCCAGAGTTTTTCAGAACTGCACACTCACCTTAACAGAAACTCAGAAACTTTGCTAGGAATAGAGACCTGCAGAAACCCCACCTCTTTCGACAGCGCCAAAGGCATGTAAAGAGAGCTCCCGTAGGTAGCTTCTCATTGTGCAGAAACAAAATTGATCTGTCTAGATGGCTTTGAAGTCCCTTTTGCCTGCAGCCTTCTTCCTCCCTACCGCAGAAATTAAATCAGAAATGAGCTTAAGAGAAGGTCTTCTCAGCTGCAGGAAAATCAAATCAAAACGGTTGGTTATAACCAAAGTCTTTGAGGTGATGGAAGTTGTTCCTATTGTAAATGTGTTCTGAGAAACATACCCTGCTAAGTGAGAGTTTCTTGTAGAAGCCTGCTGAGATCACATCAGCCTATTTCTGACCAACACCTCCCTCAGGAAGGGCATTTTCCTCACCATCCTCATATCCGAGATGCAGTCAAGCCTTCACTTGAGAGATGAGAGAGAATAACTCTGCATCAGTCACCTTTCTTTTCTGCTTTTGGGGAAGGCTACAGCAGCAGTGGGCCAGATCCGACAGTACCTGCTGGTTGGTGTGTTGGAGAGCTTCTCCTGCAGGCAGGAAGACCCAAATTGTTGCCCTGATGGAAGACTACAAGCTGATTGCAAACAGAACCAAAGCACGTGCAACGGTGCTGGCTGATGAAAGTAAGGCCTTCCAAACATCAGCCATGAGTTGTTTCCGATTATCCAGAAGTCCTCAGCTGGCATCATGTTTCTTCACTCACGTTCCTCCTCAAGGCAGCCCTAGTGAGCTCTTCACCGAGACTGACACCTGTGATGATTTCTTTTTTCAGCATGCCTACAGGAACAGCAGAGGAGTGAGGGGCTAGAACACGGGCTGACAACCTGCAGATTTGACTCTTGTTCTTACTCAGGGAAAAAGTCCTGCAAGCAGATGGTCAACGCAAAACCTCCACAGGACGGTGCCAGACTGCCTCCCCGTGTCTCTTATGCAAGCCTGAGCAAACCCAATATATATATATATCTATATCTATATATGTAGGGTATAAAAGTATGATTACAGAGCATCACGATGACGTTCACTGCACAACTATAATGTCTTCTACATGGCACAAGATGAAGGCACTTGATTTGAAACAGCAGCTGTAATCGCATTTTCAAGGTTGATAAACTCAGGCTGGCCAAATCCGACTATTTTTCAGCATCAGCAGAATCACAGAATATGAGGGATTGGAAGGGACCTTGAAAGATCATCTAGTCCAATCCCCCTGCCAGAGCAGGAACACCTACATCAGGTGTAGTCAGACCACCAGGACCTCACAGCCTGGACACAGCAAGAGATTATGAAACAATAGCAGAAAGCACCTGTGTTTGCTTGGGGTAGACATGACTTCCAAAGGTAATTCCCTCTCCTTATCGGGACAATCCACTGTGTGGGCATATTGTTGGCTTTATCACTGTTCTCACCCAGAATGTTCACGCCCAGAAAAAACATGATTCACCTTCAGCTACTTCCTTGTCCTCTTGAATGAGGATCTTGCCGCTGTGGTCCACGCTTGTGTCACCTTCAGGATGAATTATTGCAACGTTTTCTACCCCAAAGGTTGCAAAAAGGTCAAAATTAAAGCTGTGGCTAATTCATCATGTAGTGGTTCTCCAGAAGTAAACACACAGAACACATGTGGACACTGTGGACCCCAGCTACAGAACAGAGTCAGGATAACTGCCTTCTAACATGCTCTGTCCGAGCTATAGAAATGACAACTTGCAAATGCAGAAATTAAACAATAAACTGAATTTTGATAGAAACATTGTGTTTGAAACTTCTTGAAGTCTGCTACGGTGTTGCACAGGTTCTGTCAGCAGTCAGCTAATTGCAAGTTTCTTGATACCCAGAGCTGCCAAGGAGAAGGTTCAGCTACGTCCCTTATAGTCAATAGGAAAGAGACATATAATTTTAAATTACACACAGTATCATCTTCTCTGAACCATTAGTAACACAAGAAGTTCTCTTTACTCCATCCAGAAGACACTGCATCTTGAATCACTACTACTGCACGTCTCTACCTGCCGCCCTAGTCATTTAATTGCCCAAATCCGGGCACCTTAGAGCCCTGTACGATGTCCTAGATTCTCCATGGCAAGGTAAGTTCCTATCCTATCCTTTCTTTGAGAAACACAAAAAGGCTCTGGGCAATGGCTGCCACCCTTTCCCAGAGATGCTCTGGGTGTAGACTTTACCAAGCAATGCCACCCAGCACAGGGGAGGGATGGTGACAAGAGCCCTACATCACATTCCTCAGATACAATCCTTCCCAAGTTCCTCAGCAGAGAAGATGCACATCCAGACTTCTTCCATGAAAGATACAGTGAAGTGTTAAGAAGCCAACTGGTTTGACCTCAAAAATCCTCAGCATTCTCTCTATAGTATGTGGTTAATCACACACATTTTTTTCTTCTCGCAACACAACAGAAACAAATTGCTGCAGAGAGAACATTTATTTCCATGAAGAAGAGGAAAGAACATTTATATTAATGAAACTTTAGAAGCTACATTGCGTCAAGACAAATTAGATGGGTCCAAGACGTTCACGCTTCAAGGCAGAGACCAACCACTAGCCAGTACGTGTCAGAAAAAACTCCTGAGGATCCTTCCCAAACCCTGGTTGCCCTTTCTCCAAAACAACTTTGACTATCTACAAGCTCCAACCTCAGAACAGAAACTGGCAACCAGTGTTGCTATTTGTCCTCTCGCTTCCCTACAAAACCGCTATAAAGTGACTCCGACCACAGCCCTGCGCACGTCCTGAGCTTTGTCAGCTCTTGCTCTAGAATGGCAACCGTATGTGCTGTACATTTTATTTTCAAATCACGTAGCCCATTCATTTCATCACTTATGGAAGGCCCACCGCAGCAGTTCAGACCGTGTACACAAACACGTTCAACTGCCAGAGATTTACGGCAGCTTGAACAAACCAACCCAAACCCCAGTCCCTTTGTTTTAGCCTTATTAGAAAACAAGGCCTGAAACATACGCTCCAAAAAATGCTCAGTGTGTCTTTCTATCTCACCAAATTATTCAAATATGCATTTTCAAACTAAGCATAAATTTATCTGCCATAAACTGCATTTTTAGAGCGTGAAACGGGCAGTAACTACTGCACAGGACTCATCAGCACCTTGGTTTTCAGCTTGGCCCATCTTGGTTAAAAGCACACCAAGAAAATCTGTCTTGTGGTTTTTATTTTCAACTGTAACTGCTCAGACACCTTAATACATTCTTTCTTAATTACTTCTATACCATTCGGTAATGACATACTCTACTGAAAAGATCCAATGGGCCTTTTTTTTCCTTTTTTTTTCCTTCATCTGAGACATTTTGTCATCTTGGCTAAGAAAAGGGCAATTGAAGACATCATGGAACAACGTTTTAAGTTACAAACATGGCATTACGACCAATGCAATACAGAACTCAAAGGCTTTAAGGCTTTTACTTGACTGGAACTTCACACATCTATCATCTCTGCTACGTTTTTCCCCTTAACTTATTGCCCAAGGTCTGATTGTGAAATACCATAATGCAATAATTGGATGTCATAATGCCACTGAGCAACTTTCCAAATGTTCTCCTGGACTTCTTGCCTGCCTGCTTAACTAGGTCTTACAGATACTTCTGTTTCATGTTACCATTTTTTAATACCATCTACTATGCTATTGATAATTAATACCATCTACACTATTGATATTGCATATCACATATTATACACTACACATATATATCATCTAGTATAGGTCTAGCCTAGAGCTATTTAGCTCTGTAAATCACAGAATTGCCCCATTAATGTTTCACAGCATTACTCTACTAACTTAAATGATACTGTATAGCTTAAATTATGTCTGTACTTGTTTCCTTTCACTATATTGCCCTAGTCAATTTTTACACGTAATTAAATCCTTCATCAACCCTGAAATCATAGGATTGCACTGTACAGAGTAGCTTCATGGCTAAGCTTCAAAAACTGACATCACTGGTTCTTTTTTTTGGGGAGACAGGAGGTAGGGGAGGGAGGGAGGTGTCAAATTCTTCATAATTATCTTTCACATAAACTTCCGATCAAATATAACCCTTCCCTTCCCTATGTGCATCTTCAACTAATTCTAGTTGGTTAGAACAATAAACAAAACACACTTTGATTTCAAAGAATGCATTTTAGAATTAAAATGAAAATGGCTACTGTTTACTTCAAAATGGGAACTCTTTCCAGTTTGTTTCACAGTGCCTACCAATAACCATGAAAAACATTTTTGCTTCCCTGGCCCCGTGTATTTATTCCTTTGCAGCCTTTACTAACTAGTAAATTTCTCTTTTCTGCATGAATTTTTCACGTGAAAAATGTGAATTGCAGCGTCAATTAAATTACTTCATAAGTTTTAAGGAAACATAAAAAAAAAATAAATCAGGATTCAATCTAGGAAGACTAGAGATAATTATAAAGTTTGGGGGTTTTGTACCCCAAGAAGAGAAGAGAGAATACAACTTGTTTTTTCTTGACTCAAGCTGCAGTCTTGGTTTGTCATTTCCTGTATATAAATCTTCAGCTTCCTCAACTACTTGGTGACCTCTTAAAGCGTTTCTTATTGATTCTATTCTATCAGTCACTGGAGACTGATCTCGGTTGCTCTCTCGGTTCTTCTGAAAAACCCAACTGTTACTGCTAATCTGGATTTTCCTTTTATGTAAGTGGAGTTTCAATAACTGAATAGTTTTTACAGCATCCCTCTAGTAGCAGAGATGAGAGAGCAAAACTTACTCGCTGGAAACAAAGAAATTATCTGGTCTCCTTACTTACTTCTCTCTTGACAAAATTGCATGGTTAACCCCAGATAGTTAGTACCACTCCAAATCTATTGGTGGCTCTGGATGTCATTTTCAAAGGGATAAAATAGAAGAAGGGAGCAGGAAATAGCGTTATGATAATAATTAATATGAAGTTAACAGAGCAAGTCTCAAAAAAATGTGATGTTCATAATTCATTAAGAATGTGCTGCTCCTGAACTACATCCTGAAGCTCTCCCGAAACAGCTTTAAAGTCGGAATCACCACATACAACTCTTGACATTCCTGTGAGGGGCCTAGATTTTAAGTCTTTTGTAGTCAGCAGAGATGAACAAGGTCCATCAGGGGATGCCCTCATGCTTAACTGAGGGGTTTTAAAACCTCTTCAGTTAGGATGATGCTACTAATAGGTAGGTGCAAAGGAGCCATGATGCTTAAACCCTGTGTAGGTTTAGCCTGTTGACTTACAAATCAAGCATAGAAGCATGACTGTCTCCCCAAACAGTCTGCAGATACCCAGCTCCCATGAGATTGTTCTGTTAATTGCTTTCTAAAATCAAAAGAACACGCTCTTGTAACAGCAGCAAAATGCTAAAATAGATAACACCGAGCTTTCCCTTGCTGTAATGGGGGACAATACAAAAGATGAAAGAGATGACAAAAACCTTCTTAGGAAGAAAAATTAAGAAGCAAGAAGGAAAATCTTTTTGAAGGGATCATACAGACACAGACCACGTATAATTCAAAAGCGAGAACACAGAACAGTCAGTGGAAAAGCAGAGCCGTGAAATTATTGCCTTTGCTGGGGGACAGAACTGATGATACCAATTTTAAAGGGAAGTTGTGTATTTTTCTCCTCTAAAGGATTTGCATCAGGCCTAATACTGCCGGAAGGATGCGCTTCCCTCCACCAAAGGCTGAGCTTTTATGAGTGTACGCGTAGGAGTACGCTGTAGTAACTCCCAGTTCTTAGGATCAGCCACAAAGACGCCGCTTCACTTCAACCAAACCAGGAGATGAGCATTTTTTGGAAGCACAAGGAAGAATCTAGTCTATCTAGCCATCATCCAGCAAATTTATTATTATTCACACATCGATTTTCTGTACCTTTTCTTACCTTATATTCTGAACCGAGGGATTTAACGTTTCATCCGAAACATTACTGGCTACAGCTGCATGTCCTTCCGTGAGGGACTGCAATGGCTGCATTACGTGAACTGTCCGAAAAAGCTGAGTGGGATGTACTGGCTGCGGAGATTGCATTGTCCTCAAAACTTCTGAACTCAAGCCAGGTGTCTGCTGCTGCACAACCTCTACGTGCTCCTTCAGCTTAGCAGGCTTGGAGTTTCCTGTTTTCAGCACTGCGGTCGCTCCTCCCTTTGTCCCCGCGTTTGCAGACGCTCTAGATCTGCTCGACGGGTTTCTGTTGGCCACAGGAGTTGAGAGCAGGCTCGAATCTGACGACTCAGTGCTAGGGCTCGCATCTTCGTCATCTATATAGACGAGATCTTTTGGCATTTCTTTGAATTGGTATACCAGGCGCTGACCTTCTACTTTAGCCAGTATTCCTCTTTGGTAATAGTATCTGTTCAAAGCGTACACACATCAAGTTACAAGGTGCTTTTTGCCAAACAACGAGCAAAAACAAACAACAAAAAGGGCAACAACCCCCCCCCCCGGNTCGTTATAAAGGAGTGGCTAATTTAAGAGCCTATTTTCATCTCAAACCACTTTCTTTTACTGGTATTTCTTGTCACCTCTTAACTGCAACCTCAGATAGCTCTGAGGAGGAAAGAGAAGAGCTCCGTGACTTGGCCATTCCGCTATCAACTCACACTCTTTAAAAGTTGCATGAAACTTGTAATCCTCCTCTTGACTCATGCAGTGCCTTCAGTTACCCGAACTGATGCTTCTTCACCAGTGAGCAGAGGCAGATATTTGAAATGGCACACGCCCAGAGGAGGGGTGAAGGGAAATGAGGAGAAGATATATATATAGCTGCTCAGTTGGACAACTGTCAATCAGCAGGTAAGGCTGAAGCTTCATGGATGTCTGCTTATTTTGTACAGTCTTTTATGCACGAGAAAAACGCCAGCATGATAGGCAGAGGCACGTGATAAAGTGTTTTAAAACCGTCTGTACACACAAGTTCGGAGCAGCACCACCAGACTTGAATCCTAAAACAGTATCTTCCACTGGAAATGGGGATCACTTGCAACAAGCAGGAATAATCTCATTAATACACCCGAATTTATGATTTTTTGGAGAAAAGGGATTCAAATTTTATGTAAAAAGCTTTGCCTTTGCACTCGTAATCTTCAGTCTCTAAGCTGACCGTGAAGATGCAGTTTTTGCAGCAGCACTGAAAATGTCTGAGCTGAGACTGAAGGTGACAGATTCGGGGTTGAGGTTAGTAAGGGTCTCTTTTAGTTAGCTAATTTGTTTTGCTGAAATGACTTCATTTCCCAAATGGATAGACGACTAACTCTTTCCTGTTGTTACACAAATTAGATGAAGCATTTACTGCATGCAAACACTAAGGCAACAAAAACAGTCTGTTGTTGAAAATGCACATACCTGAGAGCTCTACCCATTGTTTCATAATTCATGTCAGGTTTGTTTTTGTGTTTTCCCCACAACCTGGACACAGCCTTGGAATCTACCAGTTTGAAAATGCCCTTCTCTCTTTGAGTCCATTTGATATATTTAGGACACGTAGCTTTGTCCTGGAGCAGTGCTAGTAAGAACTCCCAGAGATAAATTGTATTTCCTAAAATGAAAAGTATTTCAGGACACAGAAAAAGGAAAAAAAAAGGAAAAAAAAAAGAAAAAAATTAGTTGACTATTTTATTAATGATGTAAATAGTCTAAAAATTAAGAAGCTGGTATTGTTACAAATACACTGTAATATACCATCAAGACTAGGAAACAGTGATGGAAGGGCATGGGAAGGGATTCTTCTTAGCTATTATAACCTGGGTGCCCAAACACTTTTGCCACTGTCTGTAACCCACAGAGTCAGTTACCAGTCAACCTACAGTCACCCTGTTCCAACCACCAGCGTTGGCATTAGTCACCTACAGGGACGCTTCCCTCCAGCCTAATTTGAAGTTTTCAGTTCCTAGTGAAGTAAGGAAGGGAGGTAGCAAAACCTCCACCTTGGACTTCCGGAGGGTGGGCTTTAGCCTGTTCAGAACACAGGTTGGGAGAATCCCCTGGGAGACAGTCCTGAGGGCCAAAGGGGTCCAGGAAGGCTGGACACTCTTCAAGAAGGGCATCTTAAAGGTCCAGGAGCAGGCTGTCCTCATGAGGCACAAGATTAAAGGGTGGGGAAAAACAGCCGGCCTCGTCAAACAACAACCTCTTAGGGAAAAAAGGAGGGATTAGCACCTTTGGAAGAAGGAACAGACAAGTCAGGAGGTGTACAGAGATCTTGTTAGGTTACACAGAGAAAAAAATATTAGGAAGGCAAAAGCCCAGCTGGAACTCAACCTGGCTATTAATGTAAGGGACAACCAAAAAAAAAATAGTTTTTATAAATACATCAACAAAAAGAGAGCCAGGGAGAATCTCCATCCCTTCCTGGATGCTGGGGGAGGAGGAGAGGGAACATTGCAACCAAAGACAAGGAGAAGGCTTAGACACTTAATGCCTTCTTCGCCTCTGTTTTCAATGGTCAGCCCAGCTACTCCCAGGGTGTTCAGCCTTCTGAGGTGGAAGATAAGGATGGAGAACAGAACGACCACTCCATAATCCAGGAGGAAGTAGTTTACAAACTGCTTCTGCACCTAGACACGCATAAGTCTATGGGACCAGATGGGATTCACCCAAGAGTACTCAGGGAGCTAGTGGGACAGCTCACCAAGCCCCTCTCCATCATCTATCCTGGTCAACAGGGGAGGTACCAGATGACTGGAGGGTGGCCAACATGACACCTATCTACAAGAAGGGCCAGAAGAAGGATCCAGGCAACTACAGGCCTGTCAGCCTGACCTCAGTACCAGGAAAGACCATGAAGAGGAACATCTTGAGTGAGCTCTCACGTCAAGTGCAGGGCAGGCAAGGGATCAGGGCCAGCCAGCATGGGTTTATGAAAGGGAGGTCCTGCTTAACCACCCTGATCTCTTTCCATGACCATGTGACCTGCCTTCTCAATGTGGGGAAGGCTGTGGACATTGTCTACCTGGACTTTGGTAAGGTCTTTGACACCGTCTCCCACAGCATTGTCCTGGAGAAACTGGAGAATCCTGGCATAGACAAGTGTACTCTTCACTGGCTAAAAAACTGGCTGGATAGCTGTGCCCAGACAGTTGTGATTAAAGCGGCAAAATCCAGTTGGTGGCCGGACACCAGTGGTGTCCCTCAGGGTTCAGTTCTGGAGCCAGCATTGTTTAATACCTTTACTGATGATCTGGATAAGGGGATTGAATTCATCCTCAATAAGTTTGCAGATGACACCAAACTAGGTGGGAGCGTTGATCTGCTTGAGGGTAGAAGGGCTCTACGGAGGGACCTAGACAGGTTCTATCAATGGGCCAAGGCCAATGGGATGAGGTTTAATAGGGCCAAGTGCCAGGTCCTGCGTTTTCATCACAGCAACCCCAGGCAACACTGCAGGCTCAGGGAAGGGTGGCTGGAGAGCTGCCTAAAAGAAAAGGACCTGGGGGTACTGGTGGACAGCTTAACACGAGCCAGCAGTGTGCCCAGGTGGCCAAGAAGGCCAACAGCATCCTGGCTTGTATCAGGAATAGTGTGGCCAGCAGAAGTAGGGAAGTCATGTTGCCCTTGTACTTGGCACTGGTGAGGCCTCACCGTGAGTACTGTGTTCAGTGCTGGGCCCCTCACTACAAGAACACTGAAATGCTGGAGCATTCTCCTCTCTAGAGGAGAGCTACCAATCTGGTGAGGGGTCTAGAGAACAAGTAATATGAGGAGAGGATGAGAGAACCANGGGCTGTGGTGGTGGGGTTTTTTTTTTTGGTTGGTTGGTTTTGCTTGGTTTTGGTTGGGGTTTTTTTTGGGGGTGTGTATATGGTTGGACTCGATGATCTCAAATGGCCTTTCCAACCATGAAGATGGTTGTGTGAATCTTCTGTGAAGATTCTAATCCAGTCACAAAAGCCGTCACTATTGCTTTACCTTGAATGGGAACATGTTCAGATCCATCCTCTGAAAATGCTGGCAACTAAGCCCTTGATTAAATACTTTCTGAATTGGGATGAGTGTTATAATCCTTTAAAAGGCTAAACATATTCTTTACTCTTAACAATTAGATTTATATGGGGCAATCAGTGGCATACGCTGAGGTAGGCAAACCTTCCAGAGTAAAATCCAGAAAAAGATTATTTCTTTTTAACTCAGCAAGCATTTATACTTGCTGGTAGACAACATCCAAATTTCACAAACAAAAAAATTACAAACAAGCATTTTACAAACACTTATAGATGGACCCATCACATCTGTTGGGTGATTATCACTTATAAAGAAACAGTATTAAAATTACACAGTGTGAATACTTATAACCACTAAAAAAATTGCATATTCTTTCTTTCCTCAAAGCACATTTAGGGAGTCTAAACTCTTATAACCAACAGGACTTTTTTTCCTGCTTTTTTTAAAGGCTCTTTTGGTGTCTGATGTTCTTTTGGACACTAGAAGCTGCACATGAGTTTCTTAGTGATGTGCTGTTAGCCTGAGAAAGGAAGAAAAAACTTCTGGTATGAAAGTATCACCTCCCACGAGTAGCCGTGCAAAAACACAGCAAGGAGAGAGCGTGCAGATTTCTAAGTTTCACCAAAAAAAAGGATGCCCAGTGCATCAGAAGGTGGCAGGATCTCTATTGTTAGCTTCAATTTAACCCGGCAGTTTTTTCAACTTTAATAACCACCAGTCTGAACGTTTTTCCAACAAGAGGAGGTGTCTTACAAAGTAAAACTCCCGTAGGACTGTGTTATATCTTGCAAATATTCAGCAAAGTCGTCAGTACAAAAGTTTAGCAACTCCTTCAGCAGGTGGTAACTTAAAAAGTGAGCACCCCTAGAGAAAAAAAACAGTCTGCCTTTGCAACAAATGTCTCCCAGCTTTATATAAAAAGGATCAGCCTGTTTGCCTTCAGATACCCGGAAGGCAAAGGTTAAGACTGCTTCAGCAAGACACAAAGTCAACCAGGAGCGAGAGGATTCCCAGCCACTTACCATCTAATCCCGACTTGCTTTTGTTGTAGCTCAGACTAAAAACGCTCGGCTGCACCCAGGCAGCCTGAAAATTTAGCACTGAAAAAAAAATATCACTGTGAAGGAGATTGTCTGCGAAAAACATGCCTGCAGAATTTTTAACCTCCTTGGATTCACAGCGTAAGAAGACATACGTACATAACTCAGTTTTCTCCATCCATCACACCAAATAATTATATGAAGGGCTTGGTATCTTAGTACACATGTTCCCCTTAAGGGAACACCGTGGGTACCGAGAGACAGGCAACTCTCAGGATTTCCTAGCTGCTGCCTTGCCGTGGCCAGTTATATTAATATCCCTTTTACTTCAATTCTGTGTTCCTCAAAATGCAAAACAAATGCTTTTGTTGTAGCTGGTTTGTTGGGGTTTTTTTCATAACAGGCAGTGGTTTCAAGCAACAAATTCCTTTTTCATTCCTTCTGACTTCGCAATTTTGTAACAATGGATAAATGTGAAATACGGTGTATCCTTACTATCTACAGAAACCTTAGACTCTTCTGCCTTTTAATTTTGTGGCTAGCTGCTTTAGTATTTTCTGTTATTTCCCTTGAGCGCTACTCGGAGGTTCCTCTGACACTTCTCTTTCATTTCTATTTAAAAATCAGGTTCTGATTTAAAAATAAAACCAAATTTTAAAAAAGCAACAACACATTCAAAATCGCTGGTATTAACCTATTTATTGTCAACATTTTTTTTCGCTGTTATTGCAGAAAATCCTTCTTCAAAAGAAAAAAAAATAATAACAATATAATAATTTGTCAGTGTAGTGATTTTTTCTGATTTCAACAGAGTCTGGCATTCTTACGCCACCACTTTCCAGGTTTGGCTGGGCTTCTGTCCTGGCACTTACTGCAACCAGTCCCTAGGTGTGGGTGCAGGAACTGGTGGGGACACGGGGAAGGGTCACTTCCAGCTCCCACTCCAACCCAGCAGAACTCGGTGAGGGCCAGGGGCATCAGGCTGCCACCCAAACACCAGCCCAACAGCAAAGCAACCGAGCTGTTGACAAAACTTGACAAAACTTTTTTAAACACAGGAGGAATGAAAGAAGTATCGAAAACCCAAGACTTTCTGCCCAAGTGCTCAAGCTGCGTTACAACTTCCCTCAGAATCCAGGGCTTGGTGCTTCCTGCTGCCAGCTGGCAGCCTCAATTAGCTCCTCATGCAGAATTCGATACACACAGATGGAAAGATCATCTGTCAAAATCACCACAGCCCAAGGAACACCAATACAATGCAAGGCACTCCCCACGACTTCACTAGAAACGCAGCAGCTTCTGCAGGGGGTTTGAACAGTTTCCAAGAACCCTTGCAACTGAAGTGACAAATACGTTATTCTCCCCAGGAACCGGGTATTTCACCAAAAAAATCTCATGCACTGATTTTTTAGTTGCCTTAAGATGAGATGTTCACCACCCCTGAGCACAAGACCTGGTTTTACATCACAAGAGAACTAGTGGCATTTTTCTTTTTACGGGTTGCTCAGAAACAACGTTCTTTTAAAAATTTCAGCAATTTTCCTTGCCTTACCCTTTCCATCTTTGTTTTTCTTTTTCACAGATATATTTGGAGTTGTAGTAGGGGACTCAGGACGAGATGGTTTCGGCTTCTTCCCTGAAATAAACCACCAATAAGTCAACTGCAACTTAAAAAAAAAAATAATAAAGAAATAAAAAAGAGCAAAGACCTAAAAAGGGAAGAGATTTGCTTCCCAATTAAGAGAGGATTCAATTTCTAGTTAAGTTCGGAGCTCAGTTCTATGCTGAACTTTTTCAATTTCTACAGCAGGCTTGGATCCCCTATGCTCTTAGTGAACTTCTAGAAAAGATTATGCTCACTTTTCCACAGTCCATGTACCTTGGCAATTTCTGTGGCTTTTTAGGTACTCTTAAGAGCACTTAAAACAGATGAGATTAGAAGAATAAGCTGTTAACTGTGGACAAGAGTTTAAACAGGAGGAGCTAGATAAAATACAGAGCACTATCTTGTTCACTCACCACCAAAATGGAACTTAGGGATAAACCAAGATTGCCTGCTTGTTTAATAGATTGGAAGTCTCCACTGACAGCAGCAAACTACACTGCCACATGGAGAAAACATTTTTTAATCCTACTGTCTTTCACACCATTCTCAACGGTGGCTACAGTCACTTGATTGTTTATTAGTAAGACCAGCAGAACCAGTAACGGGTTCTGAAAAAACACCAGTTTTTAAAGTCATAATCGTGGTGGCTCTACCTGGTGAGGAAGACTGGAAAGAAGGGATTAGTTATAACTGATAACAAGAATGAAGAACATTAATTTGAAAATGTTGAGAAATCAACTACCTAAATATAAGTGGAGTAAAAAAAATCTAAGCCATGCAAGTAGTTTTCAACATAAAACCTTCGAAACTATTCCTTTATTAGTTCTCATTCCCTGCAATGGCACATTTTACAGGTACTGTAATATTCAGAAACCTCCTGAACTTTCTTATGAAACAAGCATTTCTCTTTGTTGGTTTTGCAGTGACCCCCATAGTACACTGACAATACCTAAATTATTCATGTACTACCTTTGCTCTTTTGAGAGGCAGAATAGGCCAAGCAAATATAGGACTCAGAGAAACATATTTCTAGTCCAAAGAGCATATTGTCATAATTAAAGAACTAATGAAAAGTATTTTTCTTTTCCTCTGTTTATTGCATTTCCTGAGTTTATGGCCATTTTCTGAGTTTATGTCCTAAGGAGGCAAGACCAATAGACCTGTGCAATCCCATACATTATGCTGTTCCACTTTTGGTTTTGTTTTTAGGGGCTATTTTAAAAAGGAAATAGGTCTACTGCAGAGTAAGAGTGAGGGTTTTATACTAGGTCTGAAAAAAAGCGCTCAGTGCCAACCTGCACTCTCAGCTTTGTTCTAAACTTCCAGCTCTCTATAAAGAAGTCATAAGAAACACTGTCTTGAGCACTCAGCTTTTGACGTTAGCAGCCTTGCTAAGTCAAACTTTGCAGCTTTTCCTTTCTCTCTCTTTTTTTGACAGGGTAAGGGGGAGGAGGAATAACTACTTGAGAGCTACAGTGAGGAAACTCTAGTAATCCCTGTGGTCCTCTAATTTTCTTGCTTCCATTCAGACAGAACTCATGAGTGAGGATGGGACACAAAGTTCAACCATTGCTTTGGCCAGTAACGTCTTCCTTGATTTGAATGTAAGTGGGAGGGAGGAAATCCTACAGCATTGGGGTTTTTTTCATATATCATCATAGGGAAAGATAAAGAACTACTGAAGTATATTTTTAGCAGCTTTGTTGCACTCACCATTCTTGTTTGCAGAAATGTCTGTTTTCCCTAAAATGTCTAGATGTGTCATTCTTCCATAAAGCTTCCATGAGCTTCTACTGCACAAGAAGTCACTCAGGGTAACTTTGACTATGCGTTTTTCTCCCCTTAAGAGTTGTGTCACAGGAAGACTCTGTTGAGTGCTCATCCCCTCTTGCAGAGGTGTAAATATACACCATTAAGTAGTGGGGAGTGTTATTTTGATGCCATTAATTACCTCGTGTCCAACTGAGACCACGTCTTAAAAGCAAATTAGGTGGATGAGGGTTCAAGTAGGTCATGATTGCATTTCGGCTGGTCAGCTTCAGGAAACGTGAGTACTGATCAGATAATTTGTGCACTTCTGATTAGGGATAACCTGGCCCACTAAATACGACTACTACTGCTACAGCAACTCCAGGCTCTCTTACTTCAGCCTAAGCTACTTCAGGACGTCCTATTTGGACAATCCTCCACCAGAAACCCATCCAAAATTAGAAATCGGTGAAGAATGTGAGACTCATTTACAGAAAGGCATTGAAGTTACCGCTCTGCATCTGGGCTAAAGATAGTGGAGATGTTGGTTTTAGACTACACTGTGAGCTATCGTCTCCAGGCACTCTCTGATACCATCAAAAGCACAGTTAACACACAAGATACGGTTCCTTTGTTTAAAAGAAGGTATTTTCTGAAAGCACAGTAGGCGTTAGCACGCTTCCTTCTTCGATTCAACAGAGCATGAAATTGTTACTTTTCAGAGTACATCACCATGTTCCTTTTTAGGAGAGAATTTTACAAAGAGGAAGGATGAAGAATGTGCAAAAGCTACGCCTTTTGGGGGCTACTGTAATTTTGTATAGCTAACCAAATTTATAATTGGTATTTTCACTTTCCTACTTCCATGGTTGCAAAACCACTTACGGTTGGTTATGAATTCATGCTACAAATAAATGTGATGTTTGGACAGCAAGATGCTTATCCTGGTGAGATAATTTGTACCACACCAGAAAGAGTTCAATACATTTTCTTGCACTGTTTTCAGTGGGCTTTGTTTAAAATAATGTGCATATAATTTATGTGACCACCTACTACAAGAAACCTCCTGTTGCAAAAACGGTACTGAAGGTATTAATATAGCAAATTTCCAATTTTCTTTCTTTGATATCCCTTAGTTTTTCCTGTCTTTCTGACCCATAGTTCGGCAGCTCAGTGCTCAGACATTCATGAGTACAAACCTCACGCTGAACGTGGGTCTGGAGTTGAGCAGATGGGTGGATAAAGCTCTCCTGCTGCAGTAAAAAGACCCTCAAGGAAAGGAAGTGAAATCACCTCATCGCTTCTGGAGACCATTTTCTTGGAGTAGCTCTACATGGTGGTGCCATTCTGGCTCAGATGGCAATGCTCTGAGTGTTGTAAGTTGAGCTGATGGGTTAGATGTGCTAGAAGGCTACAAAATCATCAGTGGTATGGATAGGACAAAACGATTATGGTCCTTTGCTGTGACACAAGACTGACCAAAGGAAAGGGAGCAGATTGCACTTAAAAAAATTAAAGAAACAAACACACGAACCCCAGCCCCACACTGCACATCATCCTAAAGTGCACTACAAAATCAATAATATTTTGCAGCAATTGTGGCATACCAATGCCTTGCAAATCCCTGGACAATTTGAAGCAACCCTTCTACATGACTCAGACCATTCCACCGACCTCATGAGGTCTCAACCTCATTGAAAAGGAGCGGTTAATGGAACACTAAACTGATGCATCTTTTCTAGTATTTTGTTCTGTCCAATATAACTGTCAGAACCAGACACACGCATTTGCTGTGAAGCAACTGGTTTTCTAACCTACAGCAAGGGCGGAGGAAGGAGTGGGAGTAAGCAGAAGCACAACACCAAAGAGGGTATGAAAGCATCAAGCCAAAGAGGTTAAGTGTCTGTCAGACAGCAGCTCCTGGGTTTGACACATGCAGCAGCCAACATTAAAAAGAAGAAGAAAAGAAAAGAAAACAAGAAAAAAACCCCAACCCCAGTTTAAAATCCTCTTACAGTTGGTTATCTCACAGTAGCTTCCCCAGCAGCATTCTCGGGGCAGCTGCTGGCAAAGCTCTCCTCCACAGCAGTTTCAGTTCAGCTTTCTTACGGGAATCAGAGACTCCCCGACCCACACCCGTCCCTACCAGTCCTTGTGACACACACGAGGCTCGGGAGGCTTCCCCAAGGTCTCCACAGGCTGATATGCTCTCTCTGGCAGATAATGACTCCTACCATTTGGAGTCAGCAGCAAAAGTAGCAGCAAAAACAACCTCAGTTCTACAGGAGTATGGCTGGGTAGCAGGAACCTTGTTCTGGAAGGCTTTTATTTCACACAGGAACCTGACAAAGTCTTAATGCTCTGATTCAGCCCTACGATTGACTCCAGAAATACAACTCTCTCAGTCTGATGGGGTTTTGTTTGTTTGTTTTAATTTATTGCAACAGCACCTCACAGCTGCCTGTACTGCATGGCCTCTTTCACTGCAGACATCAGCTTCAGGACCTCTGATGGGCTCCACGCTGAAGCAGGGTGGGAAACCAGGACCAGAAGGTCTGGCTAAAACACCATTTCATTACTCTTTGCCACAGCACTGACTCCAATGGAAAAATCCCTCGGGGAACACTGTGTAGATGTTATCTACCGCAAATGGGACTTCAGCTTCTAGTATAGCATGCAGCTATTTAACAAAAGAGTAAAATTAAACCATTTATAATGAAGAAAAGCTAAGAAACCTTCCTCATTCTTATCCCATACTCTGCACAGATCAAGTATCTTTAGTTGATGCTAAGTAAAAGCTAATGAATCACAGAATCACAAAACCACAGAATGATATGGGGTTGGAAGGGACCTCTGGAGATCATCTAGTCCAGCCTCCCTGCCAAAGCAGGTCCACATACAGCAGGTTGCACAGGAACTCGTTCAGGTGGGTTTTGAACGTCCCCAGAGACAGAGACTCCACCACCTCTGTGGGCAGCCCATTCCAATAAGTTCCATCTAAACATGAGGAGGAACTTCTTATGTTCAAGTTTATGAAAACGCTTTGGGATTCACAGTAACAAAAGCTCTACAATTTGTATGGCAATTCTGCTCTGAAGAAGAAATTTTACAGAGGAACAAGCACAGACTTGTGTTTCCTGTGGGATAAGCTGTCGTTGCTACCTCTGCAACATCATTCACATCTCAGCACCAGTGTCTGTGCTCACACCACCCAGTAAGAAAACACTTTTTCTGTATTTCTAGCTAAGCCCACTCAGTTGTTTTGACCTGACACCCAGAATGGGTCCAGACACCCACAGGGGAGGTGAGCACACCACCCACTGCATGCCACCCACTGCTCTCCTATTCCACGCTGCTGTTCTCCAGTAGCATCTTACCTTTCTTCTTCTTTGGTTGTTCATATTCTGGAGTTTCTGGTGATTCAGCATAAGGGTCTGGCGCCTGGTGAACTTCCACCACCTCAGGGATCCCATCAAGCGTGACTGACACATGTGTAATAGGAGGCACCATATCATCATCTTCAGTTGAGCCAAACATTGTTGCTTAAGGGAAAGAGACAATAGGAATATTTTCACATGGCCACAAGGACTTCTAAAAGAATTTTTTTTTAACAGAAAAAAATAAACTTAGAATAAAATAAAACTGCGACACTTAAGAGCTTCATGGGAGATAACACTAGTTCATAACAGAATATATGCACTGCTAACATTTCACACAAGCAGAAGCACTATTAAAACAGAACAGTTTGATTATATAACCCCCCAAAAGCACAATTATTTGGTGATCACATAGTTTTATTCATACTTAAAGCAATCTCCAGGTGTAAGTGCATATTCTTGTATCTTGGTAACATAAACAGACTAATCCTCTATCAGCCAAACAAAACGCTGCAATCTAAACTACCCGACTTAATTCACACCTTCCCTCTGTAATTTCTGATTATTTCCTTACCTGTCAACTCTGGCACGGCAATGCAATCCCTCATTGCATAGAACACTAGATTTCTGATATCCAAACTACGTACCTAAAGGCCACTCAGAAGGAGAATAATTTTACCAATTCCATGCAACCATGCTGCACTGAATCCCAAATAAACAGGGCAAATACAGATTGGATTTGCTTTCATAAAAACAAACAAAACAAAACTTACTTATTCTTTTTTCATCCAACATAGGACCAGGGGAGTCCATATTGAGAAGTGCTTCAGCAGCCTCAATGGTTTCCATTGTTTCATCCCCATTATGACAAGACGCTTCAACTAAAAGCAAGAGTGAAATTAGTTCTTAACACGCTACAAACCGGACTCAAAGCTTAACGTGGCGTTTAGTCCTATTTAATTTCTAGAAAAAAAAGAAGGGGTTAAGCATGGTCTTCTGCTAGATGGCTAGTAACAGGTTAGCTGCGGAGAAAATGCACACTGTAATTAATTTATTTATTACACTACATAATTTACATTGTGTGTATTAAAAACAACCCCACAAAACTAATACAAACCTTTTGTTTCTCCCTCATCTTTTTAACTCCCCTCTTTGCTGATCAAGCACATGCAGCAGACCACAACACCCATGAACCCTAAGAAATACCACTACCACAAACAATATTCCAGACAGCATCCTTAAAAAAAAAAAAAATTAAAAAATATGGAAGCTAATTCCATCATTATGAGATGCTCACCAAAAATATCCTGCCATTTACCCTGGAGGCCAGACAGTAAAATATTCCACAACTTCTGTTTGAGAGCATGTGATCTAAAGGTGTAACTGAATCCCAAACCATTCAAATCCAAGGGGATTACAGGTAGGGCTAACAGTGCAAGGGTCCAGGAACCCACTGGGAAGAAAACATAACTTCCCAATACATAACAAAAAGCAATACAGAGGGTTGGCAAACTTTTAAAGAATTTTGACTTCTAGACGATCCCTCATCAATCTCAAGAGGGTGGTCACCAGACAAATCCAAAGTGCTTGAGCATTAATTTATAATTAAGGTCATCCAAAACTAGACACCAAAAAAAAAAAAAACCAGTAAAATATAATTTTACAAAATAACAGCTATCCAAAAAGGTAGTACTGGTTTGACTGGAGGAGTGCCTTACAAGAGGATCTTTTTTAAAAATCATTGTAGCATTGCAAATATGTTAGAAGTTAGTTCCATTACCTGGTACCATTTAGAACTGTTTAACTCCTCATTGTTGGGTGGAAATGCATCTATCAAAGCAGTACAAAGAGCTGTATAGGTACAAAGTATTCTCCCTCCCTAGGACACCAATGAACCTCAATTAATTTCTCAGACTGGTAATGAGTCAGCTGCTCTCCCTGTTCAGCTTTAAGGAATTTTGGGCGAGGCAGTGACACAGAGAGACAGAGCAAGCAAAAATGCACCATAAAACACAATGCAATGACCTTGGAACACCTCTTCTTCGCATAAAAGCAAGAGGTTTATACCAGAGTTTCTATACTTAAAAAAAAATAATAATAATAAAAAAAAAAAAAAAATCACAGAAACAACAAAGCACCCAGCTCACTAGCACTAAACAGTCACACAATTAAAAAAAACACCACCACCACACACACACACACACACACACACCCAGTTTCACACTAAATATTTATAGCTTCGGTAATCATATAATTAGGACAGGGCAAAGATGAATGCAGATGTTCACACATCAGCCCTACCTTCTCCACCCAGATGCAATTTACAGGCAGCACAAGAAGCTCAGGAGAAGCCTCCTTACCGTCTGGATTTTTTTTCTTGACCTCAGTCCTACCCTGCCCCAAGCATCAGAGGCTCAGGCTAAGACAGGATAAAATAGATGGGCGTTGGGTACCCCTGACCTGCGCAGCAACTCAACCTGTTGTCTACAGGACCCCCTTCACCCCACATGTTCAGACATTTAAGGATCTGCACCTTCCAGACATGATTAAGAAATGAGAAACAAAGAGATGGGGAGGACAGCATGAAGAGAAAAGTGAGTATGGGCTAAAGGCCTGGCTTGTGAAACCATAGAAACCAACCTTTTTTTTTTTTTGCTGACTTCATCGCTTTTGGTTCTATGTTTTATCCAGACAGGAACTTTCCACACCATCCAACCAACACAACGAAGACCACAGTAAGGATGTCACCCTAGATAGCAACTGCCATCAGTTCCAGCCTTGTTTGAATGGACGGGAAGGTAACCCACCATGATCCAGCCCAGCCAAAGCCATTGAGTGGGGCTGGTTTATGCTGCCACACACAATTTAAAAGCCAGCAGTGGTACCCCCTGGTTCTCAGTGCCGCAGGTGGGGGAGGAAGGACCATCTGCTGTGAGCTCTTTCCTCAGCAAGAGCTGTACAAGGAGCAAAACCCTCGTGCTTGCTTTCAGGAGCTGAGTTGACAAAGCAGAGTTTGAATTCTCTACTCTGAATAATGGCAAGCGAGGCAGAGGTTGCCAGCTTTACATCGCTGTTATACCATGCGGCTAAAAATCAACCACCCATATCCAAGACTACTGAAAGGAACTTATAATAGTCATATAAATAATGTATACGTAGAAAATAATATAGTTTGATGCTCACAAAAACCATAAAGAGTATTTATCTGCAGGCACAGAATGGCAAAAATAATGCTTAATAATGCTCTTGACTAACACCCTTCAAGCCTCTTCTTAGATGGTGATTTCACAAGGTGGTTGGAGCCGAATTAGTATTTCCCTGTTGCTGAACAAACAAGGGCTGTGGTTCTCTCTCCCATCTCTGCCCCGGTTCACGATCTAAACTTCTGTCACTTGTCACAAGCCAGGCTTCACACTTTGGTTTTTTTTTTTTGATCATGCAGCGAGACAACTGAGTTTTATAAAATGGCTCAGAAGAAGTTTTTTGGGTTCTGGCTGGGTCAGCAAGTTGAATTACGAGAACACAAGAGCTACCACAACCAAGGTGTGGGGTCCTGCACAGGGGAGATGGAGCAGCACCTCTCTGTCCTACGAGTAGCAGGACTCTAATTTGCGTCACAGCTTGAGACAGGGCTCAGAGATAACCCACTCAACCACCAAAGGCAAGTTGGTGTCTGCTATTTTAGCTTGAATGCTTGCAGAAAGGTATTCCAATCACGGGCAGTTATGATACATTCACGAATTTAGGAAGAACTGGGATGAAATACCTCTTTTGGTAACACTTTGGCGAAGTCAGAGCCCGAAGTATGGTGGAGGGGAGGTCATTTCTGAGAAGCATCAGATCTCAAATGTTATCTTAAATAGAAACTTTAGGAATAAAAAAAAAAAAGGAGGAAAAAAAGATAGGGGGAAAAAAAAAGAGGGAAGAAAAAAAAAGAAAAAAGTTTAAAAAAGGGGGGAAGAAAAAAAGAAAAAAGGAGAGGGAGAGAGGGAGGAAAAAAGAGAAAAAAAGAGGGGAGGGAAGGGAAAACCACACCCAAAAAGTAATTTCATTTTTTTCCCAGGGTACTCTACAAGTTCTTGTTTATCTGAACAAGCCACAAATGTAAGCCTCTGTATTTGCACGCCAGTTACAGCCCAGTTACTGGGAATCCAGGTTCACTATGAATCAGCGCTCCCCGCTAGCAGGAGGCTTGCCCAAACACAGCTTTTTGCTCTTCTCACCTGCTGGAGCAAGAAACTGTGTCTCACGCTGGAAGCTCCCCACCTCCATCCAAAGTCCCACTTTCCCTGCTCCTGCCTAGTGTCTTCTTTGAAAGCTTTTGGATGTCCTGTCCCACTCCCCTTGCTCCCTTGGTGGCCAGCAGCTCCGGAGAGTGGCCAACGCATGTCTTTGTCCAGCCCAAAACAAGGGCTGTGCTAGTCAAAGCTGTATTTAAATTCACTGCTGATTTTACTACAGACAAAACCAGGGACGGAAGACCCTGAAAAAAACAAACGTTGGAAGAAATCTAAAGGTGCTACAAGTAGAATTGAATGTGGACAGAGCCCCCTTCTGCAGAATAGCTGGCTGTTAACTGGCTGTTAAGCGATCAGCTTATTGGTATCAACTCTGAGCTGGTAGTTAACTGACACAGGAAAACCAAATTTAAGAACAGAGGTATTTCAGAAGACCTACACATCAACCCTTCATTTTCTCTTTTAAATAAGGCTTTACAATTTGTAAAGAAAATTATTTCATTGGGGAGTTATTAGGAAAAAAAAACCAAAAAACCACCCTCACTGGTTTTAACCAGATGGTAGGTGCAGGAGTGAATGATCTCTTTGCAAAGTAAATGAAACTGTACCCGTTCTCAAAATCCTCATGGATTAACACTATGAAGTTCAGTTTCCACCTAACTGCTCTTTTGGATTTCCCTGAAGCGTCATAAACGACGGCCGAAGATGCTGGGTTTGTGCAGGACTGCGCTTCCTAACATCTCTTTGCCTTCATTCTCCTACCTGACCAGCTTGGCTTGTGCCACAAAAGCTACAGCTTCACCAAACGTGCAGGCCAAACGCTGTAAAACGACTTATAAACTGGTTATTAAAGTACCATTATCGATCTATGAAAACGCACCCTTCCATGCCCCCTATTCAGACCAGGGCCCGGGGCATCTAAGCTCAAATTTTACGTCCCTCCTCTCTCATCCCCCTTGAACTGTCTCAAGTGCAGCCACTTCCCTGATCCCACGAAATCAATGCCACAACAAGTGAACCACAAAATGGCAGAGTTTGATTAACTTCTAAATTAAACTGGTCAGACACGGCAAAGCTAAAAAAAAAGAAAAATAAATTAATAACAATAAAAAAAAATGTTTTCAGGAAGTTACATAATCCAATTAGTTCCTCCTTCCTATGTGCTTTATAACCATAATTAGTCACATTAATAAGGTACACAAAGTGTAACAAATTGTACCGTCTAGCAAGTTGGCCTAGAATTCATTCTGCACAAAACATTATGCTCTGTATTTTTCACAGAGAAAAAAAACCCCACAATTCAATATTCCCTTTAGAGATAAAACTTAACTCAGAGCCCAAACGCTTCAATTTATTTTCTTAATCACCTTTTACCTGATGGTGAGTCATTTAAACATCCCAGAACACTGGTGACAAACTGACCGTATGAATTACCAACGCAGTTGCTTTTAAAGAGGAGGGCGATAAGGCAGGTCCTGCCTATTCATTGGGGGAAAAAAATAAATAATCAGTTGGGGTTTAGCCACCTTTCAGCAGGGTTTCATGTGAAACATGACGTTCTCTGTTTTCCGTAGGGTACAATTTATACTTGAGGTAAGTAATCACCAACGGGCGATAGCGGTGGTTTTGAAGGGGCTGAAGCTACATCCTACAGGTGGAAAAACCTACCAGCATCTATAATGCTGCAGATAGATCCCTAAAAACGAATTGCTTCAGTTTCAGGAGACCTACTGCTAATTTTTGTTAGTTTAGGAGAAAAGACAAGCTTAACATATGACAGAGCATTTAAACAATACTGTAAAACTGGAAACAAAAAAAAAAGAAAGAAAATCAAACCATATCGTGCACATTAAGCCGCCATTTCTCAGTCCTGTTTTGTCACAAACAGTGGCAGTTTCAGTTTCATTTTGCTGTGAATTTCAGTCTTACGAATATTTTAGTATGGAATTAGCACAGTCTTTAAAACCTCCGATCCTCTCTCAAAGGCATAACGTGGAAGGGACTGTAGAATCTGGTACAAACTTCAAAGAGCAGAAGAACCCATTTCACCGTTGAGACCAAACACGCCCCGTGGAAAAGAAAAATAATAATAATAATCAGGAAGGGAACTTCAAAGAAGGGCGAGGAGGGACAAGCAGCTGAAAAACAGAGTGGGTGGGAAATTTCAGTTACGATTAGCCCCATTTCAGAGGCAGCCTACACGGAGCTGTGCTTGAACTGGGTCTCCTCCACCGGCATCCTTGCAGTTCAAGCGGGCACCTGCAGCCACAGGCGATGCTTGCCCGCAGTGGGCAGGAAGCTGGAGGGGAGGACTCCTTCCCCAATGTCCTCTCCTCACCTCCTGCAGGGTGCTTTTGCAGCTCTGGGCCCCCCAGTTCTGCCCCACCTGAGTCAGGCTGCCAGAAACTGGAGTAGGGGGCTGAGCTGCCAGCGCTGCCCACTTTGCATCCTGAGTGAGAGCTTTCAGCAACGGTGCTGCTGGTCCCTGCCCGGCCTGGGCTCATCCACGTTATTCTCCAAGGAAACCCACAGCACGGACAGTAGCTGGCAGGATGGAGAGGGTGAAACAGATAGAATCATAGAATCGTTCAGGTTGGAAGAGACCCTTGGGATCATCGAGTCCAACCATCAGCCCTACTCTGCAAATACCTCCCCTACACCATATCCCCCAACACCCCATCTAAATGACTCTTAAACACATTCAAGGATAGGGACTCGCCCACCTCCAAGAAATTAGTTAACATTAGATAATTAGTTAACATCTCCTTCACAACAATAATCTCTGCAATGTGGCAGCTCCGGTTTTCTAAGGACTTTGCCTTTAAAGAAAACCAGATTGCTTGAACTACAACGGATGATGGGAACAATACCGTACTTGTCTGCCTCCAGAGTATCCCAGAATCCCTTGGACACCATCAGTTACAAGGATTACATATTTTCAATCCCTGGCAGCAACTTGCAAACCCTTCTCATGTGACCAGCAAAGCGGGGAAAAAAAAACAAAAAACAACCAAAAAAACCTAACAAAAACCCCCCAAGGTAACAAGAGCATTCACAAGAGTGGAGTTTCACAATTACTCACATGCCAGTAAAAATTCACACACAATATATAATACATTGAATACAGATTCATGGAAACGATCCGCTATGAAAAATTCGCACAGCCGCCCTATTTAAGTGGTGCTTAAAGTAACACACTGAGGAAAGGCCAGTTGCAGTGTGAATAATTTGTATGAATAGCAAGTGAATAGTTGGCAAGAGGTCTCAAATTGAAATAATGTTTAAGTATGTAAAACCTTCTTGAGTAATCAGCTAACTTATTTGTACGGTCACAGTCTGTTCACAGATAATTCACTACTAAAAAATAATAAAAAAGGAGCCATTTTTATCAGATAAAACCATTTACTGAGAAAAGTTCATGTCAGTTTACTCTGTAAACTGTTCCTCGTGTCAAGTTCTGTTGAGTTTTCGGTTTGCTTTTGGTGGTATAAGATTGTATCAGAGTATGCCTTTGGCAATAATGTCAAAAGCATGATTCATAGAATCACAGAATCGTTCAGGTTGGAAAAGACCCTTGGGGTCATCGAGTCCAACCACCAGCCCTACTCTACAAATTCCTGCCCTACACCCCATCCCCCAACACCCCATCTAAATGACTCTTAAACACATTCAGGGGTGGGGACTCAACCACCTCCCTGGGCAGCCTATTCCAGGGTCTGACCACTCTTTCTGTGAAAAATTCTTTCCTAATGTTCAGCCTGGATTGAAACCAGCAAGCTGCCTCCAGTCCTGGAGACAGTCCAGGTGTGAAGCTAATAGCTGAAAGAAGACACAGAAACAGATCCTCTCTCTGTGAAGTATCTACTCCACCTTTCAGACTTGTTCTGCAAAAAAAATCTTCATTTGCATGCATTCAGCAACAGGTTCTTTTTTTAAAAAATGTGACGTATTTTTGAGCTTTCCTCTTGAGAACCGTGTTCTCCTTGGGGCTACCTTTTCTCACAGAATATCTGTATTTTAGGTGTTAATCATTATTAGCAATCCAAAACGCATACCATGCTGAGTATACTTGCACCAGTAAATCCCACTAACGTGCACATTTTATGGCTGACCGTATACCCTCGGGAAGCTAAAAGCAGTACATCTACACGAGCTGCACATTCCTGCATCTTGGTATGTACCTTAGTTATGTACCAACCATTAAACAAGAGCAAGTTAACCTTACAAAGAGCAAAGAAAAATCTTGTTGGTGCTCTGAGCAGGACTCTGTCTTAATCTCTGCCGATGGATGAAACTCTTCACCATCATCAACTGTGCAGCTGGGATTGCAAGCCAGCAGCTAACAGTATGAATGCCATTTTCTTCCTCTTGTACACAATTAACAGTATTCAATACTACCATAATTTTGTTTCCTGTTGTTTTTCGTCATTAAGCTTTTTTCCCACCATTAGCCACAGCCATCTCGGTGCAAAAACATGTCACAGAAATTATTTTACTGCCCACCTGTGAGGGTGATATCATCATCTTCTATGATCTGCTCTTCTGCGACATCCAGAGAGCTCTCATTGATCATGTCACTAGGTTCATCCACGCAGGTTAAGCCAGAGTAGTTATGTAGGAGGTCTGCGCTGGGAACATGCTCCACGATGACAGCAGGGAAAATAGACGGATCACCAAGCTGGGGGGAGTGGGAAAAAAGACAATTAAAATAACGGTATTTAGTGCACATCCAATCTAACCACTTCCTGATTAACTCTTCAACAGACCTCCAGCACTTGAGTATTAGACAGTCAGGAGGGAGTACCAAAGATGATGATTTTTAGCACATGAAAGCAAGTATCAGCAGTGTCCCACTATAGACCGGAGGTTGAGTATCACTGTAGTATCTAATATATTGACTTTACTCCAGTAGATAATCCCAAACTCCCACAACTAATTTGCAGGACAAACGCTGACAATAGAGAGGAGTGGCACAGTAGAGTAAATGCTAAACTTTGCCGGTGATAACACTGGGAAAGAAACTTTCTTTGAGCACCTTAATCCTTTATTTTTCCTATCAAGCTGAGCGTGGCGGAGTCCTGTGGCTGTCAAGCCTGGATGAAGGTGTCCAGGTAGCCAAGGCCAACAGCATCCTGGCCTCTACCAGGAACAGTGTGCCAAGTAGGACTTGGGAGTTGATCATCCCCCTCTACTCAGCACTGGTGAGGCCCCATCCCGAGTACTGTGTCCAGTTTTGGGCCCTTTACCACAAAAAAGACACTGAGGTGCTGGAGCGGGTCCAGAGAAGGGCAACAAAGGTGGTGAGGGGTTTGGAGAGTAAGGCTTATGAGGAGAGGCTGAGGGAGCTGGGGTTGTTCAGTCTGGAGAAAAGGAGGCTGAGGGGAGACCTTATCGCACTCTCCAACTACCTGAAAGGAGGGTGTAGAGAGGTGGGTGTCAAGCTCTTCTTCCATGTAACAGGCAACAGGACAAGAGGAAATGGCTTCAAGTTGCTCCAGGGAAGGTTCAGATTCACAGAATATCAGGGATTGGAAGGGATCTTGAAAGATCATCTAGTCCAATCCTCCTGCCAGAGCAGGAACACCTAGAGCAGGTCACACAGGAACGTGTCCAAGTGGGTTTTGAATGTCTCCAGAGAAGGAGACTCCACAACCTCTCTGGGCAGCCCATTCCAGTGTTCTGTTGCCCTCGCTGTGAAGAAGTTTTTCCCCATATTTAAATGGAACCTCCTATGTTCCAGCTTGCACCCATTGCCCCTTGTCCTATCATTGGATGTCACTGAGAAGAGCCTGGCTTCATCCTCCTGACACTCACCCTTTACGTATTTATAAACACGAATGAGGTCACCCCTCAGTCTCCTCTTCTCCAAGCTGAAGAGACCCAGCTCCCTCAGCCTTTCCTCATATGGGAGATGCTCCACTCCCTTCATCATCTTTGTGGCTCTGGCCTGGACTCTCTCCAGCAGATCCCTGTCCCTCTTGAACTGAGGGGCCCAGGACCGGACATTATGAGAAATTTTTACACTGAAAGATTTATCAAGCATTGCAATGGGCTGCCCAGGGAAGTGGATGAGATGCCATCCCTGGATGTATTCCAAAGACGGGTTGACATAGTGCTTAGTAACATGGTTTAGTGATGGTTTTGGGATTTTTTGGTTTTGGTTTGTTTTTTTTTTAATCAAGAGTTAGGTTGATGATTGGACTAAATGACCTTAAAGGTCCCTTCCACCCTAGACGATTCTGTGATGCTGTGATGTTCCCACAGGCACAGAGTTTCCCCATGAGACAGACACTAGCTGAGGATCACTGCTTTAGGGGACACTTGCTACAAGAGCAAGGGGTATAACAGAAAGTGCTTGATACACATGCCTTAAACGCTTCCCCTCTCTAATTCTTATGGCTTCAGTCACTTGACGTTACTTCTCTGTTTTCTTCCTAAGTCTGCTTTCAGACATCATCCTTCTGCCTTGAAAGTTATTTTGAATCAGATACAGAAAATAGGCAGCTGGGAAAACAGAGATCAAGCTGACTGGTAATAATAATAAGATGCACGCTCTTTGAAAAAGCAGCCATTCAACAGGAAGAGGTTTTCAGAAAACACCATTTACTACAGACAGAGTATTTTTCCAAAGCGAGTCTTTTAAAATGTCATTTGCAGGAAGAAAGTCATAGCTGATGATAACAGAGTAGGCTCAAAGTCTGCTGCAACTCTAGGGCTCTCTCACTATGAATGTAGCAACCTTAAAAACAAACAAACAAAACTCCAATAAACCAAAAAGTTGCTAAAACACATTTCTGAGAAAACCAGTATACATACATTGGGTCTCACCCTTCAGAAAAGAGTGTAGATATGCATGGATCAAGCAGGTTGTTTTTTTAGTTAACCACACAAGGCAAAAAAAATCCCAATTATACGATTACGAATGTTCTTAGGGACTGCTTAGGTCTCACAATCTCACCACTGTGCGACGCTCCCACCAACAAAAAAAGGGTACCCAACCTATTGGCTCAACACAGGGAACAGCTATGGGTGTAAAACCTCTCCTAGGGAAGAGTCTGCAATTCGAGCACTGAAAGTAGAAAGTGCAATTAGAAGTTTTAAAAGGCAGCAATTACCACTTCAAATTGCCCTGTGTTTTGTAAAACATGTCTCAGCAACAACTGTGGCAAAGGGCAATCGGAAAAAAGGGGAGAAGAAACAAAACTAGTAATTCTCTAGGCTGCTATCACGGACAGTCCCCTAAACAAAAAACCTCAACAAAAGTAAAAGAGAACACTCAACATATAACCTACCTACTGTGCAAAACATAAGCTTCAAAACAGAATAACATGGTAGGAGCTCAACAAAAATTACCAAAATCCCTCTTGTGCAACCACATTGCCAGGTGTTGGGTGTATATCCAGTCAAGCAATGGGACAGCTTTTACCCCACACCTTTGTGGCCACCTCTATCCAAGGCTGCATCTTGCAGGAGCTGAGAAACCAGGAATCATTGGTGGCCAAGAAGTCAGTCCCTGCTTTTCCTCAAAAAGAAGCACATTGACTTTGTGCATCCTGTTTGTTTCCTGAACCCAACATCCCTGATCCTATTTGATTCTGGGGAAGAATAAATTAATAGATTTGCTTAAATAAAAGCCACATAAATTAAAAAAAAAAAAAAGATAAGGACTATAAAAAGAGAAAAAAAAATACTGTACATACGATAACAGTATTTTTTTTTCAACAATATGTTCTATAAACTAGAAGGAATATGGCCCGTTACGGCTTCATTAGTGAGACACAATTCATGCTCTGAAAACAGTTTAAACACCTCAATTGCAGCAATGTGCCACAGTATATTACTTTTGGGGTATAAGTTCCACATTTTGTGCCCCTATAGAGGTAACAACATTTTAAAAAAACTTTAAAAAGGATTACATACAACACTGCACTCAGGTGCCCATCACCTGCAAGCAAGAAGAGCACATACTCTGCAAGCACCTACTCAGTAATCTACTGAGCAGGTGAAAACTACGGATTCTAGGTAGGGAAGATGCAAGTAAGAAGACTTCCGTCCTCTCCATCATGCTCTAGTTCCCAGACACTAAGAGTGAAGTTCATCTCACTGAACTTCAGAGAGCTGTTGTGCAGGCACTTGGACTTGAGTTGGGAACCCCTGAGAGCCAACAGAAACAGGTATTTCCAGGGCACAATTTCTCTGCCCAGTTTTAGGCTCCCGTGCTACGATAGGGTGAACTGTGCCCTAAAAACACCTATTCCTCTCTGTTGACTATAAAAGGAAGGAGGTGTTGGGGTGTCTATTTCTGATGTAGGCATCTGTCTTGCTCATCCGCGAATGGTTAGCCACTTCCCCACCACGACTTCAAAGCAAGGTGCTCCTTCCTCCCTGCTTCTGCCGTGGCACCAGATCAATAGCTGTAGCATCTCCAGCAACATAGCCGAGCTGCCTGCGCCTCTCCTTAGCTCCTTCTGGGTAAGAAAAATTTACTCTGGCTCCGCACCGTCCTTCTCTGACTGACTCCCACGTCACTGAGTTGGCCTCCGAGAGGCAAAGCCAGCTCCAGCGCTGCTGTCATTCTTCAGTGGGGACATTCAAAAACTCTTTCAGAATGAAACACACATAAAACCCACCGGCTGTCAGACAATTTTCAGGTCAGCTTCTCAAAGCCCTATTTGTATGACACCCTACCCGTCACCCTGCTGCGAAACCTAATTACAAAAGCCCGCTCTTCCACGTGACACTGAGAGACATTTCACCACCGACCAAAACGTTTCCCATGGTACTGGACAGTGCCGGTGCCACCCGTTTTGGCAGCAGTTGGTTTGATCCATACGACCAGACGTGATCTCCTCTGCACGGTTCAACTGTATTTTGATCACGTTTAAGAAACAACCATCGCACACATACTCCCAACATGGTTACCATGTCTCTCTAACAGGCAGAGAAGCCCCCATGGCATTGGGGTACCTGGTCGCTTGAGCCATCCGAGGAGCTTCCTGACACACTATGTCTCCAGAAGACAAGAGACAAACTGAAAAGCACTCGCACATGGTAAAACACTTTGTGATTTTCTTTAAACTAGTAACAGTTTTGAGCTGGGAAAACCAGAGTAAATATCACTTCTTGGGCCTTTTATTCTAAAACCATTGTTACACCTCCTTCCAACTCCTACCTTATGGAGGTACAAAGTATGGATTTTCTTTCCCACCACGGCTGCGGAAAGGAAAGGCTGCAACAAATATATAATATGCTTTCAGAAAGAAAAGCAGTCATGCAACTGCAAACAAATCTATTTTGAAACACATTCTTGCAGAGACCATCACCACTTCTTTGCAATTGGTTACGTTTTCCTTAACAAGCATTTTATTCAGTTTTAAATTATTCAGTTTGAAAAGCTACTACTTAACTTACGCTGATGTTTATGTGACTGTTGAGAGGTCAAATCTCACCTCGGTGCTTCTATAATGTCCTGGATTTTGTTGAAAGCACCTGATTCCCAAGCTAAAACTTCCTGTAGGCTCTGTTGTTGCACGACACAGAAACAACTTTGTACACATTTAGAACTGCAGAAGAGCACAGGTTTACTACAGCTCCCTTTGATGGTAGTGTGTAACGAGAATTACACACAGGGAAAACAACATTAAATTAAGGAGCAGAAGGTAGTGATTGAATTAAGACAAACAGAATTACCTAACAGCACAATCACAAAATAATTTCTTTCTAATGCAAAGGTAGTTCTACATGCACTAACAAAGAGGAAGAGTGCAAAGTATCCCAAAATGTAAAAAAAGTCCCAAATTAAAGTGTCAGCAGTGATTTTCTACAAATAAAGACATAAATCCATAGAAAAATAATTTGTGGTTTCCTTTTTTTTGTTGTTTTCTTTTTTCTTTTTCCTACTGCTCTACTTCTGCTGCTTCTTCTTATGCAAAATATAGTTAAAATATAGTTAAAATATGACATTAGTTCTACCAAAGCTTTGGCTTGGCTTCAATGCATCTCCCACGTCTACCAGACACATAAATGAGTTGAACTACTGCTGAAGCCTTCCAAAATCTTCACTGTAGTTTATCTACAAACCAGTCCAGTAGCCTGCCCTTTAAGAACTTGGAGGAGCACAAAGCTTCAGACAGATGCTGAAGTCCATGGAAGGTCCCACGAGCGGGTCCCTGAAAGCATCGGTCAAGCTCCATGACCTCTTGCAAACTGAACCCTGCCCTCATCTAGGAGCCAAAGGCAGCAATCTTCCTTCCTGCTCTCATATTTATATTCTTCCCAGGTGTTTGACATGCTGACAAGGTGCTGCTTTTTTTTCTCTGAGAGTTTTCTCATCAGCTGCCACCAACTGAAAGAAGATCAAAACACCACCCTGGTTGTGGAAATGGAAAATAAGAAAGGGGGTTTCTTTTGCTTTGGAGGCACCATCTTCTCATGCTACAAGTCTTCCGAGGATGAAAGCTTGTCCCAGGAATAGGTGACTAGCTTTAAATTGGTGTGGAATAAATTTTGTGCAAGTGATGGGTGGAAAGAAAGACATGCTATAGATAGGAACAGGGAAAAGCTACACAGAAAGACAAAAAAAAAAAAACCCAAAAAAACCACCCAAACCTCAGTGGAAAAAAACCCAAACAACTGGCTTTTTAACAAAGCAACAGAATTCAGACTTGCAATGCAGCAGTCCATTTATTAAAAACAAAACAAAACAAAAAACAACCCCAAAACCCCAAATAAATGAAACTAGGCAAAGCGACCTTGGTGACTTTGGTTTTATCTTGCTGAAGTTCCTGTGCCAACAGCAGAGGCAGCCTCTTGACTTTAAAGGCATTCCCACAGCCAGCATTTGAGAAATTACTAAATTCCACAGAGGGATGCTGGAAGCAGATAAATGCCGCTTGCTTTCCTGAGGAGATAACCTCATTATGAATCTCACAATCATTTCCTGAAAGTCTTCATAAAACTGCAAGTGGATAAGGGGGGAAACTTTCTGCAGTAGCTGGAAATAGCCAAAAAAAAGTAGACCTTGGCCTTGACCAGGTGACTCAGTGTTTCAGAATGCTTCCCATGGCAACGCGGAAGAGCCACCCAAGGCGTGAGAAGCTGCTGCAGAACTCACAGCCCAACCTAAGGATTTGGACCCTTCTTCCTCAGGAGGAGGGAAGACAGAAAGAGAGCCTTGGAGATACAGGAGGTGTCTTCAGGCACGCTTACTACCTGCTGGCACAGAGGAGTCACGCCGGGGACCCTGCTACCAATTTTATGGTTGCAATGATTCAGCACGGCCCTGGCACCATTTAGAACTTCCTAGTATGGACCCAACCTCTGTGGCTGTTTTTAGTCAGCTTTTTAAATCAAGAAGAAAAGAGGAAAAAGGAAAAAGGGAAACAGTCTATTTAACCAGAACCTCTGACACGTAGCAGCAGCCAGTCAGGTTACCAGTAGCATTAGTGCAAGCCATTTGTTCCTTTCCCAAAATTACAGAGGTATTTTCATCCCATTTCTTCCTCACCATATACACACACTGCGATAAATGAACCCTCTGAGAAAAAACAAATTAGAAAAAAATTCATTATTTTCCAAACTGCAAAGGATAGAGCTGATAACAGCTTTTTCCTTTTCACATGGGGGCCACATGATTGAGTCCTTCCCATTGGCATCTGCCACTGGCTGAATGCTTACATTTGCAAGGGGACTGTTTGTAATTTATGGCTGTTTGACCAATACTTAAAAAAAACCCCAATAATTAAAAAAAAATAGCCATGAATTATGACCTCCCTGAAAAACCGAGGGTAGCTGCTATCTAGACCCTGAATCTCTCCCTGCAGCTGTTCCATGTCCTGACAGTTCTTGGCACAGCAGGGCTCCAGACAACGCTTTGACAGGCAGAAAATCACCAAAGTTCTTTCAATGCCAGCTTTTGGGGGCATCGCAAAATGAGTTCGACAGAGACCAGTAAACTGACACCATTTGTCTAAAGATACCACCTTTTGCATACTGATGAAGCTCAAAAAATATTTTTGATCAAGACAAAAGCAGTTCCAGAGCTAGAAGTTTTGCAAAATACCCAAATCGTGTTATCTATCCCTAAATACAATTTATCTGTCCAGAACTGAAAAGCTTCAGGAACAGCAAAAGCAATAGCTCCTATGTTGTAAGAAGATCAACAAGGTATACACATAATCAGGCTTTCTGTATTAATGTTGAAGTATAAATCCTTGTCTGAGCTAAATCTTGCTCCAGCTTCCCAGATCTTTCCCTATGCAGGATTCCTTTTCTGCAACTGAGTGTTTTAAGATCTACCTTTGTGCAGCCAGCTAGCGGGCTACCTGTACCTCTGACACCTGAATTAAGGTAACCCAGTGATCCAAGAGGAGCTTGCATCTGACTGTTGGCAGTGATGGACCTTTTGCTATGTACTTGCTCTCTTTGGCCTTTCTCGTCTTTGATTTCATCACCTTTATGATATGCTACAGGATGCCTTCTTTCTTTAGGCTTCACCTGGAGTAGGATTTATTTGGGATATGAGACAAATGCCAAGACTGAGTTTGCTCTGAGGCTGGTGAAAGCATTTTAGGGAAGTTTTACTGCCCTACTGAGTGCTCTTCAATATACTTAAAGTTTTGCAGGTGAGCATATGAAGAAGTTGCAAGAGACAGAACTGAACAAAACCATGTTTGCTTACATTACCCTTTCCAGAAACCGCAGTAGAGTAGCCCTACCCATCTCAACTCCCCCCTCTCCCATTGCCTTGTAAAGTAAAACCAGCGACGAACAACAAACAGAGGTAATAAATAAGGTTCGTTTTCCACTATGTTTGTGCAATTCCCATATCTAAATCCCCAGGCTACCACAAGCTCTGGAAAAATACAGGGAAGGAAGTTACGTTACTAGTTCCACCCAAAACTGAGTTAGCACTTCAGACAGACAACACTCAGTTCATTGAAATGATCGCTTGATTCTGACAGCAGAAACAGGCCACTGACCCAGCCAGACATTAGGCCATACAAAAATCCCACAGGCAAGATTATAAAGCCAAAAGTATTTTTCAAAGAGAGGAGGATAAATGCTTTGCACATTCACAAAAAGGGGAACAGTTTGCCGTGGCACTTCGCAGCCTTTTAAGAGCTGTCTCTCCACACAGTACCTGACCACGTAATTTCTTGTTAACAAATGCAAAAGTCCTACTATTAACCACCACCTACCGAGGAGCTACCTAATTTTGACAATAGGAATCCTTCACTGAAGCCTCAGGATTCACAGGATGTGGTTTAGATAATCAACATCTAACTGAGAGCCTCCTCAGATAGAGACAGACACATTTTATCTGCAGTGTGAAAGAAATTAATTTGAAGCTTATTTCTGAATAACCAACATACAATAACACAAGTTAGAAACCAACCTCTAAAAACCAGTGAGCAGGTACCTACTTCTCCTTGTAGTTATCTGTAGAGTGGCCATTACTTTTAAGCAGAATATTATCCTAGCACACTAGGAAAGTTAAAACCACTGCCTAACAGCAGAATTTAGAGAATGCTGCGTAACAAATGGATGGATTCTGCTGGTGCAAATCAGCAACACAGGAAAAACACTTTCAGAGGAGGATGTTTCTGCAATACTGCAGAAGTTATAACACTTAAACCAATTTCTGTTCTGCCCATGCAAGTTACAGGAAGCAACAGGAAGCTTTTGAAAGAGCACAAAGATCGGCTGCAACAATAATGACCTCAACAATCAGGGGTTTTTTGTGTGTGTTTTACACCACATTTTTCCCCCCACGTTTTCATAATATTCCTCGCACCAGCTTGTAGGGATGTGTTTTCTTACACGGCCCCGTACCTGCTGCTCATCCTCCATGACGTTGCTGGCAAACTCAAACACAAGCTCATTCTGCTGTACAACTGCTGCCATAATAACGCATTCCCAGCTCTCAGCTCCACATACGAAGAAGAACGTTCTCCAACGTGGGAAAACCGAGAGAGTCACCGAGGTCCAGCTGGGCAGAAAGGCAGGAGCACAAAATGAATCAAGTATCAGCGTTCGTATTTCTCAGATCATCGGTGCTCCCGGGTTCTTCTCTTCTTGAAGGGAAACAAACCAAGAGAAATCCTTTCCTGAGTTGCTCTTCCCAGCTCGATGGCTTTTAACGCTGTGGATGGAAAAAAATTAGAAAGTTAATAATTAAGACATGATCGCTTTAGCTATGGGAAATAGTAGCAGTAACAATACAGTTTGGAGCAAGCTTTAACTGTTCAATCTAACTTCAAGAAAGTCAAACACCTTTCTGTCTTCAGAGGTGTTACTTTTACTGATTAATACATGCAAATTTGCATCCCCTTAAAAATGAAACCGTTTCAGGAAGTAAGACACCAGTTTCAAAGTGTTTAATATTAAAGGCATGAGACTGAGAAAAAGTTATGAAAGTTAACAGAAAGAAAATCCATCTTTGAATTTGATTCATATACCCAGTTTTCACATTCTTCAGTAACTCTCATCTTTAAGGTATATTCAAAGTAACAGTACAAAACCCAGACTGACCTACTCGGCTGTAGGATCTCTCAAGTGTATCACCTTTCTTCTTCACACACTGTTCAAACTTAGCAACGTCGTTATTTTGCAAGTTAACGTGCTCTAGATCGTCATTCCCACAGCATCAACCAGATGAAACCAGTAAATAAAGTCTTTGTACAATCCAGAGAGTCCCCGAGTTCCTACACGAAGCAGATCTTCAGCTTCTTGTTAAAAATGCGCTGTAAACGTATCCTTATCTCTAGCACAGGCTCGCAAGCAGCCGGAAGGAAACAGCACTGACCACGTCATGGCAAATTAGAACAAGCAAAAAAAAAAAAAAAAAAACAAAAAAAAAAAACCAAAACAAAAAACCAACTGCCCAGCACAATAGCAAAGAGAAAAAAAAATATCCCAAACTACGGAATGTAAACAGCTTCGCTGGAGGGATGCGTGCCTACAGCTCCCACGTTTTCATTTACTCATCAGTGCCAAAGGTAAACATGGCTGACAGGAGGTTAGGAAGAGATGGGCTGTTATCACCCCTGAGGAAAAAGGTGAGCACAAAACGTCATCTTTTTATACGACTAAGGTGACCCAATACATTAACAAAAAAAAATTATCTACGGTTTCAAAAGAATACCAGAAACAGGTGTCTGAAATTAGGAAGCTCAGGGAGTATGTTGGTGCCTAGGAGTTTAAATCAGTATGTTTTTAAGGAAGCAAATTGTGTGGTGCCTAGTGTTTTGATCAAAATTATTTAAAGGGCCTTTGATTAAGGGCTGCTGTGATAAGGAGCAGAGGTCTAACATGTACCCATCCAGACTGAGACCCCCCAGGAAAGCCTCTGGGTGACTTCAGTGCCATTGGTGAGGCTTAACATCTGCCTTTGTACAGGAGGCTTAACTTTGCCTTGGTTTTGCTGTAGGCTGAAACTAAAAAAAAAAAAAAGTTAAAAAAAATGAAGGGCATCTTCCTCTCCCCAATGCCAAGCAATTTAATTAGGGAGGATCATGTCACAGGCTCATACTCCCTCACTCTAGGAAATGTAACAGCTGTTTTTCCCATATAGATTGTGGTATTTCAAAATTCCTAAGCAGTGATGGCAGAGCACTGAAGCATTTAAGTCGCTAGATCCTACCCTTCTAAGAAAATCAGGAAACCCGAGATTATGCAAACAGGAGAACCTCCACAACTTCCAAAGCCTGCTTTAATTAACTGTTAAAGGGTTCATAAGAGTAGCCACAACCCTAACACCCTACCTAGAGAATATTTATACTGATGAGAGCTACATCCATGAACAGAAAAGGATGTGCTTTGGGTACCAGGACTGTTCGACCTCGGCCCTGGCCATTTTATAGGATGCTTTGAATAGTTCCAAGGCTTTCTCCGTACTTCAGCAAGGCTAAGATAGCGAAAACATTACATGCAACCATATAATTAGCACAAGATCATTATTATGAAAATATGAATGTTTTACAGTACATATTACAATACCAAGACTCACACTAAATGCATAAGAGGCAAAAGTTGCGGCAACAAACTTAGTAAAAGCCCTAAAGAAATTTTTAGCTTAGCTGAATTTACTTAGTTGGCCTGGCTTTTGAGAAGATAAGAATGCTATTAAAAAGTTAGACACATGCCAGCACGGAGGGACTAACAACAACTTGTCCCATTCTGGGCTCTTAGTAGCTTTGTATGCCAGCCTCAAAATAAAGTATATAGCCATATAATACATGGTTTAATCCTACAGTGAGTGGAATGGGTCAGTGTATGTCAATAGGGACATAGGGACATACCAGCTCTTTCATGAAGAGAGCACGAGTATGGAAATTTATTTAAATACTACTTCTATTTTGGTTACTGCCTAGAAATAAATTCTAACTCTCCAATAAGATGAAATAATAATAATAATATCTGAAGGCATTCCCTCTAATCAGTGAAGAGTAAGTCCAAAAGATCACCAGGCACATACAAGGACCCCCTCAGCTTCCAAATGGAGACTTATTTTAAAACAGAGGTTAACCTAATTGTCCAGGGAGGAGGAGAGCCAGAATACAGCAAGGGCTTATAATCATCTCCATTACACTAATGGAAGCCACATGCATGAACAAACAGTACAAGTTCTTAAAGTCTAGTAACTTTCTAAGGTCAGTAACAATTAGCAGCATCAGTGTAAAATCAGGATAAATGAAGTGTCAGAGACACAGGCTACCTAGTAAGCTCATAAGGCATAAAGAAAACTGTAGATATAAGCACCATTAGACAGATTTTAAAGTTCTTTGCATGCACTGGGAACTGGCATATTTTTCCATTAACACACAATCATTATTCTGAAAATATGAGTGTTTTACAGTACATATTACAATACCAAGACTCACACTAAATGCATAAGAGGCAAAAGCTGTGGCAGCAAACTTAGTAAAAGCCATGAAGAGATTTTTGGTTTTACTACTTCTTTTTTAAAAAAAACCAACAAAACCCTCAATGCAAAACTAATCATCATGATTTAATATCATTTAAGAGACTGCAGCAGTGTAACACATTTGAACCCAAAGGGATCCACATAAACACTACTTAGAATAGTCTCACTTTTTTGCTATCCCTAGTCATCCAGTGCTGTTGCAGGAGCAGATATTCTAAAGCTGTTTTACAAATTTTGCACCATGGTGATGCAGTGATGTATGACTATATAGCAGATTGTTCCTTCCCCCTACACCCCCTCTCCACAACCACCAAGGAATCAATAAATAAAGCAGATTGATACCTTCTTACAAGAAAAGAGCCATCTACCCACAACATGATGACCACAGTCAAAGACAAGTGAACGAACAGGCTTTAGTGGGCTTTTAGATCCCAATTTATAAAGGTTAGACACTCAAACGTATTATTTACAGGAAATTTTCCATTACCTCTTTAGTGGTGTGGAGTAATAGCAAGTGATCTAGTGGGGCATGGCAAAATAGTGCAAAAGTGCTTTCCTTTAACCCATATCACTTTCTATAGCATATAGAAAACAAGCACAGCTTTTCACAGAAGCCAGCACCATTCTAAACCAGCAACATTTCCCTCCCCATCTCTTTTTATAAACTGTGCTTTCATTATTCCGTGTATCAGATGATTCTGCTGTCTATAGGCTAACACAAACATGACTATTGTTTTTGATATATAATGCCACTTATCTCCCTGCCTGGTTTTACATACATCTGTGAGTAGAAAATTAATTATTTTGCAAACAGCACAAAATGTGCAAATTGTATTCACACACACAATAAGCTTGACTACATGCAAACAGTCTTAGGAGAAAGGGAACCCAGTACATATTGCCATAAAATTTACATCTTGCTTTTATTTTTACTAGTTGCTATAAAAACCTATTATAAAGAGCTGTATTAAGACACAGCAATATATACATATATAAACTTTTTCATTTTGCTTAATCCTTGAAGCTGAACATATAAATAAATTACTTCAATCCCTCTTGGAATTCCCCTCCTCTACTGATTTCGACATCTAGAAACAACCTCCTTAACCAGGCTGTCAAAAAGCACGTTCAGCCAGTTTAACTCTTAGCACGCTGCTGCTCCAGCACCCCAGAAGACACCCTGTAGGATTCCTTCCAGCCAGAAATCACGTTTTTCCCCCACCGCTCTTCACCATACATACCCTGCACTTAAATCTAGCCCTATTTAGCCAGTTCAATACAACTTAGAACTAGGACAAGGGGAAATGGCCTCAAGTTGCGCCAGGGGAGGTTCAGACTGGAGACTAGGAAAATTTTTTTTACACTGAAAGGGTTATTAAGCATTGGAATGGGCTGCCCAGGGAAGCGGTTAAGGCACCAACCCAAACATGTGCTGAAGAAGCTCAGCTGCAAAGTAGGAAGGCTCCAGTCTTGGTACTGAGAACAGCCCAGCTAAGCTGAAAGACGCCTCCAGCCAGCTCCTGGATCCGGTCCCATTTAGGGTTATTAAAGATCATGGAATCAAGATGACTGCAATCACCCCGCACTGCCTTTTTGGTGAAATTAGTAAGATCATTCATACATTTAAAATTACAAACCGACTTGGCTGCTTTAAGATTCCAAGGCAGATCTGAATCCTGAGTTACTGCTGGAACAGCTCAACTCGTTAAGCAAAGGGCCAAATGACTTGGGACTGAAATATCCCACTGATTTTCTAAGACAGTCTGCAGCATCAGCTCTAGCCTAGAAGTGTGAAAGCCGTGACTAACAGAAATGCAGAGCTGAACTCCTATCTCAACACCATCTTGGATGCAGCAGGAAGAGGGGAACGAACCATTCTACGAGCAAGAGGAAAGAGAGCAATAAAGACGTCACCTGGAAATTTTGGACTGAAGCACTGAAAACCATCCTGGGTGAGGACAAACACATGGACCACTTCACTCAACTTTCTAACTCCCTTCTACCAGTGGAGGTTAAGGATGTGTCAAGGATGGATCAAGCCAGAGCCAGTCTACCCTCTGCAGAGTCACTGCTTTTTAAGATGCTGTACAAGTAATAAGTCATAGAGTCTGGTTTTCTTAAGAAGGGAAGAAAAGCTGAATGATATCACAGTTCTCATAATGCAGAAATCCTAAACCTGTGATGATCTTCTTTATGGATGGTTCACACTGAACATTAATGCTAGCAATATAGACTGCTGTGGCGTTCTTCACAGATTGATTATTCCTATCCAGCAATATTAAGAAATTGCACAGAGCTAGAGCTTTGAACCACGTCCTCAGACCCGGGGCATCTGTAGTCGACAAAATAATAAGCAAGGAGAACAAGTTCATATATGTTACTTGGCAAAAGAAGTATCTGAAGGCTCAGTATTTCAAACACTCACACAAATTAAAGGAGATAGGAAAACAACATGGTAAGAGGGCATCACTGAGGAAGAAAAGAAACAACGTAAGGAACAGCCTGAAATCTTCTGAAAGCATCCACGCTGCCCAGGGGAAACTGTGCAAAAAGCAGCTGACATAATAAAAGTCAACAGAGTGACCTTTGCAGAGCTTTCGTTAAGGATAAAGAAATCAGCAGTATCAATAAATCCCTGTTTTGCAGCCAGGCTGGAAACCAGCCTGTGTCACCACGGGCTCTCAATACATATACAGCAAGGAGGAAGAGAGTAAGAGGGTTCATCTGTTAAATATAAACAGGCGTAAAAGTAAAAAGAATAAGCACACAATTTTGTCAATACTAAGGATGTTAAATTAAACACCCCCCCTTCCCTAAAGCTCACATAAAAACATGTTTAGTCTAAAGAGAGCAGAAAGCACAAATGCAAGTAACAAGTTCCTCTTTGTTGTCACAAAAATAAATAAAATAAAATCACATTTTCAACAAGTATATATTTTTTTTAATTTTTGGCAACTACTTTTTTTTAGCCAGAACATTTAAAACGAGGCAAGATTCCATTCTGGACTATTAACAGTAACAACTCCAGCACTGTTTACAGACTTCCCCAGCCCTGAAAACCTTCCCCTTCCTATCTCCCATATTCCCTGATAGTTTTTTAAGTCCTTTTTATTTAGCACATTTACATAACGCAGCTGTTGTACGCAAACTCAACAACCAGGAGGAGCACTGCTGGGAAATCTGAAGAAAATTAACAGCGTGGTTGAGGCTTCCCCCCCCCTCTGTATCCTCTCCTGCCAGCATGCTCGATGCATAAAGGTAGCCCCCAAATCAGTGTAGGTGTGTAGATGTAGAGCACTGTAAATAATTGATTTATGCTGCAGCAACAAAAGACTATCACTGAGAAGCCAGTCCTAAACAGCAAGCTAAAAGCTACTGCGGCAAGGAAGGCTCTCCCCAACTCTACTACTGAAGCTGTTGGAGCTCTGAATAAAGTATTTGAAGATCGGCTAAGATAAAGAGCAAACCTCCCTAATCTCATCAGGCAAGAGAAAGGCCATCGCTGGGTTCTAGTCACCTCTCTGCAAAGTGTTTGCTCTTGCCGAATAGAACCAACCCAACAGGAAAAGTTATCTGTAACTTGTCCTAATGCAAGGGAACAAGGACATTCCAGGGGGAAGCAAGGGTCCCAAGTCCTCTCAACCTGCTTCCCCATTCACCTGAGAAGTACAGAATTTTGCATTTCTATAGGTTGGGAGCAAGAAGAGAGAAATGGGACATCGAAACACCAGCTCTCCCTTCCTCCCCAAATCTCGTCAGAGATTAGAACTACTTCCCTCCCCGCCTGCACCCTCCCCATATCAAAACTCCTTGGGGAATTCAGACACCGTTTTGCAGCTGCCCAAATTGCACTTCTTGGCACCTTAAGCACATAAAAGAGAAGAGGAGGGTAAATTTTCAGAAATCCTTATGTGAACTAGCAGCCTTGGCTATCTGCAGGGCTCTCAAGCTTTCTCAGACTGAATTTGGGTTACTAAAGCCTGAGCTCACAGATGAACTGCGTTACTTCAACGACGTTAGATAAAAGCCACATAATGTTGCTTCAATGCATAGCACCTGCTTTAAGTGCTCCCATGGATACACGCACACACAGACCAGTTGCAGTTACACACTTGATCCCTATTTTTTTCATGGCTATGTACACACTCAACGTAAGAAGAACATCGACCTGTTGGAGTGAGTCTAGCGGAGGGCCACAAAGATGATCAGAGGGTTGGAACATCTCTCCTATGTAGACAAACTGAGAGAGTTGGGATTGTTCAGCCTGGAGAAGAGAAGGCTCTGGGGAGACCTTGTGACGGCCTTTCAGCACTTGAAGGGGACCTACAGGAGAGATGGGAGGGAGTTTTACAAGGACATGTAGTGACAGGACAAGGGGTAACAGTTTTAAACTAAAAGATGGTAGGTTTAGATTAGATATCAGGAGGGGATTTTTTACTATGAGCGTGGTGAGGCACTGGAACAGGTTTTCCAGAGAAGTTGTGGATGCCCCATCCCTGGAAGTGTTCAAGGCCAGGCTGGATGGGGCTTTGAGCAACCTGGTCTGGTGGGAGGTGTCCCTGCCCATGGCAGGGGGGTTGACAACATGATCTTTGGGGTCACTTCCAACTCTAATTATTGTATGATTCTACATGAAATGTATACCCTTCTATCGACATTGACTGTTTACTTCTAGCTGGTTTGGCTACTGAAGAAGCAAAACCCCTACAACTTCCCACATCCCGATACAAGAAGATATGCAGAAGTGTTCCTTCTCTGTTTCCAGTTCAGTCACCTCCACCCATTGCTGCTCACCACCACCTCAGTTCCACCGGGAGAATATTTAGCTTGGCCTTCCCCTCATCCACTGAAAGCCAAAAAAAAATGAGATTAACTGGGTCCCCCCTCTGCCCCCAAGAAAAGGACAGTGTCCCCTCAGGCAGTGCACAGGGAGCTTGCGCAGTCTGCCAAGCCTGTGAGAAGTCTAACAATCCGTCTGCCAGCCTGGGGAACAGTCCCACTAACATCTTGGTCTCGCAAAGGTAACATCTGTCTGTAGCTACTGTCAAAAAGGGGAGAAGCCTATGTGCAAGTCAGGCCTTCACCACCTGAAAAACATTGGCCACAAGCACACCAAGCTTCCTGGCGACTGACAGCATGACTGCCAGTCTTTCTAAGAACTCAGTGATGGGTTATCTAGAGTCCTCTTATCTTACCACCCATCAGGTTTTGTTATGAAGAACGTTTCTGAAAGCGTGGCCTTCTTTAGCGATGTATTACAGATCCGAGGACCAGTTTAAAACAGAAACATTCATAACAAGGACCTGCCTCTCTTCTTGCTACTGCATAATGGTACACGTGCACGCTAATCTCCAGTCAATGCAGAGGCTGGGGAGTGCGGTTTGCTGGTCCCAAACTCTTGGGAACTGCTAACACGGTCTGTCCTTTGATTCTGCCTTTGCAGTTAATTCATCACTATTGGTAAAGAGAAGGAACAAATCGGGTGCTCGTATTTCCTCGTTGATAAAATTAGAACAAGGAGATGCTCAATTAAGTTGAGAAGCAACTAGTTCTGAAAGGATGAAAAGAAAGCAATTAAAAATGCATCAGCCTAGACGTACTTGCTCAAACTCCTTGCTGCAGACATGACAGAAGTCAAAAGCTTAGGAGAATTATAAAATGTTTTAAAAACAGCTCAATGTAATTAGAACAAATGAGCTTCATTACATAAGGATTTCTTTTTAAACAGAATGGAAAAGACCTGTCATAACACAAGGCAAACTTCCAGTAATGCAGATTGCAACCACACAACTCTGCAAGGCAGGATTTTGCTGTACTTTGGGGTTTTTTTTTCATCCTCTGTAACTGCTCACTTCTGGACTCATTCTCCACCAGAAGAAAAAGAATCCATTATACACTCAAAAACATAATAGATGGACTACAAGTCTAATACGACACTGCAAGCGTCCACATAGTCCAGATCATCAAGAGGTAAGTGATACTAAGTATGGAGAGAAAGGGAAAAAAAAAGATCTTTCATGACTTCCCCTCCCACAACACTCTGTACATGCTATTTCATCCAACAGTAAATTTGCAGAGACAGGATTGATTTTTGTGTTGTCACAGGAGAACTAAATCACTAGCATTAATAAATAACATTAGTATCAACGATACCTTACTATTTTTTCTATTGCAGAAAATCTCAAAAAGCTGGTTAAAAAAGACACCAAGAAATCTGTAAATTGATAAAATCCTAAACCGGGTTCAGAAATTTCTGCAGACAAAATGAATTATTCCAGTGACACAGAAGAAATGTTTTAAAAGGCACCCTCAGGCAGTTTCTGGTCTTTAATAGCACCTTTTAAGGAGCATTCAGACCACGATCCTATAAGCCACTGTAGCAAGAGAGCTGCAGATAAGTCAAATCTCACTGATTTCAAAGGGAAAGGGTCTCAGGACAGAGACAGCCAAAGGGCTGAGCTCCAAGACAGATAAAACAGATGGAAAAAAACTTGTAAAAGAGGGTGGGGGGGAAGAGAACTGCTTGACCCCAAGAGATTTTGCTCTTTTGATTAACGCATACACACAAGAGAATGAAGAGGTGGCAGTAGGAGGAAGAAAGATCAGGGGAAACCAAATATAATTGCTCTGGCCAGGTGCCAAACTTCACAAATTACCAGTTGCCAGTCTGTACCCAATACCGATATAAAACTGTCAACTGTTCTCTAAAAACTACTTTGCCCACAAATTAGTAATGAAGTCATTATTTTTAAATCACCTGAAGGTGAGTTAAGTTTACCAAAGAAAAACCTGCTAGCCAACAAATAGAGGGTTTTTTGGTTTCTTTTTTTTTGTTTTGTTTTTTTTTCTTTAACTTCAATAACACTATACACAAAATATATACATTAAAAGAGGGAAACTGAAAAAAAGCCGGCGGAGATCAGGTTCAAAAGTTTCTTATTCCAGGTGACCTTTTCCAGCCAAGCAACAGTAATTCTAGATCAGCGAGTTAAACTCCCACAAGACTTTTTCAGCATTCTGCAGAAGATGCTACAAGACCAAGCTCACTAAAAATCCCCATCACAACTTCTGCACCAGGAATTTTTAGCTTTCTGCGGCTTTACTTTTGCAATTAGTTAATTTTCAAACTTTTCCAACTGGACTGTCAAGCACAATGAACAAAACTTTTTTTAAAAGTTCAAAATCACTCTCTGTTGTGGCTATAGAAATACTGTGTGCTTTGCATTGCTATGTTTGAGTATCTGCGCGGTTTCAGAGGTCTGAATTTGATTTAATTGACACGCGCCAACTAGAAAGAGGCACAAACTCATCGACGCAGAACTTGCCGAAGCCTCCCCTTTCTCAAACACACACAGGCTTCAAGCCTCAAGTTTACTCCTGTGGATGATGTGTATCTTCAAGGCCGCATTCGGCACCTCTGCCGGGTTGAGAAACGTTAAAAGGTCTTACCTTTGCAGCGTCTTTAAAGAATCTGTATGAATACAGAGCAGATTAGGCAACTGTTGTTTGCCTCTCATTCGCTGTCAGCTGTCAGCAATATGAACAGTCAAAACCCTCTGGAGCAGGCTGGTATTAGTCAGCTAGACCTGAATTTCCAGTTCTTTTACATTGCTCTCTATTTTCCTTCATCAAGTTGTGCTGTCCTACCCTGGGATCAGATTACACGGAGCCAACATTTATAGCACCTTGCAAAACAGTCAAACATATCGCATACCTAAGGCTGCCTATACCTGTTGCCCTCAACGTTTAACCCTTGCTACCAACAGGGAAAAAAAAACTTTTTATTGTAGAATGTATCACCTCAAAAACATTCGCAGCAGAGGAGTCATTTTTCCTTCTTACCTGATGGCTAGAGGACGGCGTGAGATTTCGTTTTGCAAACTGGAGGACACAGGCTGGCTACGCCAAGAACAGCGGCTCCAGGACGCCCACAAGAACAAACCTGGAGACCCAGCAGCAGAAAGATTTCTCCCACCTCTGATAAGAACCGTGGCCAGGGAGCGCTTGCTGCTTATTTTAACAGGTCTCAGAAACCCTAAACGGCTTGTTCTGGGTTCAAGCTTATCTAATTGTACTAATTTCTCGCCTCCCTTCAGACTCTGCTGTACAGCAGGAGGCAGGCAGGTGTATTTTCAGCATGACCAGCGCAGCACGAGCTGATGGTGTTTCCAGCCCACAGCCCTCCCAGTGTCACCAGCTTCCCTCTGCCCATAGAGGACATAGTGGTGCCCTGGGCTTGGCTCTTCCACCTTCTCCCTGACAGTTTTTAGCCCACCTTCCCTTTCTGGAGGGTGTGCTGCTAATCCTGTTTCCACAGCCTATGGTCTGCAGTCTAGACAGCAGCAAGTTAAACTGTGCAATGCTGGAAAACAGGTACTAGTGATTTATCTCTTTATAAAAGATGTGTGGCCATCTCTAAGAACATCAGCCATCACGGCCACACTTCAGAGGACCACACAATGTATTTTATGTATGACAGGTACCTTAGCTTTCCTACATGCACACAGAATGGTCAGAGTTGAAAGTGACCTTTAAAGATAATCTGGTTCCAACTCCCCTGCCATGGGCAGGGACATCTCCCACTAGACCAGGTTGTTAGTTATGGATGAGTTACTCCGTGTGAAAGGAGGTCATTAAGAGGCATGCAATCAACGTGCTAGTAGATGTTCAGGAGCTGGCTGAAAATGAGACACTGGCAGGTTGCAACCAGTGGGGACAACATGCCACGTTCCTTCCCTCTTCTCTAGCTGCCAGCGTTGAAAAGATCCACAAAATATAAGGAAATCCACAAAACACTTCAAAACCAGCAAATCTACACGTTTCCCTGTGATTTCATCTCAGCCTTACCCTGCCGCTTGGAACACGGGCCTCTACGTTGCACGCCTCAATCCGTGGGTGTGCAGCTCCACACCTCACCAGGATCCACCTCCGCAGCACGCACTTCTTCAGCAGCCTCCTAAGATCACACACCTTGGAATCAAACGGCATTTTAACAAATAAATATACGTCTTCACAACTCACCCCGGGGCCGTTCAGGCGCCCCCCTTCTTGGGCCAAGAGGTCCATTTTGCTAAAGGCTTGAGAAGACAACGTAATGCTGACACCATTACGCTCATCCAAGCGATCTAACTGGGAGAGCGCGGATGAAACACACACGAAGAGTTTTTAGTCAGGTGCTGCTTTAACCCTAAATCTTTACTTAAGTAACTTTTTAACCCTTCAGACGAGAATCACAGGCCCAAGCAAAGCAAAGCAATAAAAACAAATGGCTGAGAGGGCTTGTGTCGTAGGTACAGCTCACATCACAAAGCGCTGCAACCCTAAGCCGCTTTCCTAACACAGCGTTAAACAAGGGTTTCGGTCTTTTGAGAGATTCCAGCTCCGGATTTAGAAAAGCACTTACATTTACATTTAAGTTAGTGTTGTGGTTAACAATGACGTGTGGGTAAAATAGAGATAGAAGCACCAGATTTTCAGTCTTTCTTATTTACAAAGCTTATCAGTTAAAACACATTTTCGCAAACATTGTGCCTGAAGCTTTTTAATCTATTTGCCACGAAGATCCTCGTTTAACTACACCCACAAATGTAAGAGATGGAAGTACTCAGTCACGCATTTCCAATGGTTAGGCCACCGTGAGGTTTTTCACACCAGGCAGGAGGTGACCTGTTTTCTCCAGTCTGTGATCAGACACAGCACGGCACCCGTAGGCTGCCCCTCCACACACCTTCCTCATATAGCCCCAAGGGTCCCCTTTGTCACCTGTTCACAGCCACAACCACAGAGATTCCTTCTTGTAAGTTCTTTCTGGAATAGTTTGTTTGACGAGGGTACTAAGACAAGTACTACTGTGAATTTTTTTTACAACCAACCCCAGCTTGGAGAGTCCAATAGTACTACTAACACAGGGAGCTATTGATGAGGTTGGAACAGGAGAGACAAATCTCTGCCAGCAAATCTCTCAGAAAAATTAAGACAAATCTCCTACTTGGTCAAAATGACAAAGCTGATGTTTGCACTAAGCTTTCACACAGATTCACAAAAAAAACCCCCAAAAAACAACCAACCCCAGAAAGCAACAAAAAAGCCCAACCCAAGAGTGAGTGACACCACCTCCTAACATTTCACAAGCAGAAATACGTGATTCAAAAAAGCCTGTAGAAACAGGAATGCAAGGTCATATAAGAAGAGGTGCAAAGTACCAAACCGTACCTACAGTCGGGGCAGGCTGATAAGGAACAGTTGTACACAGGGACGTCAGAGATGTCAGTCAGACTTCAGGAGCACCCTCCCACTCACCTACTGGACTGACAAGTCTGGGGTGATTTTATTTTCCCCTCACTGCCTGTCTTTTCTAACGTAACCGGGTCTTTTTAGCCTGAGTGTGTTGACCTTTATTTTTGCTTTAATCAGGGTCTTTCGCTCAGAGCGTTCACAGAAACGGAATTCATGTAGGCCATGATAGTCATCTTCTCCTAAATGGGACACCAAAACAAACTCTACACCTTCAAAACAGTCTCCCAAATCAAGGTGTGGGGTTTGTTACTCCTTTTTTGAGATGAACTCTTCTGCCTGATTTCTAACTTACTGTATTTTACAGATCACTGTAGCTGCAACTCACGTATCACCTATAGGCCTAACAAAAAAATAAAAAACTCTTTAAATTTATTGAAAACACTAGAACGAGGGAGCTAAGCTTTTCAAGTCACAGGCAGAAAGGCTAAGGCTCATTTAGGATAGAAGGCTGTAACTGTACATTTTCCCTGAGCACAAGAAGTCACAGCTCTGAACTGGTACGTGCTTTCTGCATGGGTAATTCACACCGGCGTTCCTGGTCACAGCTCGCCACGGAGAAAGGCAAGAAGCAACAAAATACTCCAGATATGCTCAAGTAAACAACCGATTAGTAAGCTCTCCTGTGGTATGCAGGAAAGGGAGCAAAGTCACCCACCAAACAGTTTGCTCTGAACTCAAGGAATACTCTCAAAACATTAGTTTAAAACTGAACTTGAGAGTAGAAACAACTTTATGAAAGCACCAACGCAGACACACACACCAAGACAAGGAGGGAGGAACGTGGCCTTGGTTAGTAAAAGCGAGCATTACATAGCCAGAGGGACTTCAAAAAAAAACAAAACAAAGTTTAAAACAAACAAACAAACACACACCAAAACCTAGGCTCTGGCTGTAACCTGTTTGGTACACAAACCACCCTCTTACTAGACAGCTACTTACTTATGGGTGTGGAGCACACCAGCATGAAGAGGTCTACGTGCAGGTTACCCCAATAATCTCATCTAATGGAGACACACTGAATATACCTCCTCCATTGCACCCGGAAAAAGGAACAGAACTGTCTCGTCTCTAAAACCTTCCCGAGATGACAACTTCATCCCTGCAGAGAGGTTGTAGGTTTGGGTTTTTTCATCCTCAACCTTTGTCATCATCTTTCCTTCTTTTCTCCTATTGGCATCATCACGATTAACTCACTTGAGGTGAATACTGTTTTGAGAGGCAAATGCTTCTGTTTCTCGTTTCTCTCTTGGATAAGTTCGTGTCATTTCAGCCAGCTTTTCAAAATATACTCATCTACATCCATGTTCTAGGTGTTGGCCAAGTCAGATGTTCACTGACCACAGAATCACAGAAGGGTTAGGGTCAGAAGAGACCTTTAAAGTTTATCTCGTCCAGCCCCCCTGCCACGGGCAGGAGCATCTTCAACTAGATCAGGTTGCTCTGTACAACCTGACCTTGAATTTTTCCAGAGATGGGGCATCCACCAGCCTCTCTGGGCAACCTGTACCAGTGTTTCACCACCCTCACAGTAAAGACTTTCTTCCTAATAACTAATCTAAAGTTCCACTCTTTCAGTTTAAAACCATTACCCCTTGTCCTGTCACAACTTGTCCTGCTAAGGAGCTTGTCTCTATCTTTCTTATGAGTCCCATTTAGATACTGGAAGGCTACTATAAGAGCTCTCCAAAGCCATCTCTTCTCCAGGCTGAACAACCCCAGCTCTCTCAGCCTCTCTTCATAGGAGAGGTGCCCCAGTCCTCTGATTATCTTCATGGCTCTCTGCTGGACCTGTTCCAACAGTTCCATGCCCTTCCTGTGTCGAGGACTACAAAGCTGGACACAGCACTCCAGGTGGGGTCTCACCAGAGTAGAGGGGCACAATCACCTCCCTGGACCTGCTGGCCACACTACTTTTGGTCAGTAGGTCAAGAGAGGTTCTCCTCCCCCTCTACTCTGCCCTGGTGAGACCCCATCTAGAATAGTGTGTCCAGTTCTGGGCATCTCAGTTCAAGAAGGACGGGGAACTGCTGGAGAGAGTCCAGGCCAGAGCCACAAAGATGATTAAAGGAGTGGAGCATCTCCCATATGAGGAAAGGCTGAGGGAGCTGGGTCTCTTCAGCTTGGAGAAGAGGAGACTGAGGGGTGACCTCATTCATGTTTATAAATATGTAAAGGGTGAGTGTCAGGAGGATGGAGCCAGGCTCTTCTCAGTGACACGCAATGATAGGACAAGGGGCAATGGGTACAAGCTGGAACACAAGAGGTTCCACTTAAATATGAGGAAAAACTTATTCATGGTGAGGGTAACAGAACACTGGAAGGGGCTGCCCAGAGAGGTTGTGGAGTCTCCTTCTCTGGAGACATTCAAAACCCACCTGGACACATTCCTGTGTGACCTGCTCTAGGTGTTCCTGCTCTGGCAGGGGGATTGGACTAGATGATCTTTCAAGGTCCTTTCCAATCCCTGATATTCTGTGATACTTTTGATACAGCACAGGATACAGCTGACTTTCTGGGTTGTGAGCACACATTGCTGGTTCATGCCCAGCTTTCCATCCACTGGTACCCTCAAGTCTGAGAATGTGGAATACTGTGGTAACTTCGCCTTTTACGCCTGCATAGCAAGAGTGGTCATCTCCTCAACTGATGAGCTGCCTTTCTTAAAATGATGCACTTCACCTACTTGTATCACCCTTCCCCAAAAGCCACTGCTGGGTGAAATCAATGAGGTGCTGAAGGCTGCCTAAACTGGAGAAGGAGCATTAACAGCATTTCTCCTGTATTGGAACATTTATCCGGGACGTAACATGTGACAGATCTGATTCACTGAAATGTATGCAGGGGAAGAAAAACAAAACAAAACAAAAACTTAAGTAAAGAACCAAAGAGAGAATACTGCATCTAAAATCATGCTGTTAAACCTCTGCAAGGCGAGAGACCGCTTACACAGTTACAGTGGAGAAGAACATTCACCCAAGCCATAATTAAAAGTTAAGTGATAGTTTTTAAGCTGCCAATTTTAATGCCCTCCAAAGTGCAATGTATTCACTCAGATTATTCTGAAAATGTGTGTGCTTCATGACGCTCAGCATAATTACAATAATAAATACATTAACTTGCAGCTAAGTAGGATAAGACAAAACTAATATTCTCATGCCATTTGTACATTTTTCTTCTTACAGATCAGCGTGGCTTAAATTTTATGTTCTAAAGTATTTGCATAGGGTGGGATTAAAAAGGGAGACTATTTGCCTGGGGAATTTCAAACTAGTGAACTTGGCTATTAAAAGAATATAAATTACTTTCTGACTTGTTGCTTGACTAACTATTCCCACCGCAGGGTTTCAAACAATGATGAAACACAAATTAAAGACCAACAAGATTTATATTAAAAAAAAAAGCAAAAAGATTTCTCTGAAGAGTGATGTAGAAAAGGAGCGGGGTCTGCAAAGGTCCCTCCAGGGAAGGCAACGTCTGGGCAGGCCGGTATTTCTCATTTCGTAATGTCTGGGGAAATGTTTGCACTGAAGCCAAAGTCACTCTCATATGAGCACACACCTGCTCCTGGGAGACACAGGAACTCACTGCTCAGGAACTAGACACAGAATTTATGAGTGCTACATGAAAAGAGCTACAATATCAGGGTGCTCTGGAAAGTTTCAAAGACCCTACAGGGCAGGTGTACAGAAACCCAAGTCTCACCTCTTCCTCATTTCATCATTCAAGTTCCTGTGTCTTTTGCAGAACTACATCTGGCAGCAGAGGTGGTTGCTGCGCGTGTCTCTGGGCCATCCAGCCACAGCCCCTACTGACGGGCTCCACAAGTCAGCCTGACTCCCCAGCTGCAGGTGGAAGCAAGGCAGCAAGGCTGGGTGAGGAACCAAATCACCTGGGGAACACACAAAATGCCCCGCTCACCTTGGGCTGAGCTGTGTGCCCAACTAGGTCTCATCCTGCAACTGAAATCAGCGCAACCTCACTGCGGTCACCGGCTCACGAGCCTGGAGACCTCTTTCTACCTCCCCTTGGCTCTGTAGAACAAATGATCCTTATAATTACAGCACCCAGGCTTATAACGATTTTGATATGCAGCTTGTTGGCTCAGGAGGTGACCACTCTTGCTATGAGGGCTTCAAAGGCAAAGGTACCACCATACCCCATGCCCTTATTCAAGCAGGCAAATGTGCATCCGTGCACTTGCCCACTCTCTCAGGCCTCATCCAACAGGGCCATTGCACAAGTCCACCCAGGCCTCCCAAAAAAGAAACCCTAACAGTGTCACACATAGGAGAAGGGCCGAGCAGACACACAGCCACGCAGCTTCTACCATCCGAAAACAATTTCCTCCTCTGAAAGTTTTTTTGCCTTTGACCTACAAAAGTAGGATCTTTACTGACAATCAAGTCCTCTAAATTCAAATTGATTCGTAGAACTTCAGACACCTTCATAAGAAAGGACTTTGGTTGCTCAGAGATTTCTCTACAATCAGTGTGAGGAAAGGTGGACCACATCTCTTGGAGATGAAAGGCCCTTCCTTGAGTCACTTATCTGAGTTGCCTAAATTATCAAGAGTTGATCCAGGCCTCAATTCATAGAACCATAGAATGGTTTGGGTTGGAAGGGACCTTCAAAGATCATCCAGTCCAATCCCCCTTCCTATGGGCAGAGACATCTTTCACCAGACCTGGTTGCTCAAAGCCCCATCCAGCCTGACCTTGAACACTTCCAGGGACGGGGCATCCACAACTTCTCCGGGCAACCTGTTCCAGTGCCTCACTACCGTCACAGGAAAGAATTTCTTCCTTACATCCAATCTAAGTTGACCATCTTTCAGTTTAAAACCACGGTTCCTTCTTCTGTCACTAAAGGCCTTGGAAAAATGTCTTTTCTTGATCCCTCTTATGAGCCTCATCTATATAATGAAAGGCCACAATAAGGTTTCTCTGGAGCCTTCTCTTCTCCAGGCTGAACAACCCCAACTCTCTCAGTCTGTTTTCACAAGAGAGATTTCCAGCCCTCTGATCATTTTCATTTAGGTCTCTAGGAAAACAAGTATACAGTGTGCCTGAAGCAAGCACTCCAGCCTTTCTCACAGCACAACGGCCTCATCACACAAGAAGCTCCTTAGCAGGCATCTGCTCTTTCATGAAAACTTGCAAATTATCACAGAAACCAGTGATAAAAAACATTCTATCTATTCAACCCTACACTCTCCTCCCCCAGCACGACATTCAACTTGTACACAGTTAGGAGAAAAAAAAGAAAACAAAAAGCAAGGGAAAGCTGAGGTTAAAGTGGAAGATTAACTAGTACCATAAACAAGGCAATGCAGGGAGAGTATTGTTTTACATAGTTTCTAATCCATCCCTTCATTTATCCTCCAGCTTCCTTTCTTTTTCTTCTTTTCTGTTGCCTATCATTTCATCTACTTCTGTGAAGTCTCAGTGGTTTGCTGTGATCACAGAGACAATAAATTATTATCAGAATTGAGGATGGGTAGGGAAAAGGAAACGATACTGTGTCTTTTTTCAAGACTCCATAGGCTTCAGGCACAGTTTCATGGAGGTTTTACTATGTCTTCCCCCCAGGGGGTTGTGCCCCATTTGTACCTTTCCCCTCTCAAACAAGACAGTACTAAGAAAAACCATGCTTAAAACTGAAAGGAAAAAAGGTCAGCAGAAGCACCCTGTTGCTGTGAAAGGCTTCCAGTGCAGCTGACGTCTTTCACAAAGGTAAAATACAGAGTTTTGCCCTTGTGGTGCCGGCTCCTGCCCCTGCAGAAACCCAGGGGGGACCAGGACCTGCACCCTCGGGGTCAAGGTCTCTCCCAGAGATATGAGTGGTGCCTGCCTCTGTGAGAGCAACCCTTCTGCCAAGCACAGGACACCTCCTCCCCACCTTTCTTTCGTGCAGGATGAGATGCAACACGCTCCATAACCCACGAGAAGTCAAGAGAAAAAAAATCCCAAGAAACAAAGAAAAAGAAAACCCAAAAACCCCTTGTGCATCCAATCCATTGCCTCTACAACCTTTCCACTCCTCCCCACCTAGGGGACGTGTCCCTCAGGCTTAGCACCTCTCTTTTAAAGACCATCAAGTACAGAAACATCTTATCATGTGGAAAAGACACCTCTGCTCAATGCTAGTTATTCAATAGATAAAACAGTTTAAAGCAAAAAAAAAACCCACCCCNCAATAAAACTCACCGGGTCAAGTAATGAGGCAACTGCCTGCCCAGAAAGGTATTTATGAAATTGCATGACTTCACGCCCAAATCTGTCCGTTTCTCATAAGCATTTAAAAACTCCTCCTACACTGGTAGCAGTGGAAAAAGAAACACCGGACCCCAGCTCTCGCTGCATTAGGATAACTCCCACGGTTACTCTTTTACAGTTCGCGCTTCAAGAGTTCCAGCACTGCTTTCTGTTGAACTAATTAAATTCTGATCTTTACTCTCAGGTATCTAAATAAGGGTCTGGGACGGATAACAAAGTCAAAAGCAGACAGGCAGGAGTATGGCCTTGAGAAGACAGTTTGTTACTCAATGGCTGCCCCGGGGGGGGGGCAGACAGTGGAGTCGTCATCTCTGGGTGCATCTGCTCCCCAGCTCGTGGTTTAACTGACAGGAAGCACAGATGAAGATACCAGCACCAAGCGAGGAGTGTTTCCTGCCAGCACAGCCACGTGTGTCATGTCCCTCAACCCCAGGGCCACGGCCTCCCACGAGGGAGAGAAACTCCATGATAATTTTAAAAACAAAAAACAAAATAAAACATACCAGAAAAATAAAGTTAAGCCCACGCACAGAAAGCCAGCCAGCTCGATGGGTGTAAAGTAATGAGGTGAAGCGTGTTGAAATGTGGCCCCAGAAGGCCACCAANCAGGCAAAAAGGCTGAAATGAATCCACAGTTTCAGTTCTAATCTAATTTTGATGCACAGAGTACTTGGTTCTCTAAAATCTGACGCTGGGGAAGATATTATTAGAGCTCTAGCTTCAATAAAATAACTACGTTGTAACAGTATGCATATCTTCACAAATCATGAGACCTACTTATAAACCACTACATCTTTTAGAGTAGAGGGTTTCATGTGCTTTTTCTGTGCACTTGTAACAAGTTGCTTAACTGAGAGTCAGAGTTGCCTCAGAAACACACAGATCCACAACGGGATTAAAATGAAAAAAAAAAATAATTACAATAATTAAAAAAAATATATAAAAAAAAAATCACTCCATACATCACAGAATCTTACAATAAAACTCACCGGGTCAAGTAATGAGGCAACTGCCTGCCCAGAAAGGTATTTANTCAATGGCTGCCCCGGGGGGGGCAGACAGTGGAGTCGTCATCTCTGGGTGCATCTGCTCCCCAGCTCGTGGTTTAACTGACAGGAAGCACAGATGAAGATACCAGCACCAAGCGAGGAGTGTTTCCTGCCAGCACAGCCACGTGTGTCATGTCCCTCAACCCCAGGGCCACGGCCTCCCACGAGGGAGAGAAACTCCATGATAATTTTAAAAACAAAAAACAAAATAAAACATACCAGAAAAATAAAGTTAAGCCCACGCACAGAAAGCCAGCCAGCTCGATGGGTGTAAAGTAATGAGGTGAAGCGTGTTGAAATGTGGCCCCAGAAGGCCACCAAAGCAGGGCATGGAATGCCTGGTGGCGTGTTCTCATCTGGCATGGCCCAGGAGAGCATGCGAGCCATCTCTGGAGGTTTTGGAGTCTGGCTTTCTTGTACACCACTGAGAAACCAAGCTGCCTGACCTAACAGATGAAGAAGCAAACAAACAGAAATCTTTAAAAACGAACCACAAGCAGTGGTAGAAACCATGGCAGCAAATAAAGCACCAGCATGCCCGCTTAATGGGACCACCCTCTCCTAGAGAAGGGGCCAAGCTAGATGACCTACGGGGCTTTTTTACCACTAATACCTAGAGTAACACCTGTTAAGTCTGCCACAAAAGCTGAAGTGCTGAGGAAGCACCGAGCACCAACAGGATACGCGCAAGAATTAATACAGCTTAAGTAAGCAAAGAATCAACTGCTAGACAAAGCAAAATGTCAGTGAAAAGCAGAAACTCCAGCACAGCTGTAAACTTCTACAGTATCTATATGCAAACCCACAGGCTGCACTCAGCCCCTCCTCTGAGCAGTCTTCTGCTCAGTCTTAAACCATCCCATAACGTCACCTGCCAGAAAACACCCTCTCCTCAGGCAGCCTAAAAACTGCACTTCCAGGTAGGATGAGAAATTATTAAGATGGCTTCATACCCTTCCTCCACCACCGAGTGGCCAGCTGCTGGTACAAAACTGAGGAATCCCACTTTTCGTGCTGTGCCTGCAAGATTGCCAACTAAAGCAACAGGAGACACGTCACTTGTGTAATTAAGTTGGGAAACGTATCAACCAGTAGATATCTAGTAGATTTAACACTATCATCTACTGCTATAGTTTAGGAATGTTTTCTGCGTAAACTTAAAAGCACTAAAAAAGCCTTCACTGGATTTCATGGAGTTTCTGCCACATTTTACCCTTTATGGAACTGAGGGTCACCATCCTAACATGGCCTCCCATCCTAAGGTGCTCTCCATCCCCATCTCAGAACAGCTGGGAATAAAAACGCCTTCACAGGGTGACCGGCACCGTTAGTAGAACACCCATCTCAAAGTCAGGGGTCTGCAATTCCCTGAAATGACCAGCCCCCAAATTCTCCTCGTCTCTAGTTACTAGAAACCTGTTCCATAGCTAGGTTCTTCCAAGGTAGCGTGCTTTGTCCCCAGCTTTCACATGCTCCCATCTGAGCTGTGTGACCGTCCGGGTTATCCCAGAGAGCCGCAACTGTCCAGTGCTGCAACAGACAAGACTATGTCCCTCCATGTGACTCCATGAAGGTCACTCGACTCCTTCATACCTCGAAAGTCAGAAGAAAAGCCCTAAACCAGGACCCATCAGACACTAACACAAAGCCAGTGGGTGAATTTTTAGCAGGATCTCACCTCTGCAGCATTTCTGAGGTCCACTCAAGGCACAAGTCCCACACTTGACAAATACTCAAGTAACCTCAAGCAGCCAACAAATAAGATACAAAGCAATGGTTGCTCAAAAGCCTTTCTGAACAAAAAAAGCCTCGCAGCAAGAGTTGAACCTCACCAAATTTTGCTGGATTGGCAAAAGGACTTAGAAGAGAACTGGGGGAAAAAAAAAAAAGTATTTTCCATCTCAGATTCCAACAATACTATGTAGCCAACAGCATTTTGTAGATTTGCTTCTTAGTTTGTAAGTCACGTTGGTCATATCTTGCAACATGTACTGGCAGGATTCAATGTTTTCCTAAGAAAACTGGGGTGGCAGATGCTGACACTGATCCAGAAATGGTTTTCTCTCAGGCTGGATGTGCTTTTTAACCCTGAAACCTCATTTGTGTCCTGCTAATGAACTACAGATTTTATTACAGCAAACATTTCAAAATTCTCACATGTATTTATTTTTGTGGTGCATTACTATTGTACTAGCTCTAAGTATAACACTGAAAAAGTTATATTTACAAGCATAATCATCTCTATTATATTGATCATATTAGCCAAAAAATTAATGCAACACAAGTGTAGGGCTAGAAAAAAGCGTGGAGTGTTCTTTTATAAATGCTTTTGAGGCACCTTAAGACGGGCAAAGTTTTCAAAGTTCTGTATATTTTAAGCAAGAACAGAAAGGTAAATGTTGCAGTATTTAGATTAAAAAAAAAAAAACCAAAACAAAACAAAAATCAGGATGCCTCAGTTCTTACAAAAATCGAAAGGCTGCTGCTGCTGCTGTGTGGCATCAGTGAGGGGCATCACCCGCATGCCCCAAACTGCCTGCCTTCCTCCGGCTGGGTTACAGCTACCAGGGGAGGAGTGGGCTCCAGAAAACTGCTTTTCCCGCAGGAGAGCTATGAAGTCAACTTGTCTCACGTCTCTGCAACTGGCAGCCCTGCTGCCTTGCTACCTGGTGCGATTTTGGGGGAAGCAGGTGCTGAAGAACCAGAGAGAGAGAAAGGAGCAAAAGTGAAACCGAGGTGATGGGCACCCACCGCCCGGGCTCCCCGCACAGCAAGAAAGGGAACACCTTCCTGTATTTCTGCTTGTTACAACCAGCTCCAACAGAGGGGAGACGTGGTTTTTAATCCTACTGTGTCCCTTTAACGAACACCCCAAAGAAGACATTTTCCAGATAACCAAGGAATTTTTTACAGTGTTGACTTACCAAGCAGAGCACAATAACCAGCTATTCTATTTGCACTACGAGGCAGTACAGTGCAATGAGTTAATGATTTATCACGGCATTGCTCTTGGCAACTGACCATAATCAACTTTTTAAATTCTTCCTCATTCTTACATTTTTAGCCTCAGCAAGAACATGGCATCCTTAGAGCTTCAGCTCTGTTCTGAACGTTTTCTAGCTGAGGTAAGAGGTTTAATCTTCCCAAACACCTGCTTTCCCCCTGTATTGTTCCAGGCTCAGAGCAAAGGTCATCATTTCATTTCAATAACCTGATTTAGCAGACAGGAATAACTAGAATATTTTTAACAAAGCAAGAAGCCAAAAGTATTCTTTCAGAAAGCCACAGCAGTGCAGTTCTCATCCCTGCGCTTCCTTCCCCCCCTTCTCCCAGAAGGGAAAAGAACAAAAAAGCCCAAGCTTCTCCCTCCACTAAAAGCTTTTATTTGCACATGTTCCCCAGCCAACAAGCAGCAACCTTTTCCTTCCATTTTATACTATCAAGACTTATGTCTCTTCATAATTTTGGGTAAAGCCTAATTTATTAGTCAACACACTCTTCCTCTCAATCAGAAGGATCTAGCTGTGATGGTTCAGCCAACTCCTTTGGAAAACAAGTTTTCAAGAGAGTTTTAGATGTGACACACAGAAGAACGTTAAATGTCCTAATTATTATTTTGTTGAAGCTTTGGCCATGGACAACGGTCCTCTTCCAAGGACAAACATCCCACTTCGTCCTCCCCCTTTTTTCTCATCCTCACCTCTTACAAACTCCCCAGCTCCACCAGTCTGAAGTCAATCCCTAACCTGGTTCAGTCAACCAGCCCAGCAACTTCCCATGGCGTGGACACCTCACTTGCCAACTTGGCTCATCTCATTTGAGCCAGATAAGGGATTGCTCACACAAACAGTTGGGATTGCAGATGGGAGGGCAATAAAAACCCAGGGAAGAAAAAAAAACCACAAAAACCCCTATGCTCTCAGCTAGGAAAAATGAGGATGGCACCCCTCAAGCAGCACTGAGGCAGCTGGATGAGCACTCCTGCCATGGAGACATCTCGGAATGATCGTGCCCACTACTCTTTCACCCTTTAAATTAAATTAGACTGGTGCAAGTTCGTACGCTCATAAAAACCTAAGTCTAGAGTTTAAATCACAACTGTAGCTCAACTAGTTCAGCTTACTGTTGAGTCAAGAACCTAAGGGCAAGCTAAGGGCCTGGGCCTAAGGGCCTTTAGTTAAATGAGCTAAACGAGCCTTTTAAGGATTTACAACCCATCACCTCGAGGACAGTTTATTACCAGAGTAAAACTTGATCGGTCCAAACGTACCTCCCTTGGGTGCTTCAGGGCCTATCCAGGTAAGCCATTGCCACATGGGTTTAACAGGGTGGTTATGCACCCAGCCTTCTCCGATGAGTGAAAACAAGCAACTGGGGGTGAGGCTGAAGCACCTCCAGTCTGCAGATAAGCTGGGTCAGCACATGGTGTGTGGAGGTACCAGAGACAAGAGCATCCTTCTCCAGTCTAGTCAGTAAGTACCAGGCTTGCTCACGACAGACGGCATAGCAGGTTCTTTCAAGGCAGCCTCTGTCAGAAAGCCAGTTGCTTTCTCCACACAGTCTGCTTTTTTCCAATTTCACCCCATCTAGAAATTCTCATGTAAAGTAGCAGAAGTGAACCCACAAGGCTTCACACTGATTTTTATTTTTTTTTTCTTATTCCAGACACGCTGCATTCGTGCAGCACAGATGGATCAGTGGTTCTGGGTCTCCTCTCTCAGGCCAGCGGCTATTTTATCCAACGAGCTCTCTGTAACTAATAACTGCTACCATCTACCCCCTCCGATGCACAGATCTTAAAACACAGCATATCAATAAGATGTCATCATGGCTCTTTTGCTTACAAAGCCTGGCAGGTCAAATTAACAAAATGCTTCTTAGGCCCACCTCAACACAGCAAAAGAAGCTTTAAACATGAGGAATACAGGAATCCAGTCACAACACCTACCCTTTCTAACTACGTGGCTTCAAAAGCATTAAACCTTTTCAGCAAATATCCCTATTATTTTTAAACAAAACATTTGCAAGACCAAGCCCTTATCTTGTAGTTTGGCAAAAGCTTTCTGACATTTCTTACCGTTGAGAATCATTTCTAGTCCACTGCCACTGAAACAACATTTAATACAGGACTGTATGAGAAGACAATTTTTATAAAACCAAATGGTAGAATGTTGTCTAACTAGACATATACCTTTCAGAAGTGTACGTTTAGGAAAGTAGTCTAACAACAGTAACTAATTCTTCTTGGTTTTCTTCTCTGGAAATCCCTCCAGAGCCCATTTGTAAATGGTCTAAGTAAATGGCACTCTATATTACAGCCCCATCAAATTAAAATTGTATTTCACTTAGCTGCTTCAAACGAAATAAAGTTATTTCATTGTTGACTGTAGCTGATACTAAAAGAAATGTATTTTTTCCAAACAGAAAAAGGCCAGTATTTTTAAAAACGCTGCAAGCCACCCCTTCTACTCAAACTTGAGACTGTTTCTCAACACAGAAAGTTTCATTTTCATTCATACGCCTAAACCACCTTTGTAAAGAAAAAAAGCCCCCAAACAGACACTTCCTCACTACAGTTCCTTCTTTTCTCTTTTTGAAATAAACAAAAGTTGGCTTTTTTTTTGGGGGGGGAGGGCGGTAAGGGGGTGGGTGGAGAGTGGGGAAGCAAGCCCAAACAACAGGATGCCAGCCAGCCTCTGGGTAGCACACCACCAAGGGCACCTCGAGCCCCTTTGCTGGGCTCGCAGAGCTCTTGACAACCTGGTTCAGAAGCACCAGGAGCTGGGGAAGTAAATTCTTGCGGTTTGAGCGAGACCCTTTCCACTCTAGGGCATGTAAACTCCGTAATTATTTTTTGATAGCCAATACTCTCATTCACATGCTTAATTTACAGTGAAAAAGCTTGACTAGCTACAGAGAGTAAATAGTTTAGAAAGGTTCTGGAGAGGGGGGGAAATAACAGCTCAGAACAGCAAATGTACTAAGAGAGTGGGAGCAGAAAACATAACCCCAACCTCCGAGAACAACGTCAGGATGAATTCTGCCTTCAATAGACGATGTGCAAGCCCTGGTGCCTTCAAGATACTGTTTTAATAAAAGGTCTTCTTCAGAGGGTCATCTTCTGGCCAGAAAGACAGCCTCCTCTAAAAACAAACCATGCCATCACATCCTTGGGAAACTGTTCTTCTTAGCTCCAAAATTATCTAGTGCAGCACATGCAGCATGCACAAAAAGGAGAAAACTAACAGTATTTTTGTCAACTTCCTTTTAACTTGAAATTGAGTCTGGTTGGAAGAGCAAGTTAAACATTAATTTTCTGACAGCGGTCAGCCCTGGGTATCACAAGTTGTAACCGTAGTTTCACAATCACGTTTTGCTGCTTCTTTCCCTCGCTGCCAACAGAAAACTGAACAAACAGCCTGGAGACCCTGGAGAACAGCAGAAGTGACTTGCTACAAAGCTCATAAAAGCGAGGTAGCTTTCTCCCAACCCGCCAGAGCTTTATTAACTTTGCCAAAAGATCCCATGAACAACACTGGGAGGACTCTAGAGGAACACACAGCACGCCAAAACAGCATACGCAGCCACGACATACATCAACATGTGTGGGGTTGGGGTTGTTTTTTTTCCCCCCCCTCCTCTTTAACAGCAGACAACAATTTGAATTAACCAAGCACACCCCTTTCTTCTAATTCTGAAACCCAGCCTTCATGTGGGATGACATTTACACCGAGCACACACTTTAAGAAGTCAAAGCGCTACCCCGCAAGGAGGTAAGCGGGGCAATTGCGGAAGGAGCTCGCAAATGGAGGGATGAGACCGTTAGTGCGCTAACGGTAACCATTCGAGAAGGGCAAAACATCCCCCTCAAAATAAAATATATTCACACAGAAATGCCCACGACGAGTTAAATATAGGGTGTTCTGGAAATAGACTGAAATGCCTAATTATAGAAGCAGACAGTGGCATCCAATCCATCTAAAAACAGCCCTTTCCCACAGTTTCCAACCTATGTATTTAGTATGCCCATTCCTAGCACATTATCTTAACCATAATATTTTTTCCCCCAATACAGAAAGAAGTAATTTTTACATGCAAGCTTAAGAATCGGAGGTTCTTTCCAGGCTAAAAAAACGGCTACAATTTTCACATTCAACCCTGCACCCAGTACAAAGTCACACTTGATCCGAGATGACTGATGTCTTTAAGGATTTTTAAATGACCCGAGCTCTAGCCACCCGATTCATCACTGCAGATAGCTGGCAGGTAGTTAAGGCCTAAAGCACATCAAGGTAAGAATGCATAAACTTCAGTCCCTATCTAATGGGATCCTTTTAGCACAAAGGCTGGCACAGGGGGAAGCTTTGCCGCAGGACAGGCCCCATATTGAAGAATAAACCATTTGTACCTCTACACAGATTAGCCCCTTCAGGTCAGGAGAGTTGAGAATGTCTAGAGCTTTTCACATGGCTGCTGCCGACTTTTGATAAGCAAGAGACTTCAAATTTCAGTTACGTGTAGTCTCTGTCAACTACTTTATCTGCAAAGGAACGTTTAAGTAAGATTTAAGAAAGTAACATTTAAGTAAGATTTAAGGAAGCAAATAATCTCCAAAGCACATCAGTGGCATTAAAGGGATAAGCACAGTAAATTGCTGGTGCACGGTAGCAAAGTTTCAGCATTTTACGGAAAGGGTCGTAACCAAGGCTGGAAACGTGAACTCCACCTCCTGCCACTCCTGTGCTGAATCACTCTGGCAGGGGAAAGTCCTTGCTGCTCCTCACACACCCAACAAAACTCCAGCGAGTTACCAAAACTGTCAGTGAAAACAACAAAATCTGCCAGCGAAAGCTGAGAAATTTTTGCTAATGCCTGCAAGAAGTGAAAGCTGTTTTGGAGATCAAAGCTTCTCCTCCGATACAGAGGGAAATCCCGTGTTTTTCTTACCAAGTCTTTTCTCTCAGCTCACCCAGCACAGTCCCACTGTAGTCCCCTCCCCTGAATACAGCTGTGCTGAGAAGAGAGACAAGGTTCCACTTCTACACCTCATGTAGTATTTTTTTATACCTACACAGAAGAATCCCAAGAGTAACGCGCACCACTGAAGTATGAGTTTGCAGCAATACTGAAACATCAGGCTATACCAGGCCAACAACATTCTTCAAATCTGGACGTTCACTTTTCTTTCTTTCTTTTTTTTTTTTTTGGCTCTCATTTGAGTGCCGAGATCACAGACTTGGTAATTCTAATATTCAACCATGAAAAAAACCAACAACAAAAGAGCACATTAGAAAACAGGCACTTCTGTAAAAGCATGGGTCTGGAAATAATGTACAAGCTGACTAGCATCGAGTGATACCACTCCCATGGCTCATCGCTCAACAACCACAAACTCAATCCAAACTGAGAGATCCCTGCTTTAGGGTGGGGGGGGGAACCCAACAAAACAGAAAGGTTAGGGGAGTTTTTTGAGACAAACATAGGCTCTGGCTATAAAAGTTGACACAAATTGATGCCATTTCTCTGACCCTTCTAATCCACTTCTTTGCCTTTTAGAAGATCTGCACAAGCTGTCATCTGCGAGGCTTGGAGGACTTTCAAAGCACGTTTTCCTAGCTGCACCACTGCACCCCAGATGCTTCTGTAGCCCTGGCGTAGTCCTTGCGCCGCAGCAAGAGAGCCTGAACACGGCAGCTTTGCCTTCAAAGAGGAACTGCTCCTCCATGAAGCCCTGCTCAAGAGAAAGCAGGAGCAGCAACTTACCCTTTAGCACACAAAAAGCGTCCTGCCCAAGATAAGCAGCTGCAGCTTCGGAGCCGACTTAGGGCAACTCAAGATTTTAAGGCTGGATGTCTCGTCAGGGCCTGGTACAGCAGAAAGAAGGGAAGGAAAGGGAGGCTCGTGCTCTGCCAGTTGCAAGCACGGCAGACAGTTGTTGCCTCAACCCTAAGATCTGAAAATAAAGCTCATGACAAAAAAAAAAAAAAAAGGAAGATGCAAATACCTTAAAAATTTTTCAGTAAACCCCCTTCTCTCACTAGTTCAAAACTACTTTTTTCCCCAAGTGGTTCCTCTGTAGTTTTATCATTTTCTCAGTGGCTTTTTCAACATGAAACAACACACCAAATAAATCTCTCAAACTCTGGCAAAAAACTGTTGCTTTTAGAAAGCAAAAAAAGTCAAAACATAAAATCAAAACATGGCAAAAACCACCATACCATAATATGCAGAAGGAAGATAGGGGCAAACACTGGAAAGGCTGAAGACAAGAGACAGCCTCACCCAAAACATGACCATTTACTTAATGGTTGCCTCCCTCTCTCCCTCCCCTGCAACTGATCGCAGAATGAAGCAAGACTCCATTATACTCCGCAGATATAGGCTCCATACAGTAACTAAAACTGTAAAGTAGACCCCCATGTGCAACAGTTGGGAGCTCACTGTCGCTTCATTTCCAGTAAAAAGATATGCAACTTTTATTTCTCAACTCAAAGACTGAAATACAAGGTCCAAAGTTATACGCCCAGACAACACTTTTTAACGGTGCCAGCCTGTATTTCTGTTCAACTATAAACAAGGTGGAAACGCTCATTCTTTGTCAAAATACTGTGCTATTGTACATAATTAGGAGAATCAAGGCGGTTTTCATCCGCTGCAAGTTTAAAAAGCAATTTGACGCACTACAATTACCCACAGGATTTTCTTCTCCCATTACAACGACCACTAAGCCCATTTTATAATTGGTCTGTCCCTCTGCCATGGACACCATCCCCATTACTATTGTTTCCTAATCATTTTCAGGAAAAGGTGAGTAACCTGCCCATTTTATTTTTTTTTGCCCCGTGAAAAAACAACTTAACCCCTTCCATTTTCACAAGGGCACCGGAGGGGTTTGTTTCGGCGGAAACTGAACAGCAGTGTTAAGGTGGCGGGCGCAGGGAGCGATCCATCTTCGAAACGACGAACCTGCCATTTTACAAGTCCGGCTGGGGATCACATCGGGCGAAGGGCGGTGGCACCAAGGTGCTCACAGGCGCCGGTTACTAATACTTTGCCGGAATCGCTTTGGACCAGGCCAACTGGGTCCCAGGTAAGAGTAGCTTAGGAATAAATAAAATGAGTTTATGGCAGAGACAGCTGAGCGGCGGCTGAGGGGGTCAGACCAGCAGCCTGCCTGACACCTCCACGGGCTTCCAAGGCAACAAAATTATAAGAAACATAGACAAACTGCTCATGAAGCCTGCGGTTCAGAGCTGGGGGGCAGCAGCGCCCTTTGCCCGCAGCCATGGGCTCGGCTACCAGCACCTCACGGCGCTGCTGCCCTAAAACCCAGCTCAATTTATTTTTAATTCCTCTTTTCCCAAGGGCGCTGCACTTTACCAGAAGTTCGTTTCTCTTTCCTCCCCCCTCCTCCCAACTCCTCTCCGGACGGCTGAGAGGAGCTGCTCCAGGCCGGGGACCCGCACGTCGGAGGCCAGCGGCCTCGGGGAATCCCACGTCCCCCGCAACCCATCCCCGGCCGCCCTCCCTCCCTCCCCAGGGAGCACGTACCACCTCGACGCGGGGCCTCCGCCGCCCCGGCCGCCCCGCAGCTTCGTGCAGTTAAAATGGCTCCTGTCGAGGGGGGGAAGTGGTGCCCGGGCCCCGGCCGGTGAGTCACCGTGGGGCCGGGCAGGCTCGACGCGGCGCGGCTCGGCTCCACCACGACACGACACGCCCCAGGCGGCGGCCAAGTCGCTCCGCCGGGCCCGGCCCGCAGGTGGCGGCGGCTCCGCTCC
>VXBJ01005258.1:132475-147270 GCA_013400055.1 Nycticryphes semicollaris
ACTGACAAAGGTGCCCGGGGGAACCGGGGGCGACGGGGGAACGGCCGGCTTCGCACCCCGCTTCGCCTCCCCTCGTGTGAGGAGCCTGAGCGGGCGTGGCTCCATCTCCCCGCTCGCAGCGGCCCGGGGCTCATGGCGGCGGCTGCCCTCTCCATCCCCGAGGAGGCCTGGCTTTGGCCGCCCGCACCAAGGAGCCCTAAGGTAACATCCCACCATTAATAAATAAAACAAACACTGTTCTGTGGAACAGTGAGCCCAGATGGCTCAGTGACATTCAGTTCACGTGCAAGGTTCAACAAAGCACTAAGAGGCGTTAGACTCCAGAACCAGGGTCTTCAACCAGCCCTTGTAAATCACCTCCTTGTGTTCTTCAAATGAACATAAGCAATGTGCCCTTGTCACCAAGAGGGCCAAAGGAATCCTGAGCTGCATAGGGAAGAGTGTGGCCAGTAGGTGGAGGGAGGTCATTCTCCCCCTCTACTCTGCACTGGTGAGGCCACAACTGGAATACTGCACCCAGTTCTGGGCTCCCCAGTTCAAGAGAGATAGGGAACTACTGGAGAGAGTCCAGTGTAGGGCAACCAAGATGATTAAGGGATTGGAGCATCTCACTGATGAGGAAGGGCTGAGAGAGCTGGGACTCTTTAGCCTGGAGAAGAGAAGGCTGAGGGGAGACCTTATTAATGCCTGTAAGTATCTGAAGGATGGGTTGAAGGAGGATGGAGACAGACTGTTTTTACTGGTTCCCAGTGACCGCACGAGGGGCAACGGGCACAAGCTGGAACACAGGAAGTTCCATTCAAAGATGAGGAAAAACTTCTTCACAGTGAGGGTGACAGAGCCCTGGGATGGGCTGCCCAGGGAGGGTGTGGAGTCCCCTTCTCTGGAGATTTTCAAGACCCGCCTGGATGCAGTCCTGAGTAATGTGCTGTAGGCAATCCTGCTTTAGCAGGGGAGTTGGACCAGATGATCTCCAGAGGCCCCTTTCAACTCTGATGATTCCATGAACTTATGTGCCGAATAAATGCCACGCTGTAAGTTGCCCCGCTCACAGACAAAGGCAAGGCAAGGGCTTGCCATGGGCTCTAGGAATTCATTGAAGACTCTGAAAAGCCCCATGGAAATTTAGTCCTAAAGACATGGCATATTTATAGTCATAAAAACATGGGGGGAAGGACAGAATTGCGTCCACCTTGATTTAGTGGGAAGAGTAAGTGCACGATCTGTTGTCAGGCCGGAATGGGCACCTGTTTTCCAGCAGTTCCCCAAAGGACAGCCCACAGAGCACATTGGCTCCAAGGCATTGCACAAAGACCCAAGCCCATGTGGACAAGCAGAAGGCAAGGAGCTGGGAGGCTCCTTCAGGAAGCAAGAAAGCAGCAGAGGCGGCCCTGCAATGAGCAGGGAAGGCGTGAGTAAAAAACTGAAGCTACTTCTAGCAAACACACTGAAATAATTCCAAATCTGCATAAGTGCGGTTTAAAAATATTAAAGTATTACTACCCCTCTCCCAGTAACAATTAAACAGTAGACCCACAAATGGTTTGCTGAGCAAAACTCATTGTTTTACAGACATTAATATCTCCAGCTACTGGTTATGTTTAATAACCAAGAAGAAAAACTCTGGGTTTACTTCCAAGTAATTAAGTCCCTATGTCCTATATGCAGTCCTATACCTGCATGGCACTCCAAGGCAAAATTGACTCTCAGTTTATTGTTTAAAGAGCAGTTATCCAGCTACAATTTTATTAGATGTATTTAATCATGTTATTTTGCAGCTTGCTTTAATAGAAGATGGGAAGAAAGAAGCAGCAGCACGTTTTTTATGACATAGTGAGCAAAGGTATCAATTAAGTCACTACTAAAGTAGCTTCACTACAGCTTTTTATTAAAATGTCTTCATTTGTATTTCTCGGTTGAAAACAGACCACATGGAGGAAACACTGCAATGTTATTTTAGTCACTATTTATTTTCCACCTCTCGCAACAGATGTATTTTCCCTCCCTCCAACAGCTGAATTCTAATCCAATGTTACATTTGAAAGTATTTGTTTCTTCTGCTGCAAAGTCCTTTGGAAATCTTGGGGCATTGAGGGGGAGAAATCTGACCCAGGTGCACAGCACTTACAAGGAAACCATTAACACTGGCACCGGCAGAGTGCCCTTTTAATTATTAAAGAAAGTCTAATAGTTATGTTTTGCAGGGGAATAAAACCAACAGAGTCTTATCCAGGCAATCAACTAAATTGAAAAAACTCATTCCGCAGTGATACACGAGCACAAGCTATGCAAACATTTTGCCGTTTCTAAGCTAAATCTGGAAGCAGTGTTTTTTTTAAAAGCATATGTAAAATGTAAACATATTTAGCGAGAGAGAACGCAGGTGGATGTTCATCCCTAGAACTGTATCAGGTTTCTTGCTAATTATAATTTTGGCTTAAAGAAGTGACCTTGCCCATTGCTGGGATGAGTATCTCCACGAAACTTAGATCGTTTGCCCAAAAAGACATAGCTAGACACTGACCAACGGCACGGCTTAAGCCAATTTAAACAGCTTTAGCCCTCCGCTCCGTCCCGACTGCACAGTCCTCGCACCGAGCTACTCCCCTCACTGTTTCCCAGTGCAAATATTTGTGCAGCCGCGCCGGGCGGCAGAGGGTGGGTACCCACCAGTGGAAAAGTTAAGACTGCACAAATAAATAAATAATGCATAATGCAATTTTGACATTGCCGCTGGCCCCGGCTCCCAGAGAAACGCACGCCAGGTGACACCCCAAAGGGAACGGTGCAGCCGAGTGGGTCTCACACTGGCTGGGGTGGCAGAGGCCTGGATGCAGCTCCCACTTCTGCTGGCTTCACATGGGACAACTACTTGAAAAGACATTGTAGAGGGGTTGGTGCTGGTCTCTTCTCACAGGTAATGAGCGATAGAACAAGATGGAATGGCTTCAAGCTGCAACAGGGTAGGTTTAGGCTGAATATCAGGGAAGAATTTTTCCCAGAAAGAGTGGTCAGACACTGGAATAGGCTGCCCAGGGAGGTGGTTGAGTCCCCACCCCTGAATGTGTTTAAGAGTTGTTTAGATGGGGTGTTGGGAGATAGGGTGTAGGGGAGGACCTTGTAGAGTGGGGCTGATGGTTGGACTCTATGATCCCAAGGGTCTTTTCCAACCTCAATGACTCTATGATTCTATGAGGAAACTGTTTCTCTTTTCACACCCTGGTTTGGTAATCACTGTTCTTCCATCTCAGCTGGCCTTGAAAGCTCCCGGTCTACAAGAGTGGGATGGGATGGTTCTCCAGCAGGTGACTCCGGCAGCCAGCCTGCACAAGGGATGGCATTAGGCTCTGAAGTCATAACACAAGGACAGACCGGAGAGATGTGCTCTGGAGGGTATTCTGCCCCAGCTGAAAGGCAGATACATTTTAGTCTCATAAAAATGGGCCAAAAGGGAAGTTTGTGATGGTGTTCAGTTTTTGGTTTTGGATGGGAGCTGAGGAGAAGAAAATATTGTTTTGATGAAGGAAAGAGAGCAGAAACTTTGGATTTAAAAGCTCTTTGTTTTTTATTTTCCTGCTATGTGATACACAAGGTCACCACATGAGAAGCATAGCAAAGCTCCCATTTATGTTGGGGCCTCATGGTGCCATTCCTAAAGCAGCTCAAGATACTGTAATTCCTCTCTATTATTGCAAGAGGAGAACCCACCACTCTGCTTTTCAGCTCAGGCTCACACCATCAACTCACATAGGCTTGAGGCCTCATCACACTCTGGCTCAAGATGGGATAAAAATCTGATTTAAAGAACTTCCTGTTTGCATTTGGTTTTTGTAGGATCCCAGTATCTCCAACCCTCACCCAAAATCTTGAGTTAGCACCCAAACTCCTGCACCTTCATTTCTCCTTGTATACAACACCAAGAAACAATAGTACTCTGTTACGACAATATAATATAATATAAATCAAATCTATTGTGGTGTTACTGTCCCAGTACTTTGGAATTGTGGACTGGCACCTCCCACTGTGGTAGGTGTCACATAAAACACAGATTGGAACTATGGTGGGTTTCTAACGCTGCCGGGCCCATAATGACCTAAATATTTATGCATGGAGAAATTGCATCAGGAGATAAGGTAACTTACTCCTATCACCGCAGGAAGTCTCTGCTACGGGACATCAAGTATAGAAAAGTTCTCATCGCTGTGTTATTTAACAGCTTAATCACAAATTCAGACCGTATACTTCTGATAATTTTAAGGCAATTGTTTACTGCCTACAAACCTCTTGCATTTCCAGAGATTTCAGTAAAAAGGCATCTGACAGGAGAAATGTGGAACCCAGGGTTTCAGATACCTGGAGTGCAGTTCACACAGCTATCAGTTCTTAATTTGCCATTTCAAGGTATGGTTCAGTGATGTTTTAGTGCCTGCCGAGTATAGGCTGAAAGTAGAGCACAATGAATTTGAGAGCAAACAGCCTACTTTTCCACTGTGCTGGCCTTCTGAACTTTAGTTGAACTGTAGGAAAGGAAAGGTGGTAGCAAACAAAGCGCCTATGAACAAGCCACTGTTCTTTTCAGAAGCTGGGAGGGAAGGCATCCTGGCCATCCTGTGGTTAATTGGAATCCTTCAGATAAGTAAGTGTCATCTTCTTTCAAAATACACAGGAGAGCCTTCTGCAAGTCTGCGGTCAGGAAACTCCCAGGCCTCCAGAAATTACGCCTTGGTAGCAGAAGGGGCCAGAGAGGTGTCTGAAACAAAACGGAGTCACGGCTGAGCACCAGGCAAGCTGTAACCTCATCCATTTTACGCTTCCCAGTTTGCCTCCAGTGTTTCCTAGTGAAGACAGATTTGGCAAGGTTGGCCACCTTTGCCAGCAGCACAGCAACATCCCACACAGCTACAAACCCCTGACCTTGTGCAGCCTTGCACAAACTCTTCTTGGATCACCTCTAAGGTATTCCTAGGTCACATCCCAGAGGTGACGAGCCTCTAGGAAAATCTACTTATATAGTCACTTTTCCTTGTTCTTTTAAGTTCCTTCCTTCCTCCTTTTGTTATGGGTTTGCCTCTGCTGAGAAGTATGCTTCTCGATATTTCTGAGAATGGTTTAAAATGTGGTTATACCATCTTTCCTACTGACAAGCAGGCTTCAGAGGGAAAGAATTGCAAAAATCCAGGTAGCAAATACAGCTCCGAGACAGGATAACCACTCTCAGCCAGGAGCTGCAGGCTTCAGCCTCTCTCTGACACTTTTCTACCCACCCCAGCCGCACTTTTCTCTCCCCATCCTCTTCTTGCAGTGGTTCTGGTCCACGTGGTGCCTGTTAAACCTTCCACTGATCCCTTTAAACACATTAATGTGGCAGAAAGCCGACTTGGGTGGGTGGGGAGCACTGGCTGCACTTAATCAGCTCAGAAAGGATGTGATGAGCGTGGCCAGCAAAGGACATAGGACCTCCTTCTGTGGGCCATAATGAACTTCTAGACTGGCCCAGCACAAAGGTAAATTTTCACTCTAAGACTTATATTGTGCAATAACTGGGGGGAAAAAGAAAAAGCTAGAGGCATGTTACCTGGGGAATGCTGCAGGCAGAGAGAGGGGACAAAGATGCAGCTTTAACCCATGGCTCTCAGACCCGTCCTAGTTATGGTTTCATCCTCCCTCCTCATGCTACTTGCCAGTTTATGTTGGAAAATGCACTGAAAGTCATTTAACATCCTACAAATGCACCTGCCTGTAGGTGCGACAGAAGTCACACTTGTAAAGCCACAGCTCTGAGGCAGCCACACAAAGAAATTGAAATGAGGATGGGACAAATTTGTAGCCAATACTACTTTTCTCAGCAGGCTTTAGACCTCCCCAAAATCACAAACCTGATATAATTAAACCACAATCTGCAAATGTTTGTCAATCACATGCAACGTTACCTGGCTGTTTCGGGTGACAGAGAGGAGAAATCTTAGTGCCTCACCTCATGTTCTCACCAACTACATCCAGACAGGCAGTTAAGGTTCCTGCACCCTGAAACCCAACTCACTTAGAAATTGCTGCTTCCCAGTTCTTCACTCGGGATCACTAAACTGATCCAAAAAGGCCAACATCCCTCACATCTTTAACCATCCAACATCCCTCACATCTTTAACCACCATCTCCAGACCCTGTTTCAGCACAGCCCCTACAACAAATAAGGCAACTAATGGAAAGACTGGAAAGTAAACAGGCAGAGAAATGTATTTTATACCAACAAACGGGTAACTCTGGATTTATTTTTTTTCCATCGAGAAGAGCTTACTGCTTGAAAAGACAGCAACAGTCTCCGAAGCAAGCCAGAAGATATGTATAGCTACACACTGTAATGGTAATGCTATTTAATGGACAGAACACCTCACTACCACGTATTTGCAACAAAGAAAGCCAAAATGACCTCACTTTTATATAGTAATAATTACTGGATACCCTTAGAACCAGCAAGGGCATAGCAACACAATGTTTTTATCCCAAATTCTCACATAATACATGTACCAGGCCTGAAAAATCTTTTTAAAAGTATACTTTAATATTATATAAGGCTATACAGTCCTGACTGCAGTAAGATTACACTAGATCCACAGCTTTCCAAAGGAAATTATCACCTTGGTGTACAGACAAGCATTAGCTCACCTATTTCTATTTCTATGGATTTGCACTCCAAACAAAGCTTTTAAGCAAATATGGGTTTCTGGCTATTGTGGAAGAAAGACACAAAGGTGAGGGAAGGCAGGCATGAAGTGGAATTAATAAACAGTGTTAAATTTTTTTAAAACCCCACATACTTATGAAAGAAAAGGTTAGATTTTTCCAATAATAAGAAACAATCTTTCCAGAAAGAAAGTCAGTGTTGATTCTTGAAGTAGATCAGTGCTGGATGTCATCCCACAAAATAAGCTTCAGATCCCCCACCATTATACTCTTTCAGAGTTGTGTTGCTTTAACGGGATGGTTATGTTTGCTCTGGATAATTTTTAAGAATATAAGCTCAGCCTAAAACTATTAGAGATGTTACTATGCCAGTAACAGTGAACTTAGCCTTTGCTCTTTGCCTTTCTAACAAAAACAACAACAAAAAAAAACCCACCCCAAAAAACCTCCAGAACTATTTGTAAACATGTCGTTCTTTGGGTTTTGTTTGTTTTTCATGTCAGAATGTCACCCCTGCTGTATGACAGAAAAAATAAATAAATTGGGCAAATGAATGAATAAAAATATATACCAAATCCAACTATGTTGCAAATGCACATAGAAGGAACATAAAAGCAAGGACTGGGTGGGTTTTGTGTAGTCAAATAGCGGTTTCTTAACTGGGACACTTGTAGTCCACTGAGGAATGTTCATTAAAGAGCTATAACTGTATTTTTCCTCTTCTCATTCTGTGAGTCACTCATTACATTTTTGGATGTTGCAACACATTCATGAATAATAAACACATACTGGGAAGAGGGGAAAAAAAAATACCCAGTGTTCACACTGGATTTTGTTTTTTAATGTCTGTATTTATCCAGATAAAAATCAAATCAAGAATGAAGCTGAGAATTGTAAAAGCTTCTATGCAAGGAATGCTATTAATCACAGATGAAGTATTTGGTATAGCTAGAGAGAAGCATAGAGATATGCATATGCACAGAAGTTACAGTGCAGCAATATTATTATTACTATTATTGTTTGGCCTTTATACAGAGCAAGAGGATAAGGGGAAGGATCATAATGTTCCCCATCAAACCCTCTCCTAAGGGAGAACCACAAGGCACCGCCCTTAACTAAACAATTCTGGACCCAAAGCTATACTCGAGCAGCTGGTTTTTGTTTTCATTTGGGTTTTTTTTTAATTAATTCTTTTTTCATTTTTTAAAGGCTAGGGAGTTAGGTTGCAGAGACAGCACAGCCCCAGAAAGTCAACGGTGCCACAGGAAATTATTGTTGACATCTTGAAGAAATGCAAGGGAATTATTTATTCACGTTTGTGTTTTAGACAACGACCCAAGAGCATCTTGCGTCTGCACGCGGCGGGGTGGTGGCTCCAAAGTTTTCCACTGCTCCAGTCAGATGAAAAACCCGCTTGCTTCTCTTGCAGTTTTTGTGGTCCTCTCAATCCCGCCACCCCAGGCGGGCCGTACTGGCTGCCTCACACACTTGTGACGACTCCCTGTACAGATGCAAGCCAAATTTAGGGAATTAAAGGAAATCCAGATAAACATCAGTTTTTAGAAAAATGTTGAGCTAGAGTCCCACAAATATGTTAGACGCTTATGAGAATGCAAGAGAGCATTTCTGCGCCGCTCAGGATGTGAACACAAAGGAAAGGAAAGTGTGTTTATTACTGCTCTTCCAGCTGCTCTAATTAAAGGAAAAAGATAAAAGTGCTAACTTGGAGAGACAGGAGAAAAAAAGGAAAAAAACAGTAAGTTTTGCAAAAAAAGCAAACTACTGTGACTCCATCTATTTTCCATTGCAGCACAGATAGAGAACTGGCTATTAAACAACAGTTCGCTAGAAAGACGACCTGATTACTTGCTCATTTAGGAGACAATCAATACTGGTAGTAGCAGGTTTACCTATGCAAATACATGCTACACTAACCAGTTGGTGAATACGTAAAATCACGGAGAAGAAAGCAAGCAAATAAACACTGGAAACTTGGGGCTGCAGGGGAGATGAATGGGCTGCTGCAAGGCCAACATTTCGATTTCTCAGCTACATTTCAAGATGCAAAAACCATCAGTCTTGCATCTCCAAACTGATCTCCATCCAGGTGAGCAGCCCGACCAGCAAATCTGGTGGGATTACAATCCTGTAGATCATTCCAAGGATCCAAACTATCACCTCTACTATTGTTACTTGCCCGTAAAAAACGAGGTATGGCAGTCAGACATATTCTAGAAGACAATCACACACAGAGAGGCCTGGTGCCAGAGAGAAGGGCTGCTCCTGCACTGTGTTTTCTAAAAGCCTCCCAGGAATCACCTTGCTCGACCCTGTGGTTTAAAGAGCCCTGAAAACAAAATCAGGAGCCAAGGGCTACAAGAATGAGCGGTCATTATGGCAGGCACAGTTCCACAGATGTGACTTTTCTCCTGCTTCCCAGGGCATCCTTTTCTGGGCATGCTTAGTTGGGAGAAGAGGAGGTTGAGGGGAGACCTCATTGCCCTCTACAACTACCTGAAAAGAGGTTGTAGAGACATGGGTGCTGGCCTTTTCTCCCAAGTGAATAATGACAGGACCAGGGGAAATGGTCTGAAATTGCAGCAGGGGAAGTTTAGATTAGATATTAGGAAGAATTGCTTTACTGAAAAAGTGGTCAGACACTGGGACCGCCTGCCCAGGGAAGTGGTTGAGTCACCATCCCTGGAGGTATTGAAGAAACTTGTGGCTGTGGCACTTCAGGGCATGCTCTAGTGGCTGAGATTGTAGGGTGTGGGTTGTGTTTTCGTGTATGGTTGGACTCTGATCTCAGAGGTCCTTTCCAACTGTGACAATTCTGTGATTCTGTGATTCTACAAACAGAGGTCATTTATTTAGTGAAGGGAGCTCAATATTCTCCTCAAGTAACCTGTGGTAATGACTTAGTATTCTCAACACTTCATTAAAAGTACTATGTATACATCTCTGTGTATTATTTTAGTCTAATATAGTCAATTTAGCATTTCAGTATATATGTTTAACCCTATAACCCACTTTGTCCTGCATTTCCTGAGGATCCATCAGCTTTAAAGATGTCTCTGCTCTGAAAAACATCCCACTAGCCAGAGTGAAATTATTTCAACTCCCTCACACAGACTTAAATTTGAAGGTAGAGTGCTCACATTCTAGGATGGTAGCCTAAATGCAGAGTGTTTCATCCACTGCTTCTCTGCAACCAATTTTTTTTTTCCTTGAACCGTTAATGCTCTTCCTTTTTAACAAGACACATTAGGGATGTTTTCCAGCTTTTCATATCAGACAAAAACACACTATTTGTGACTGTGGTCACAGAAATCTGCCTTTATTTCAATCCTGACATAAGAGTAACATCAAACTAATTAAATTTTAATATTCAGAAAAAGAATAATTAAAACAGGTTTTCTTAAAATCTCACTCAGGAAGGAGAAAGAGTAAAGAAAATTAAATGCTCACACCCTTAGGCCTGCTGGTTTTATGATATGAGTCCTTGCTGCTTTGCACAAGCTCAGAGCAGCTTTCTCCCTGCTACTCTGTTCCATGAGAAAACTAATTCCCCTAACCTAAACAAGCATCCATTCATTCCTTTATTGCTAATCCCTAATTGCATGCAGCAGACTGCTGCTTCACCAGAAGATCCCAAATAACTTATGCGAAGGTTTTGGTTCCAGGTGATTCTAACAGGGTTAGGTACATTATTTCTATTTACTTTCTGAGGATATACCATCAGTCTTATTTAATTAACTTACATTATCCAGTGAGCATTTTCAAAGCCAGACAGGTGTGCACCACGATAACGTGCACCATTCCGGCAGAAGTCAGACCTGGAGGTGCAGGGATTACAACTGTCAATTGTATAAAATTATACAGCACACTGGAAAATTCACTTGTACCATTAAGCACCAGCTAGCAAGACCAGGCAGGAAACAGGAAAGACACCACCTGCATCACCAGGCAATGGCACGTTTGCATTTTTGAGGTGACGTGGCAGCGGGATACCGTATAGCGAGAGAAACAAGGAGGAGGGAGCAACACACTTCGGATACAAATCCACAGGAAAAGAGCGGACTGAAGATCTGCAGGCCGAAGTTAATCCAGCAAAGACCTTTTGATCCAGATAGACAAAACAAAACAGAAGAATGTGGAAAACAGCGTATAATCATTGAACAGTTGTGTTGGCTCTAGGATTGCTTTCTCCTACACTTCTGTATTCCTCAAAATTGGGGGGGGACGTGAATGACAAGAGGGTGAGGGTGAGAGTCTGTTTACAAAGGCCTGCAGTGACAGGATGAGGGGCAATGGCTTCAAGCTGGAGAAGAGCAGATACAGATTGGATATTAGGAATAGGTTCTTTACTACGAGGGTGGTGGAACACTGGAACAGGTTGCCCAGGGAGGTGGTTAAGGCCCCTTCCCTGGAGATATTCAAGGGGAGGTTCAATGAGGCCCTGGGCAACCTGGTCTAGTTGGGGGTGTCCCTGCTGACTGCGGGAAGGTCAGACTAGTGACCTTTGTAGGTCCCTTCCAGCCTGGACCATTCTATGATTCTATGATAATATAAGGTGTAAATAGGCCTTCTCCTTCCTAGTTTTACTTAACTAAGGAAAACATAATCAGGCTTTCACCCATTTGCCCATCAGCCTTCCACACTGCAGAACATTATTACTGGCATAACCACGCAAGTCTTAAAAAACAGTGAATGACATTTACTAACACAAGGTCATTCCCCTTGGATCCATAAACGTTCAGTTTTATGCAAATACTGTCAAATGTCAGTCCAAGAGACTCTTGAAAGAATAAAGCCAAAATAAGACCGTAACTGAAGAACACCACCCACAAGGTAATTTAAATGTGCTTTTACAAAGCAGAGAAATAAGCAAAACATAGTTAAGGTAGACTCAAATACACCATTATAAATTGATTAACATTTTGACTCCCCAGTATCAAGACTTTTCCCAAAATCATTGTATTTATAGAGTATGCTTTTATATATGGTTTATATATACATACACTATATGACTGTATATACAATACTGTACACAGCAATACATATATACTATACAGCTCCCGGTGTGTTGGGAAGCATATTCAGAAAAGCATCACAAAGGAATTATGAGGAGATCTGAATGACATTTCCCAGTTATTCTGGAACGCTACAGTTGGACACTTCTCACGTCTGTTTTCCACCCCCTACACATTTTGGTACACTCAGGTTCCATTTTGTTACGAGGCACCTCCCTGACACACCATCCAACATCACAGAAAGGTTTGGGTTGGAAGGGACCTTCAAAGATCAGCTAGTCCACCCTCCCTACCAAAGGCAGAGACACAGAATCACAGAATCTCAGGGGTTGGAAGAGACCTTGAAAGATCATCTAGTCCAATCCCCCTGTCGGAGCAGGAACACCTAGAGCAGGTCACACAGGAACGCGTCCAGGCGGGTTTTGAATATCTCCAGAGAAGGAGACTCCACAACCTCCTTGCACTAGTCAGGTTGCTCAAAGCCCCATCTACCCAGACTTTGAACACTCATATATCCACACCACCTCTCTGACTCTGAGCAGAGCAGAAACACGCTTCTGCTAGATATGCTTGTACAAGACCCCAAAAGATGCCTCCCCATCATCCATTTATTTTCATTTTTGTTCAACACCAAAGGTATAAAGACTTGAAATCCTCAGGGAAAAAAAAAAACACACACACACAAAAAAAAAAACAAAAACAAAAACAAAAATCACCAAAACCCAAATATCACTAGTGAGATAAAAGAGAGCTTGTGGCAAGCTACTCATTCACATACTCTTTTCCCCAACATCCCTGATGGGGTCTCATTGCCAATTTCCCCATCATTCTCCCCTTGGGTCTGATCACTGGCACCAATCTCAAGCTGAAACCAGCAGCTAATTCCCCACAGAGTTGCTTGGGGCTTTCTGTACCTTCCTCCCTGTTTGTAAAGCACAGGAAAGTAAGCCCACACTGTCTAAAATGATCTGGGAGATCTTGAGCTCTTGGTCATACCCAACTAGGAAAGCTCTGGCACTTCACGGATGCTCACTTAAAAGATCTGATCATTAATTAGGTGAAAAAACTGCCCATCCACACTTCACGCTCTTAATCTCCTCAAAACTACATCACACCAACACAATGCTTGGAAGAGGAGGGGAAAGATATCTAAGATGTAACTACAGATAATCGTTCTTCAGTGTTATTCGGTAGCAGCATTCAGATTAGAGTCCATTTTCCTTGTGTTTAGTGAAAACTATAATTTTTTCATAAAAAGAAATTCTTCTTAAAAAATCATAATTCTTCAGTAAACAACTGTCCACACATTAAATTGGATAAGAATAATTTCAATTTCTTACTATGGGTAGTGAATTCAAATCAACATTCCTCTGTATGCACTGATCTAGCTCACAGTTGTTCTCCAGCAGCATAAATTATCTCAGTTTTATCAGCAGGACTATTCAGAGTTTCTTCTGCATCTCACTTCCCTGGCTCATATCCTGACAGTTAAAAGGAGAAAACTAATTTGGATCCACCTTTTTCTACTTCCTTCCCTTTGTAATTTGTTTTACCTAATTTTCTTTCATCCCCAGCTCTGTTACTTATTCCTCAAACATATGAACGAACACTCAAGCTACATTCTGGAATAAAGATGGAAGAGTTTTATTGCAGTGGCTCCACAGAGCACAAGCACAGAAACATTTGGTTTTAAGCCACCCGAACTGTTACCCCATTCCAACCAGAATCCAGGTATGGTACTTATCTTGAAAGAGGGGAGATTTAGATTAGATACTAGAAAGAAATTCTTTCCTGTGAGGGTGGTGAGGCACTGGAACAGGTTGCCCAGAGAAGCTGTGGATGCCTCATCCCTGGAAGTGTTTGAGGCCAGGCTGGATGGGGCTTTGAGCAACCTGGTCTGGTGGGAGGTGTCCCTGCCCATGGCAGGGAGGTTAGAACTTGATGATCTATAAAGTCCCTTCCAACCCCAACCATTCTGTGATTCTATGATCTTCTCACCTGCGTATATGTCAGATAAAACAAGTAATCTCAAGAAAGGGTTTTACCTAGAATGCTGAAAAAACACCTTCAGGATTTTTATTTCTGCTTGTCTTCAGTTCACCAAAATATTGAAGAACATGATTTAGAAACCTGACTAAATAAGAAAGAGGGAGCACACATACAAAAAAGTACCAGTGACAGTATTCGTAAAGCAAGCTTTTCACATCAGTCCTCCAATTTCTTTAACACAGCATCCAAATTCAGAGGTTTACCTACTAGTTCCCATTTAGAATAGCTTCCTCTGTTCAAATGCAGTCATTCTGCAGAAGTGAATGCAGCGCTATACAAAAGAACCAGAATTATGCATTTTCTCCCTTAAACTACACCTGCACAAATACTTGTGCCTGTTGAAACACCTGTAGTAAGACTACTGTTCAGTCTGATAATAATACATACAGAATGGAAACCTAAACCTGAACACATACATAACGGATCCTTCTCTACCTTAAATATATATATAAAAAAAAAAGGATGGTTGTCCACCACATCTTAAACGAGAAGCTCCAATGAACTATGCAGTCTCTAACTACAAGTTATTTAATGTCATTGCATGCCTTGACATCAATCTGAAACAAGAAAAGGGAGGATTAGGGCATTCAGAAAAGTAAGCAATGTTCTTGGCAGGTACTGAAGCAAAGACATAATGCCTGGAACCCAGGCTGAGTCTTGAAGTACGTAAAGAAGTAAACAGTATTTATCACTAACTCTCCACAGCAAAGGCAATTACCTGTGTAACTTCCTTTTTTCCTCACGAAAATATGCAAGGAGTCATTTTCTTTCACAAACATGTACCGATTTGGGAAAAGACAAACCCTCACACACCTAGCTAGTAAAGATGATGAGGGGGGCTTGCACAGTCAAGCCTCGTGTATGACTTGACCTTCCAGCTGCTCATCACACAGCAACGGTAAAACAGAGACCACAAACCCCCATTTCTGATGCAGCTTTTATTTCAGAGAGACAGAACACAACACCTACAAAAGTTAAAAGTATTAGTTTTCTCACAGAAAAAATAGGGAGACATTTTAAGCAAACAACATC
>VXBJ01005259.1:0-31286 GCA_013400055.1 Nycticryphes semicollaris
AAAAAAAAAAAGTCACACCAGTCTTCAAAATAGGCAAGAAGGAAGACCCTGGAAACTACATGCCAGTCAGCCTCACCTCCATCCCTGGAAATGTGACAGAACAGCTCATACAGGATGTCATCTCTAAGCACGTAGAGGAAAAGAAGGTTATTGGGAGTTGTAAACATGGATCCACCAAGGGGAACTCACGTGTGACCAATCTGATGATAGCCTTCTACGATGGCATGACTGGCTGGGTGGATGTTGTCTACCTCAGCTTCAGTAATGTTTTTGACACTGTCTCCCAAAATATCCTCATAGGTAAGCTTAGGAAGCATGGGTTAGAAGAGTGGACAGTGGACTGACAACTGGTTGAGTAGCAGAGCTCAGAAGCTTGTGATCAGTGGCACAGCATCCAGTTGGAAGCCTGTAACTAGCAGCATTCCCCAGAAGTCAGTGCTGGGACCCATCTTGTTCCCTGGATGAGGGAACAGAGTATACCCTCAGCAATTTGCTAATGACACACAACTGTGTCTCACACACCAGAAGGTTGTGCCACTATTAAGAGAGACATGGACAGGCTGGAGAGTTGGGTGGAGCGGAACCTAATGAAGTTCAGTAAGGGCAAGTGCAGGATCCTGCACCTAGGAAGGAATAACCCCATACACTAGTAGAGGTTAGGGGTTGACCTGCTGGAAAGCGGGAAAGCAGCTCTGCAGAGAGGGACCTGGGAGTACTGGTGGACAACAAGTTGACCACGAGCCAGCAATATGCCCTGGTGGCCAAGAAGGCAAAAGGTTTCCTGAATGCATTAAAAAGAGTGTTGCCAGCAGGTTGAGGGAGGCCATCCCTCCCCTCTACTCTGTCCTGGTGATGCCATATCTGGAGTACTGTGTCCAGTTCTGGACTTCCCAGTTCAAGAAAGACAGGTAACTACTGGAGAGGGTCCAGCAGAGGGCTACAAAGACAATCAAGGGAATGGGGCACCTCTCTTATGAGGAAAGGATGAAAGACCTGAGTCTGTTTAGCATGGAGAAGACTGAGAGGGGATCTCATTAATGATCATAAATATCTCAAGGACACATGTCAAGAGGACGGGGCCAGATTCCTTCCAGTGGTGCCCAGCGACAGCACAAGCAACAGGCACAAACTGGAATACAGGAAATTCCATCTCAACATGAGTAAATTTTCATTTATTCATTACTTTGAGGGTGCCAGTGTTCACTGGAACAAGCTGCTGAGAGAGGTTGTGGAGTATCCTTCTCTGCAAATATTCAAAACCCATCTGGATGCGTTCCTGTCCAACCTGCTCTAGGTGAACCTACTTTGGCAGGGGGTTTGGAATAGATGATCTCTGAAGGTCCCTTCCAATCTCAACTTTTCTGTGATTTTGTGAGAAGTCTTAAGTATTGGACCTATTAAATCAGTTTAGTATGTCTAAGTAGGTTTTAGGTTACATGACTACCACTCTATGAGCTTTTTTGATGGCCTGCACATATATTGCATACTCTTTCCTACAGGTCAAAAATGTCACAAAAAAATCTAGTTTTCTTATTCCAGAAGAAAAGATATATACTATTCTAATTAGAAAAAAAGTCAGCCAAAAATGGGAGCTCCAAGAAGTGAAAAGTTCTAATTCTGTCCTGCATTGAGCAGTAATTCCCATTAACTAGACAAACACTCGATCATACACATTGACAAGACAAAGAAATACTACTTTTGTGGCTTAATACCTGAGGTACTGGTGCTTAGCTCGCTACTTGTACTTTCCAATGATGTACTGGAAGTTCCCTCTTTCCCACCTAAAATGGAAACAATCAAAATCAGCAGATTAAATGCACTTTTTCTAGACAAGGTAATTAAAACTTACTGCAAATAACAGGTCAGGCAATCACTAGAGATCTCTAAGAGTATCTCAGAAATTAGGCATCACTGACATCTATGATAAATGCAAAAACTGCTTATTTGAAGAAAACGCTAGGCAAGAGACGATTTGGGGTGGCCCATCAATGACTCATGTCAGGTTCTTTAAAGCTTATTTTGGAACACTGCACTCCAAAATCAGATGTACCTTTTAAAGGCTAAACAGAAAAGGGTGAGGAACCCAACTTTCTCCTAAAGCTACCAATTTAACCCTACGAATTTCAGCAAATTCACATCCTACATACTACTGTGATATGAATGAAAACATACCAAACAGTCATTGGATATAGTGGAGAAATGGAAGAGTTGGTATGCTAGTTGCAAAGTTCCCTCATGCCCCAAATCAGACTATGTATGAAAGAAATTATTTTATTACCTGAATTTAAAATTAATTATCTTTTAGTTGTGCAGGTTAGCTTTAGGAAAACAACTTCAATCAAAGCAGTTAGAAAACTAAAGGAAATAAACCTAGTTCTCTTCTCCTAGTTCACTGAATTATCTGCATTGAGCTGAGCAAACTTACACACATTTCAGAGATGTCTTCTCTAAGTCAGTTTCTCAACCTACCTGTTTTGTACCTTTGAGATCTACTTCGTTTCTTAAAGCTGGAGCACCTGATTAAAGAGCAGTATCTCCTGGAAGCTGCAAGCTGATGTTCTGTAAAATATTTAAACAAAACATTGCCATATAGCTGGACAGGCCATAAACACATTTATTTGTCTACGTTAAGAATGTATCAGAAGAATCTTATGAATCTCCAAAGGAAACACAGCTGATCTCAGCTAAGAGCTCTTCTGCAGTAAAGTTTAAACCAGCAGCCTGAAGCACTTTTGATGCAATTCAATTAATACTGCTTTCTTCACATCCACATCCAGTGTTGTTTGGAATGTACTATACCTTCTACACACCTCTAATGGGTACTAGTAGTTTTTTCCAATCTAAACAATTCTGTGATTCTAACTATACAGAAAAATAGGTATAGTCCAAGTACATAATCAGCTAGAAACAAGAATAAGAATTAGAACAGTAAAAGAAAGTTTGATTTGTCATTAAAGTTTTGCTGAAACAGCTGCGTTCTTCAGTAATGCAGGGTAGTATGAACCCTGACCCAGTTAACAATTCTGGAAGTGAGGAAGTAACGTGGGTGCCAGCCCACGAGACAGAAAATCCAAGAGATACGCAGTTTCAAGAAAAACCAGCCACCTTTCCCTGAAAGATACTCCCCCAAACAGTTGTCATCATTTTTTAGAAGTCAGGGCTCAAAAGGTACAGAATCCCACAGAAAGCTGCTGCCTTCCAATATAAACACTGGGAACTGCCTACTCAAACATAAGTCCCATCTGATCGTAGCAGGGCTAATGGGTTATAGGATATGGAGAAGGATGGGAAATAGATTCCTGAGTGTGTTGTTCTAGGTATTCCTGAGGAGTGGTATTCAGAGGAATTCAACTTCTTCCGATACACGTTCCTAATATGTTTCCAGACTGGGCTAAATCAACACTTCCTTCACAAATGACATGAGTCTGTCTGGTCTGTGCTGGATCGCACACCACATCCCTTCATGTCACTGCACTGTCAACATAATTGGTGACAAAGGGGCGGCAGAGACTTGACAAACTGAAACAGTGTGTCCACAAAAGGGATGGGGAAATAAGAAAACCCAAACTCTCTGATTAGAATAGAGATCACTCGTATTGGAGAATGGCACAAGAACTAGGTGATCTCCAGCCTGGTCACTCTCCTAATATCTGCCAAAGCATGCTCTCTCAGTAAGATGCTCAGGGAATTTAGTTGAAACCACTGCCTGGATGGCTGTCACAGAACAGTGTTGACATATCAGAACATGCCAAACACAAAGCCTACCTGCATTTCTGTTACTTATCACCACCTTGTATCGCCAGTGAGCTTCAGAAAGGTATTTGGAAAACTGTAACACACGACTTCCAAAGGCATCTCTGCTTGCAGAAAGATTCAAGCACTCGACAAGCTCCAGCTCGTCACAAAGCACATTACTGGAGTCCCATGGGAGAGAACTCTGAATTTCTTCTAGATGGTTGAGGAGCAATGTCAGGAAAGCATCCATGGCCACGTCATCCACTAAAAATCCAGTAACACCACTGGTGAAGTGTTTCAGATCCAGGTAGCTCAGCCTAGAGGTTTCACAGCTTTTGCCACCTAACATCGAGTCATGAAAATCTTGGGTATCTGTATGGACTGCCTGAGCAGCCAGCAGATGCTTCTCTAATTTCTTTTCAGCCTCTATTAAGCGTTGTGGACTTCCTGAGGCGGAAGATCGCCAACTAGCACTGCCTTCTACACTCACAGTAGTACTTTTTTTGTCAAGATCATCATCCTCTGCATAGTCCTCAGGTAGAAGAGTCTCAGTATGGAGATCACTGTAGGAAACAAAAAGCAAGGAGAAGATGTTCTCCAAAACCTCCAGGCGCAGAGGAGCAGGCACGCTCCTTAAGAACTGCTGGCACTTCACAAGGTACTGAGGAAATACTGAAGAGCAATCTGTATAATTAAAAACAAAAAAAAAAAAGAACATTCACAACAATTTCCAGGTGTTCCATCCTTCAACCTTTGCCCTTTAAGAAAATCCTAGAAGGGGGAACTGTCCCAGTAGCTCAGAACTGATCATTCTTCCAAAAAACAAAAAATCAGTATATCCAACATTTTACATTTATAAAGGTGGTGTGCCTCCTGCCTCTCAGTTATGTAAATTATCATCTTGTGCAATGATGTACAAACTCAGATTACAGCCATTCCAGCAATCAAAACAGTTTCATCTCTGGGAAGTCATGTGCTTTTACAACAGTATCTCTGCCACTACCATCCCATCTCTAATATCTCCTTCTTTTTGCACTGTATTTTTAATGTAATTACCTTAGATAATTCAGAGCCCAGCAAATGGAAAAGCACAAGCTACTGAACCAGAGAAAGGAGGCCAATCACCTGTTGGTTCTTGAACAGCTGCATCTTCAGGGATATCACCAAGAAGGCTGCATACGCAATCTTTGCACTTGGAATGCTTATGTGAATTCACACAGAGAGCGTAGATCGCGTACTTCATGGCACAAAATGCTCGAAAGAGGGCCAGATTGCGTTGCTGACTCAGGTTGTTAGGGAGTGTTGCCACTGTGGAGGGAAATAAGGGCAGTAAGGGGGTAGGAAGTAGACAAGAAAAGAAGTTAGTTTTCTCCTGCAGTTCCCACACAGCAATATTTATCCAGTCTTTCTTCCCCAGTGTCACTTCCGTCCCAGCATTGCTCTATCTCACTGTTACTTTCCAACATCTGGAACAAAAACCCAAACCAAACCACAAGAGATGGGCACAGAGAAATCAGGTACAGTTCCTTTCTGAAAAGTAAATCTGTGATTTTGTGATACAGGACCTGACTACAGCACAGAATGATCAAAATCTGTCTTATTAGCGGTCTTATTAGCGGTATATAGTTAAGCTACACTGCTGCACCTACACCACAGGGATAGATCTTGTCTCATTCCAGCACCTTAGAATTTTGTGTTCTGTCATACAGTTAGAAAGTAGGGAGATAGCACAGGCTTGCTATGACCATAGTGAGAATAGAGTACCACCACCTCTACAGATCTGTACTAATAAATAGGTATTACAGTTGATTCTATCCACAATAGCTGGCCATATAGATCACATGCAATCTGCAGTTGATTAGAGAAGTACAGACCTACAGTGTCCTTCACACATTTCTGATAAAAGCAACCTAGAGAAGTATTAAACCCACTTTTCCATTTTGCCTTTTTTTTTTTTTTTTGAGGAAAGGTGTCACATGCCAGACATGATCCCTTCTTAGTACAACAGAATATCAGAGCTGCAAACTATGTAAAAGTTGCATCATTGTCACTTTCACCTAGGAACAAATATATATTGTGTTATGTTGGGTTTAGATTAATTATTCCACTACTGTACAACGGTTAAAACAACAAAAAAACAATTCCCCAGAGATTGATAAATTAGACCTTGAATAGCCTTATCCTATATTCTTAAACAAGGGGTAGATTGTCCCTCTACCTACTATCATGCAGGGGAAACATTAGCAAAGACTTTTTGTTTGTTTGTTTAATCAAAGCCCTGGCGTGATGTACTGTTAATGTCCCCATTCAAACTCTGAGGCTGAATAGCACTATTTAGAAAGCTTCAGCACTGCCCCCAACAAGGCTTGATTTCAAAGAAAAGCACCAGCCTGAACTCTTCTACACAGCTCAAAAGAGGGCACAAACAGTTCCAAACTAATTATTCCCTAACACTGCAATTCTAAACAGTGACAATGATGGAAACTATAACCTAGACAGCAGACAGAACTGAGGAAACATTCAAGTCTGAAGCCTTTGCAGAACCCGCATAGCCACAAAAATGCTTCAATTCACCATCAGCTCCGCACTAATACATAGCACAAAAAAGTTCTCAGTACCACTGTCTTAAGTGGACTTCAGGCAGATGAAGCCAGAGACGCATTAAGTACAGTCCTCTGAAAAAGAAATAGCTAGATAAAGATACTACAAGATTGCACACTGGTAATCAAATGCAATTTTAATACATTTTTGCCTCCTATGTGGAAAACCTTGGATGCAGCGTGTCTGTGTCAGTATCAGCATTTAAAATAATCCCTTTCCTTCTACCAACACTAAAAAAATACTTTTAACTATAAGCACCTGTTTTCCCTATGTCAGAAATATTAACACCTTTTTCTTGAATTTTCTATCTCATGAGGAAATTTCTGCCCATCATTTCTGTTGTTAGTGTGTCTGAACAAAGCCAGTGTTACACACCGATCTGAAGGGTGCCTGAACACAGCTGCCAGCCAGTACCTCTGCCTCAGTTCACTGCTGCAGCTGACAGACGTGTCAAGAAAGAAGGGCAAGAAGAAGTAGTACATGAGGTAGGGGGAGGAAAAGTTCTGTTAACACTACCAAGTCGGACAAATCAAAACTTCATGACTCCTCTTTTCCCTTTATGTTTAAAAATAGATTCTTTTAAATGAGATTCTATGAAACCATGTTAACAACGATCTGAATTTTACAATAAGCACTGGGCTGAAAAGAGAGGGAGAACTTGTCTGCCATTAACTAGTTCCGTAAATTAAGGTGATCTGAAAGAAGAAGAGAAACCAGAGCTAGAGTTCTTTTCATACAGACAGGCAGCTCCCAGAAGATATGATAGGACTGCCTCTTCCTGTCCTTGAAAGCTTTCTACAGAATTCAAGCATAAAATAATTAAAGCGTAAGATTAAAAAACACCCAAACATTAGCAACAACTAAACAATTAAGTTCAAAAGGCAGGACACTGAAACCACAGGTCCATATAGTCTCAATCATTATGTCTTTTAAGACAACTGTTATGGCAATATTAACAACAAAAGCTGTAAAAATAGGACAGGAAACCAACATCTTAACAAGACGATACTGGAAGGAGAGAAAACTGCTCCTCACTAGGCAGCCTGGGAAGTCTATACAACATCCGTTACTGACAGCTGTCTGTGCAACTCAGTCTGAAAATACCTGTGTACAAATTCCCATACATAGAAGGAATAAGGCACAGAAACCTGCCTCTTCGGTTCTAGTACACACAGGAAGACTGAGCTTCTGTATCATTAATAAGAGACCCTATAAGAAAACAGCATTAAAATAGCAGCAACTATTTTGTATCCAAAAAACAGTGTAAAGGAAAGTAACTTCTAAGTGAACTGAAGTCTATAGTACTCTTGGGTATTTTAGGCACCAAATAGGAATATGGGAAGACGAAAGAAATGAGGCAAGAGGGATGTAAATAAAAGCTTGGAGGTAAGCCTTACAGATTTTAATATTAAAGTAGATTTGGTATGACTTAATATTAGAAGAACAAAAACCATTTTGTGTATTTCAGACATGAAGATGTTACAGTATGAGACATTGTCAATTTCATCTGGCTTTGCCCTTTGATTTTAAATTTCAGTGCACAGATGGCTGGAATCCAAAATATACCCTTATTTTTCCAGCTGAGGGTATTATACCCATATGTCAGTTACAAGGAGTAGCACATACTACGGAGTGTGTGCAAAGTCCTGTTACCATTTTGAAAAAGCTCATTCAGAGCTCTGCCCTTGTCAGGACAAAACACCTCACAACTCCTTCTTGAGAGACAATTTACTCCCCAGAAGGATTCTAGAATAATTTATAGTTATCTAGTTTTCTTCCAGAAAGCAGCTGCTAAGTGGTATCTTCCTTATTTACAGAAGTAGGTCAAAAGAACAGATTCTTTCTGGCAGAAATACTGAGCAGCACAGTATTGGGTTTTGCTGTGTTCTCACAATCCTACACGTTTACCCTGCATTGTTCTGTCTGTAGCAGGAACTTTTTGAAGAAGCTCAATAACATCGTCTTCATTCAGTGCCAGAAGATTAGTGAGATGATGAAGAGAATACACTGCAGTGTGGCAATCTAGACTGTGCAAGTGTTGCAAAAGAACCTTCCTTGGGATAGTAATACTGCAAGAGAGAACAAAGAGGTGACACAAACACATTTAAGTCTCTCAGACATGTTTAAAGATGTATGTCCCACTCCAATTCTGATTCAAGCAAACTACTGCAGTTAAAAAGAAAAACAAAGAGCATAACTAACGCCCATGAAGCACTTTTAAGAGCTCGTGATATACAGTCACTAGGAGGTGATTAGCCAAGATTCACAAAAAAGAACACAATTTCTATTTGCATACATAAATTGACTAATAGGCAGATTTGGCAAGACAAAGTTTGGGAAAGGTCCTTCTGATCATTTTACCTGTTTTGCTGTATGCACCATTCAAGAACTTCCACCTGAACCCACAGCCCATCACAGAAATCTTTCAGTACTGAATCATTGCACAGATCCTAAATGGAAAGACAAACAAAAGAATCCCTTTACCACAAATCCTCTAGTCAGACAGCAGAACCAAGCCTGTGTCACATATGGGAATGTTCACAAGACTTCTTTCTCCAGGTGGTAATTTCAAGTACAGAAAATTGCCAGTTTTAATAGAACTGTTTAATAAAAAAAAAAAAAAAAAAGCCAGAAAGGAAGAGCTATTCTGAAGGAGCATCAGAATCAGTTGGCCTCCTCTCTATGGACCATGGAAAGGTGGTTATATCCCTTCTCAAGGTTAGCTTTCAAAATATAAATTAACGCTTCCTAATAACAGTCCAAGACCCTAACCTCTACAGCTAATCAAGTTGCAGAACAGATGATATACTGGGGAGCATACAGTTATTGTCCTTTTTTACTACTGATGTCTGTCTGCTAAAATCCCATCTAAGACTTTCTCTTTGCAGAGGCTACTGAGTGGACCTTCAGTTTATTACCAATGGATGGTAACTCCCTTAAGGCAATACCAGCCTAGATCTTCCCCAATGACCTAGGCTTTGTCTCCCCAGCTCTGTCACCCAAGCCACCTGCCTGGCAGCAGACATCATCTCAACTGAAACTACACCCTCAGAGTTAGAATCCTCTGTCTTCTTCAGAGATGAAGACTATCCCCAAACAAGGTGGATTTTTCAGTCACACCTCCTGTCATTTATTATTTCATTTTGAGAACGGGTGCAGGAAATTTCCAAGCTACCCTGTTGCAGAACTCAAACATTTGTGACCAGAATTAGTCACTATCCAGGGATGACTCACTGGGTGAAATCACACTGACCAAACACCCTGACTCTTTTCAAATCTAGTCAACAACTGCCACTGTCTTTCTCTCTCCTATGTTAAGAGCAAAGGCTGAAGACCTCATGCAAGAGAAACTTTCAGAATCTCCCAGGCAGTCATACGCCCTTCAGGGTTAGGAGTAAGACAAAAGGCCAATCTCCAATAATGTTATTTACACACAACAGCAATATCTTAGCTTTTTTTAATTCCCTTTTGAGAAAGATTAACATTCTTATTGGAAACTGCTTGGTTTATTTGGTTATTGAAAGCAAATTTGCAGTTCAGATTATCACAAATTATCACAATTTGAGGTTGTGAATTGGGGTTGTTTTTGAATCCTTTTTGCAAGCCAGGAAAAAAATCCAATCAAAAACACAACAAGCAAGCAAACAAATTGCATTATCTGGACTCAGACTGGGATACTGTGACTTGCTTTCTGCTGATTTACCTGAGTTTTGTGGAGAGTCCATAGCAATGCTTTTGCTGATTCCAAACTTTGACAATGACTCCATCCTAGCAACACCAAGAGGCGGCTAAGGGGGCTGAATTCTCTCCTCAATAAACTGTTCAGGCCGGAGTAGTCTTCTCTTTTCAGTAAAGTTAACGCAGTCACCTAGCAAACACAAGGAAGCAAACTTATCTTTCCAAATGCAGAGACACATAATGTCTGGCAGGTTATATATATAAATGAATAGCCATTTCAATATTAGCATCACTGAAATAGGAAAGTTCTGCATCTGGAACTTTGCTAAAATTGTATTTTCCAAGCCATCAGGTTACTCTTCAGTAAAACTGTCATGAGGGGGAAAAAAAAGTAATTTCAAATGTTTACTACAGAGCCAACTCATACTCCCTCACGTTATCTTTACATTCCTTCTATTGATTATGTCTCTGACAAGGATATTAGGTAAGAAACTTGAACGAGCACATTATCTAGAAGTGAAAATATGTCAAGCCTTAAAAACTTGCATTTTAACAGTGACCACCTGCCTGTATTCTATTTCTTCTGTCTATGTAAATACATTCCAATCTTTTAATTCATACCATACTACTTTTCACCAGGTCTTCAAGGTCTTTAAAATATAACTTCAACTGTGCAAACTAGTCTCACTGCCCCAAGTCCATCAGCATCAGAAAAGCAAAGCAAAGACTTCAAGGTCATGGGGTAACTCAAGTGGTGTACCCCATAAGATTACAAGCAGAACACAGGACTTCTTAAATCCTGAAGATTTAATCTTCAGTCTGCATGCAGATGAGCTTTTCCAAAAGTCTCACAAAACATTCTGAGTTCATCACGCAGCTGAAAGTAGGGAAGTTATCACCAGTTACTACCTGTTCCTACAAGTCATGGCCCCTACTTAGCACTATTTGAATACAAAATGCTTCTGTGCACCACCAAGATATGTTCAATACAGGCACTGACTTTAGCCACCAATGGGTTTCCCCCTTAATGCTTTTATGGCCATACCAGAATCTGTTCCAGAAAGTGCTTGCTGCTGCTCAAGCAGTAGAAATAGGCTGTCTTCCAAGAAGCATCCTCTTTGGGATCTGAGAACAAACTCATCACGGTTCGCTCCATATCCAGCTGCTCAGATGAACCTGAAAGACACCACAACAAGACTACCTTCCAGTACAGAGTACCTTTGAAAGAAGCACAATTTGCTGTTAACTTAAACTGAGAAACACTCAGCTTGCCTCAAATACTGTTACGTGATAACAGTTAAGAGTCTCAGATATTTTTACTGGACAACAAAGCCAAGCAGAGAAATTTGCTAGAAACTAAACAGGTCAGACAGGAAACCACCAAACTGTTGGGACAGCTGTTAACATAACAAAAGCCTGTTCAGGCCTCTTTGCAGGGCCTTAGCAAAGACTTGGCCAGCACAGGAACTTCTCAGATCTTTGCAAAGTGAGAATTTAACTACTGCCAGTGAGAGTGAAGGTATCCCTATCTCTACTTCTCCTCCCCCCATGAGGAAGCACTAACTGTTGCTATTACCAGAAATGCCAGCCTGCCACACCATAGCAGCCTGAGCTTCCCTTCAGCCATCCCTAGGAGTGAAGGAAGTAGAGAGGATACAAACCCCATGGACTTACGCCTCAGTGTACTGAGGTGAGCAAAAGAGGGTTGGTATTTTAGCTTTGCCCTCCTTGCACGTTCACCTGCTACTTTTCTTACAAGAGCATGGCCACTACTTGCCATTCAGCTTCAACTGAATGTACCTCAACTAAATGTACCAGCTACAGGGAGGTAGACAGAACCTGTGAAATTATAGCCAGTACAAGAACAAAACAGTTGGGGTCTGGCAAGTGAGCAGGTAATCAAACTGCATCTTCTTTCCAGCTGGGGTACTGTCACACTCCACATCTCCTTCCACTTCTAAAAGTCTTCTTTTCTAATATTAAGGGGTTTGAACTTTTGGAGATTACCGAGGTAGTTGAACTGTTATTGTCCTGAAATGGAACCCCAAGCTGTAACTGAACCAATAAAAACTTTATATACATATGGAGAGTCAATTTCCTAATTACAGGCAACATCTTCAGCAGGAGAAATGCTGACCAGATTAAAATAGAGCACAACAAGAGATGGCAAAAGAAATGCTCACAAAAGAAGGCAGCATAGACTACAGAAATGAAGAGAGAGCCCTGGGGTTCCTATGCCATTTCCTTGCTTTAAGTCATCTTAGCATCATCTTTTACAAGACTCCATGGCTTGTTAAGGCACTTCAGCGAGAACACTGCCCAAATCCTTGACAACTTGTCTACTTAATGCCTCAATGGCTTTGTTAAACGAGAAATGAAAACAAAGCAAAAAGTGAAACAAACCTTTTCGTATTGATTTTGACACCAGAAATTTTTCTCTTATTCTTTCTATGAGAACACTGCTATACAGGCTTAACAGGCCATGGCTCTGTTTCCTCAGCATACAGCCTAGTAGCTTCTCCTCCTTCAGTGGACTTCCCTCAGTGCAGCATACATCCAAGAGCTCCCTGAATAAGTGCCGTAATTCATCTGCCTGATGTTCCACCTCAAAAGTCACTATACTAAGAGCAGCATAAATTGTATCTACTAGTTCTCTTTGATCTACTTCTCCTGAAGTCTCAGAGCAGCACTGAAGCCTCTGCAAAGATTTCAAAGAGTCACGAAGAAATTCAACAAAGATGTTTTGCAGAGAGCAATACTGCCTGAGTGAGGAGCTGTGTGTGCCTTGTTCTTCCTGGAAGAACTCCAACAGGGCTTTTGCCCTCTGGGGAGCCCGAAACAAAAGCTTCCGGAGAGCTGAAACAACATCCCAACTGAATCTGTGAGAACAATCATCTCTCCTTTTACTGTCTGTGATGTGCTTGTTCTCGGTGCACTCAAATGCTTCAAACAGTTCCTGGTAGGGAAATAATAAAAGAGTAAGCCTTTCAGATTCCATTAAAAACATGAAATTATTAAAAAATACAGGAGAAACTTGAAAGCAAGAATAGAAATCAATTTGGAAACATCATATTACCTAGAAAATCATTAATAATGGCCCACCTTGTCCAATATCCTTCCTATGGAGATGCCCGAATATGTAACAATGTAAGGAATCCTGTAATGCAAAACTACACCATACAGGCCCTATGCTCATAAGCAAGTTACCTTAGTTCACAGGCAGCTCCTATAGGATGGCTGAAGCACTACCATATTCTACCTCTTAGCAATATATCAGTGTGACTATCTTCGTAAGTCAATAAGAGCATGATGATTAGTGTTCAAGGGTTTGTTTTTTTTAATCCTACTTTTCTGTATTCAGACCATCTATCTACCAACTGCATCATCCTCATCAACGTTAATTTTTCAAACTTGGTTAAAACTGGCCTACAGATTCAGAAGCCATCTCACAGGTTTTTTTTTTCAGCAACAGTAATTTTTCTTGATAATATAAGCAAACCTACAGTTCCTGAACTAGGAAGGGGAAAACAAACAAAAAATTCCCAATTAGCTCTGCCAGTAAGGGGTGGGAAGGTGAGGAACAACCCAGTTGAATAGCAATTAAACAGCACTTGTGGCACTTCTGCAACTACTTGAGTGCTGTCCTTGGCTGGAGGAGACAACTCAGGGAACGTGGAGAGGAGAGGTGGTCGGTGTGTGCTAAAATGAGAATATTATCAGTAGAAGACAAGTCCACAACACCCATTTCTTTATTTGCTGGATCAAAACATAACTCTACCTACTAACATGCCTCTGAGTAACTGTGACAAAGATATGAGGTTGCTGAATCTCTTATTTCTGTTCCAGGCAATGGTAGAATCTTTCATGACCTTGCAGCTTAGATGACAATGAACACAGACTTCATTAGTCATTAATAGACTTCAAGCAGATTTATTTTAATCAACAGTGAAGTTTACCTTGCTTGTTTTCATCCTGTAATTGCTAATTATGGATTCTTAGAGAAATACTGAACACCTTTTTCTAATTCGTATTTAAGCTGCAAATGGCCTCTGAATATTGTTTTCATTTTCCTCTTGAAAAAGTCAAACAAAAAAAAACCTCTTTGAAGAGTTAGAACCTATAAGACTACAAGCAACCACTGAGGACATTCCACACAACACATCAGATCTAATTCTGTTGCAACCAACACCAAATTAGGACAGTTCTACACTTAGTAACTCCCCTGATTTCCTGCTCTATACTTGCTTTTGATATTAACCCATCTTTGCATACTTCCGTGTATTTCTCAAATAAATCAGTCTGTATGTATTAATTAATAATGGGAAAATGGGTCCTGGACCTCAGAACACAGATCATACTGATTACAAAATAACATCTGTAGTAACAGTACAGCACCCAAAAACTTCTCAGAAGGCTGGAAAGGGGTACAGAGATTAAAATTAAGATCTTAGGAGGAAGAAAATAGACATACTTTTAAAATGTGCTTGATAATTATGGTTTATTTGGGCTCACAATGGTGATAAAGGTGTCTATATAAGACTGCAAGTAGCTGCAACCAGAACTGAAGTGTGTTAGAAAGACCACGTAGAAAAGCTTGTTTCTTGCCTGCCCACAGCTTCCTCTCTAGCCAGAAAAATCACTTGTAGGCACACTTGATTAACTTTACAAAGCGATCTGACCTACAGTCTCTTTCAGATGCCTACAAGATTAACAACATATTAGCACCTCAGGCAGTTAAGTTAGCAGGAAGCACTAACTTGATCCCAAACCTGATAAAGTTGGACATTCTGCATGACTAGCAAGAAGCAGCAGGGCATACTAAGTAGCTCACCTTCAGGACTTCCTCAGAGATATCTTTCTGTAGTTCCTCCAAGAACAATAAAAATTCAGTTTCTTTCTGAAGAGCAACTGGAAGAGTTTTCTAAAACAATATAAGAGAATGGGAAAGACATTAGCCAATAAAACTTCTATTTATTTACATTAGCATAAAAACCTCATCTTAGCTGTTTCATTAATATTTTGAGGCAGACTGAAATATCTCTTTGAAGATACCTAATTCTCAATTAAAGGGTATTCCACAATTAAGTTGTGCTTCCACACCAGTGAATTCCATTTATCTATACATTTGCAAACAGAGACAAGAGTCACTTTGTCACGAATTAGAATCCCATCAATTCAAGACATCTTTCCTCAGAAAGTAAAGAAAATATGACAGTCTAATCAGTGACAAGGACAAATGAATTTAAAAAAAAAGTATAATCATACATCCCAGTGTACCAATTAGAAAATAAAAAGAGGAAAAAATACCGCACTAGTTTCTCCTTTACTCATGAAACATACAGCACCTGTTTGAAAACAGCAAGCACATACATCTAAAGCTTTAAAGACTTTTCTGATGCCCGAGCTATTTCATCTTTAACGTAAGAAAGGTACCACTCAAATGCAGAAGTCGATACACTCATGCTTTCCATTTAGAGAAATGCTCAGTGTTACAAAGCTGCCTTCTTCTTCTGTTAGCTAACCAAAACAAAAATCCATATTTTCCTCTCCACTGTGTGTGGACAGTTGTGTCTTGACAAGTTTGTTAAAAGCAAAAGCAGTGCACCTCTCCAGCTACGTTGAGGACTTTATTCCATGAAACACAAGAGAGAAAGCCTAAAGCTTAAAATTAGTTATTCAGACACTTTGCATTTGGAAGTCAGCTAGATATTTCTGTACCTGATTCCTGGCAAGCCATTTTTGCAGCACAAGAAGCCAAAGCCATGCTGTTCTCCATGGGCTAGAATTCTGTCCCCATCTACAAAAGCAATAGACACATGGACTGGATTATAAAAGATTGTTCCCACCTCTGAGATCCAGGAAAACACTGTAATATTGATTTTTATATTTTCTTATATAAGATAAAACCAAAGGTGACTAAAGCTCTGAAGACAAGTCAGACACAAAATAAATACAGATAAACCAGAATATTGGTACTACTTACACATTAACTCAACAATTTCTGCTATGCAAATTCCTGCTTTTAGATCTGCCAAATACCAACACTACTGCCATAGTTTTTTCCTTAAAAAAAATGAAATTTATTTCTGGTCTAAAGTTCAGTCTGTGTAGCCCTCTTTGAGCACTTCAGCAGATTTCTGTGAAATCTGACCACTTGCCAAACACTGTTATTTCCTGTTCTGTCTAATTCTACCCCCCAAAAAATGAAATTAAGTTTTAGGTCACAAGTGCAGCTCTGTGTCCAAACTGAAAGTACAGTAAACAAAGAATACTTCTAATTTCCATCAGCTTTTCGTGTGCTCAAGTACTTAAGACACACATTCCAAGACCTACACCTAGGGAACATATTCAGTATTGTCAAAGGGACTTGGAAAAGGAAAAAGTAAAAGATAAGTTTATTGGCCTTTAAAGATGTCAGCACTACTAATTAAAGCCTCTAGATATGATAGCCAACTATAAAAGATAAAAAGATCAAAAATGCTTATATCTCACATGGCCATTAGCAACATTCATCTAATCATGTGCACACCTTCCTCCAGACTCCTTTACTTGTTGTCAATTCTTAGAAGCTTTACCAAAATGTTACACAAATTTTAATGTGTAGGAGTATGATGATTCCACCTCAGAGAGGTGGAATACCAGTGTTCCCCGAAGTGCTAGACAGTCATCCCTCATATGCAACTACCTGAAAAGCAGAGGTCAAAACTAACTAGGATTGAGTAATACCAATGCCATTTCAAAATCCAGTGTAAGATAAATAAGAAATCAATAGCACAATTTGAAGTTTTTAGAAAAGAGAAGGTCTTTCAAAAGCTAGAAAGAAAAGAACATTTTAAATAATTACAGCGCTGATCTTGGTGGTTCCATTTCTAAATTAACTGAAGCTCAGTATCAAAGGCATATAGTTTCAGGAGATGTTCCTTCTCCTTCTTATCATTTAGCAAAACTTCATAAAATCAGTTCTGAAATGCTTCCAAATAGTTTTAAGCTTGTATCAATCACCATGTCAACTGCATAAATGAACACAGCTCATTAACTCAATGACCTGGGCAGCCTGCTAAGTGCTTAGGCAGCGATGTTAATGTTCAGATATACAGCATATCTAGACACATCCAAAATGCCTCAGCTCTAAAGCAAGTGCTATTTCCCAGATTCTACGTCTCTTCCACAGTCAGCACTAAACTAATTGCTCCTCTTCAACTCCCACTCAAGCCTACCGAACCAAAACAGTACCTTACTTACCTCACCACCACAGGACAAGCTACCAGAGCCTGAAGAATTGCTTCCACTTTCTCAGGACCATCCCCGTGCCACTGGCTGAGCTGGGGTACGCAGGCCTGTGCAAGCTCCCAGTCTCCATGACATACGCACTCGCAGAAAAACCCAAAAAGCTGCTCCAGAGAGGCCCCTTCTTCATCTCCAAAAGAATGCATCTTCCCAGGACAAGCAGGTGACCTGGGGCAGGGGGACACACACGAAGCAGATGCCATCAGGGCACGCGAGGGCAGCAACCCCACATTTCTTCACACAGACAGCGCACCCTGGGCAGGGACAGGCGGGAAGTCAAGGCTAGGCTTCAGGGGGCTTCATCCCACAGGGGCAGAGGGGTAAGGTGCCAAGCAGCACCACGGACTGACAGACAACGCGGCTGCAGCCCGGTTACGTATGACCGCCCCGGGAGACCCATCCTGGCGGCCCGACAAGATGCTCCTGCTGCTCCCCACCGCCCCTGGGCCACCCGTCCCGGGGGAGAAGGGAAGCAGGGAGGGAAGGACTGTTTCTGGGGGCGTCAGGCGGGTCGCGCGATCCGCCGCGCACTGCGCCCACGGCCTACGCCCTCCTACGCATGGTCCGACCCCGGCCCCCGGGGCCCACCCCGGCGCGGTCGGCGTTACCTGGCAGGGCAGGATATGGCCACCCCGGCGGCGCTGGGCTCTACTATACCACCCCGGCAACACCAACCCTCACGGCCGCCATCTTGGGCACCGCCTCAGCTAACCGCACCGCCAGCCGTCACGCGGGCAGGCACCCGCCCATTGGCTGAGCTGGGGCAGAATGTAAATAAACCGCCATGTTTCTTTGGGGCGCCTGACGCCGCCTCAGTCACCTGGTCAGCGTAAGCCCCGCCCTCCCCACCAACCAGGCCTATCCCCGTTCACCGACACGCCCCGCACCCGCCTCGTACCTCACGACAGCTCCGCCTCGTGCTCCGGCTTCTCCTGGCTCTGATTGGCTTCCACACGAAGCTCCGCCCGCCGGCCCGTAGCCGGGCCGCCTCGCTGCGCTCTGAGCCCATCGTCCAGGAAGTGGCGGCGGGTAGTAGGTGGCGATACCTGTGCGTCGTCCTCCGTAGGAAGGCTATGTATGTATAGTATATATACACACCTATAGAGAGAGAGGTATACGTATAGGGGTACATACACGTATATGTGTGTGTGCGTATTTACCTTGTATGTGTCTGTAACCCTATACCTGGCGGTATATATGTGTCTTTGTCATATAATCGTAGAATGGTTTGTGTTGGAAGGGTCCCTAAAGATCATTTTGTTCCACCCCCCCTGCCGTGGGCAGGGACTTCTCCCACTAGATCAGGTTGCTCAAAGGCCCATCCAGCCTGGTCTTTAACACAACTTCTCTGGGCCACCTGTTCCAGTGTGTGACCACCCTCACGGTAAAGAATTTCTTCCTAATATCTGAATTTACCCTCTTCCAGTTTGAAGCCATTACCCCTCACCTATCACCACACTCCCTCATAAAAAGTAACCCCCGTCTCTTCTGAGTGCCCCCTTATGTACTGAAAGGCTTCTATAAGATGTCCCCAGAACATTCTCTTCCCCAGGATGAACAACCCCAACTCTCTCAGCCTGTNCCCCTTTGAGAGAGGGCAGAAATGGTATCAAACAAATAAATGATGTGTTATTTATATCCATTAAATATGCAAATACAGTATGTTATGCACACATATGCATGATTTTAAATACTTATACAAAAATGTATAGGTATAGATAGAGATACAGCTATGGACATCAGCTTGCCTGGCACTCCTGTGCAGGGAGGCAGGGGCCTGCCCACCCTTGTGGTTCCCCTGCCCTCTCACCAGCACCAGCCGCTTTGTGAGGTTCCCTGGCGGGACAAGGCACAGAGGACCGTGACTCAGCTGCTTGGCTGGGTGGTGTCAAGCCAGTGTTGGGTAGAGATAAGTGCTCCCCCCCTCCCCAACATCCTCCCTTTATTCCAGACTTTTTGTTTGTTTTTTGTCCTGACACACAAAACAAAAACTCCTCCAGGGACTGCTGCAGCGAAGGCGCGTGTAAGAGGCAGAGCGGTGATGACAGAGGAGAGGTGTCCTAAAGTAAGTGACTGAGTGAGTCCCCAGGGCTCCTGAATAGAAAATGCAGTAAGGGGGTATGTATGTGTGCACATGCTGGGACCCACCAATAAGCCGCAGAAGATGCTGCTGCAGGAGTTTGCACTATTACTTCCCACAGCATCCTCAGTATTTTTCACCTGTACTGTCAACTCAATGTTGGCAGAGAAATGGCACGTGGGTAGTAATGCCTTTGAACTTCAGCCATGCTGGATGAGCTGTACATTTTGGAATCATGTGATGTTGTCATTTGATCTATTCAATTCTGATTCCCTGTGCCTTTAGTGATGGTGCTTACTACAGCACAGCTCTGCACAATTTCTCAACATGCACTTTCAATTTGGGGTATTATTTTGTATCTTGTCTCTTGTGTAGGTAGGCAAGAAAAGAGCTTTAGTGGAAGACACATAACCTGTATGAGGATGAAGTTCATTTAGCTTGGGGTCTTTTATACTTATTACCCACTAATAATTGCTTTATTCCATTTAAAGTATCTCCTTGCAGTCAGACTCCTTACTTGAAGAGCTGCTCCTGCACATAAAGCATCTCAGGTGGCTGGTGCTTTTCTTTTGTTGCAAAAACATCCCTGCTGGAGTCACCTGCCCACTTCAGCAAGGGTAAATATACAATACTAACAATCAGCAGTAGTGCGGTCATTTTTGAAGGTACTTTTTTATTCATTTCTTCCAGTATTGGCCTTGTTAAGAAGTAAAGGTGGCTGGATGTAAATATCAAGGTAGGAAGATAAATTGTTTACGGTCATCTTAGTAGAAGATATAACCAGTACATTGAAATTAGGAAATAGAGTATATACAAAACATTTTTCATCTTGAATTTGTGTTTCCGTTAAGCAAACCAGCATTCAATAATTTAAAAATCTAATATTGGTTATATTTTCCAAAATTCAAAAGTAGTTATGAAATACCCACAGCAACTTACACTTGACTGGAAGCCCATTTGCTGTGAACGGAAGTCTGTGGATTTCCATGCTGATGTAGTGCCTTCTTGTAGTCAAAATGCATATATAGTGCAGGTCTTCTAGCACAAAATGTCTGAAGTTTTACCTTGGAACACTGGAACCATAAAGCACTTTTTATCTAAAAACAGGGTCTGCTGTGCATTGCCTTGGAATGTTATCAGTGTTACGCAAATTGCTAATAACACTCAGTGTTTTAGAACAGCTTCTTTCTAGGAGACCCTGCATGGGGAGTGATTACATGCTACAGCACAGTACTTGAGCATTTGCATTTTGAAACCATTTCTGAAACTGAAGTCTCAAAATGTTCTTATCACTTGTTTCCAAGCTCTCTCTTTTATTTTTCCATGTCAACCATGGCCTGTATTACCTTCTCCACTGACAGTTGAAGAGAATTATTTGGAGCAAGTAGATGTAGCTCTGACCTTTGGTTGGAGTTTGTAACTGCAGGTCTCTGCGAGTAGATCCATGGAGGGGGGGGCGCATCTTCTGGCTTTGAAAAAGTGATGGGGAGAGGTGTGACTAGGATCAGCTATGAGGACATGGTTACGTTTCTGCCAAAAAGCAGTGGTGGTGCAGCGTCTGTGCTGGCTTTGTAGTCTTGTGGCCAAGAATAGGGGCTTCCTTGCCCAGTGTAAAGCTCTGGTGTTGTTAGCCTACCAAAATTTGTTATTGAATTTGAGCTGGCAGATTAAGTTCACACAGGGCCTGCATTCTGCACCATGCTGCCCCAAAGCTTTTGATTTGCTGTGACCCAATTTATCGTCTCATTGGACGATAGCAGCCCATCCTGGCTTTGTTGGTGATCTGGGTCTTGTCACTCAAGAGGTGTGGGTCACCACAGCACTTGCTAGACCTCCTCTGGTCTTGGGGAGCAGCATCAGTCACCTGAGGTCAGTGGTGGCTGTTCCCAGGGCCACCTGAGGCATGCCATCATCATCATCAGTTGCACATACTGGTCTGTGTAGAGCACTGTCAGCAGCCATATATCTTACAGACAACAGTTTTGGTCAGAAACCGCCCACTGGAGCCAGCAGTCCTGTCAAGCAGCCAATGCCTTCTTACCAGCTGTGGTGGCCCTCTTGCTCACCTCAGATACCAGAACTGACAGAATTTATAACAAAAAAGCAAGAAGTATTTTAGGCTGGAAATATTTTTTAGTTTTTTTGTACATGCAAAAATAATATCAAGCTGTATGAGGTGTCCAATGCAGCTGCTAAAGCCGGTTTACCCATGGTGTGACCCTACCACAGCATGTTTGCACTGTTCTCTGCAGGTGGAGCAGTATGTTGGTGAAATTAAAGGTGGTCTGAGACCAGCCATGAAACTCACGGTCATGGGAGTGGTACACTCCAACCCCAAGAGGTAGGTGAAGGGGCTGGTGGGGGCTTCACCCCTGCCCTATGTACTGCTACCTAAATTCAAATGATCTCCTGAGGGTTTGTACTCTTTGGGAGGAAGAAAGTCAAACAGATTCATAATTTATAGCTCTGCTTAACTTTCCTGCTCTTACATTGAATTTAAAAGGGTGAGAAATAATTCACTGTTTGGACCCTCTGACTGCCATGCCAGTATTTTCTACTCCTTGCCCTTATTAATGTGAACCAGAGGAGGTACACATGGGGGATTTCTCCTGGAAGAGGTGCAATTTTGAACCCGTATCCTGGTTGTCTGCTGGGGGCTGGAATCAACACCACTTGAAAACCAGTGGGTTTGGCACAGGAGGTATAGGCTCATTGCTGTGTTTACTCTGGATGACAGCAAGTATGCTGTCATTACACCTTTTTTGTGTATACAGCAATCAACTCCAGTGCAATCAATACTGGTGGTGAAGAGTTTTCCATAACCTTTTTTAGGTCACAAATTGGAATTGTCTCACCTGTAAAAGTGTTTGATTCCAGTCACAGGAGTAGGGGAAAGAAATGTCAGAAGTCACTAGCATCCTACTGGAAACCAGAAGAGGAACAAAGACTGTCTGTTCTGTTCTCATCCCATTCTGCAGCTTTTAAGCCTGTGCACAGTCCCTGTAGGAATCCTGTATTTCAGTCTGACAAGAAATCAGTAGCTGTCTGTAGTATTTATAAGCATCTGACATGCTCACCATGTCCTTTTACATTTCTGGAAGCCCCAGTAATTTAATTGTCTTTTCAGCTTTTCAGTGACTCTGCTCTGTGATCCAGTGGATGCAAGCAAAGATGTTGGGATGTTATTCACCGTTAACTTTAGTGACAAATCCATCACCCGAAATGCACGAATTGCTGGGAAATGGGGAAGAGAAGAGAAGACTATTCCATACTTCCCGTTTACAGCAGGCGACACATTCAAGGTATTTTTGGGTGTCATATAATTAGGGTGGAGAAAAGGTGGGGAGAAAGGCTGAAGGCTATGTATATGACCATAAATAACTAATTGTGGAAATTGACAGGTTAACTAGTCTAGTGTGGTACAGAGAGCAAAAATTCAAGCCCTGATGGGAGAGATCCTTTCTCTAGTCTCAGTGACAGAACTCACTGTAAGGAGCTTTACAGTAGCATCTCAGCAGAGTAGGTTATTTATTAGGGGCATTTCAGAAGAACAAGTAGACTTTGTGCTTCACTGTCCCCATCACACGGGGTGAAATTAGCTCTGCCTCTTGTCTCTAACACCATCCCCTGTCTTTTTCCATTGCAGATGGAGTTCTTATGTGAACACCAGCAAATACGAGTCTTGCTTGATGGGAGACAGCTCTGTGACTTCACTCACCGCATTCAGCCTCTGAATTTGGTGAAAGCTTTGCAGATCACCGGTGATATCAAGCTTACCAAAGTGGCTTGAAAAAAAGGAGACCACAATATCACCAGAGGACAGAGGCAAATGTACTTTATCCTATCTGAGAATCTGCTTTATCTTTTTCCCCTGGCTGATTCTGGAGAGTGGGAACTGTGTCTTTCTCAGTTGTTGATGTGTTTGAAACATACACTTTTTTTTTTTTTTTTCTTTCATACACACTCAGCAATTGCAGAGCTATAGCTGGTCTTGGTAAATCAAAGGGCCTTTGCTGAGATACTCTCTCAGCCTCCCAAACTGCTATGCAGCATCTCACATCCTCATGGTCCCCTAGCCCTCCAGACATGCCAGCTTGCAGAGCTAAGTCTTTTGCGATGGGGTGGCTGTTACCCTTGTGACGAGAACTGGCCAGCACGCAGGTGGTAGGACTCAGAACAGAGAAGCAAAAGATTTCCTTATAAGTGAATAAGGGAGTCTGGTGGGCCCCAGCAAGGGTTACGTTATCAGGAGGGAATTGCTTTTCCTGGAAGCTCTGCTCAGTCAGCACAAAGCCATTTGTGCTTCCCAGTACAGAACAATAAATGCCTTACCACCATTCCTGTCTCTTGCAGGTAGCATACTCGTAAATTGAAAGGTTTCAACAGCTGTGGATTTCACAATCTTCTCTGGACCAGCCCTAAGAAATTATATCTGTAGCCAAAACTGCATTGCCTGTTCTTGTATCTAATTAAAACTGCATCTTTGCTGGCAAACTTCTACCAGCTCTGTTAAACATTTGAATGCACAGGAGTGTTGCGCTGTTATTTCACTGCTACAGATTTAGAAAAAAATCCTAAATACATGGCTATTCTAATACATATATAAGCATATATCATAGCTTCTGCCTTTGGCTCTGATTGGTTGCTTATAACGCAGGATGAAGGGAAAAGTCTCTAGATGAAGAGACTTTTTTTCAGCACATAACATAGAGAACAAAAAGTCTGCAAAGAGGTCGTTCTGTGGTTAGAGGGCTATCAAATTCCTCTGTGACTTCAAGGAAGATATATAGCATGCTGTCTTCAGAGGGCTTTTGGAGGCTCTACAGACTCTGGCTGTCAGATACAGGTACTCAGATAACACAAGGAATTCTGTTAAAATAGTGTATGAGCAGGCTGGTTGGGTGTTTTAATCATCTCATACATTCCATTCTACCTTCTGGTGTTGTGGAGAATGTCTCAGTTTCTATATAAATCTAAATTTTCCGTATATGAAACCATTTTCATATACTCAAACTGCCCTCAGAAAAATCGTGTCAGATCACAGACGATTCAAATGTAATGCACTATTTTTTATATTTAATGGTATCAAAGTTAAATGTACTAGACAAATAATGGAAAATGTAATGGCTTAAAATAGAAAAAATAATAGTTAGAACTGCTATTAGAGTCCTTGGTCCCAATGGTGATCTATAGAAATAGACTTATGGTGATAGCCAGGGGGAAAAGTCTTGCTTTTATGTCTGGATGATTTCTTCCAATATATTCATCACCGGTGATTGTCTGGAATAGCTGCCACAGGTCTGACTTGATACTCAGGATCCTGTACTGCTATGGGCCATTTCCAGCAGCACAATAATAATCTATATACTGGAGAGGAGGATCCTTTGGTCTTTTCCAGCCTAAGAGAGAATCAAATGGATGGGCAGATGGATGGGCAGACAGACCGTCTGGTTTGTTTCGCAATAGCGATTATCCTGGCAGCTGGATTGTGGCTTAGCACAAGACACTTGTGGTGAGACACTCATAGTGAGACACTCCATACCAAGAAAGGCAGCCTCAGACACCAGGACCTTGCATGAATGTGATTCAGTCAGTCCTAACTAATTAAGTTTATGAGCCCCTTTATAAAGGGGAAAGGCGCAGGATATTTCTGCTTTAGGATAAAGCAAACCTAGATCTGTCAGATAAAGACTGAATACTTGTACAAAAGAATTCTTTTCTTCCATCTTGGAATATTATATGTCATTGTTTCCTTGTAAAGTCCTGTTTGTCTCTATCCACTTGTCTTTTGTCTCTTGATTAGATGGTAAGTTCTTGTGGGGAATTATTCTTAATCTACATGATTCCTAGGCACCTAGGATGCTGGTCTGCCAGGAATTACTAGGTGCTGTGACAATACAAACAACAAGAATAGACTATCTGAGGGAAAAACAACACTCCCAGGCAATGAGAGCAGGAAATTTTGGGTCCAATTGTGACTTGTCGTTTGTCATGGAGTCGACCTTACTCATGTCAATGGTTTGATTGCCTCAATCCACTGTGTTCGCTCAGCCTTGGAGCTGGCCTGGATATAATAATGAATGTCATTTTTGGTGATGATTTTGAAGAGGTTGCCTTGCACGTTGCCCTTCACTCCTGCAGAGATAAAAAATATAATCATACATCAGGAAGGTGCACAGAGAAATGCTTTGTGGCAGATATGAACCTTCATAGGGAATAAATTTAATTTAGTGAATTAGGCTATCAGACCTTTCCATTTCATTATGGATAAGACATCTAAAGCTCTTTGATTTCCCTTCTGCAAAATATAGTACAGACACCCCTCACATAGACTGTATGAACTACTGTGCAGTAGCTGCAGTATGCTGCTGTTTAGATGAAGAATCTTACTTGATTACACAATGGAGGGATGAACTCCCTACCAGTTTGTGCAGTAGATTAGATTTGCTCCTGCCCATCTCCAAGTTCCTCTTACTGAGGAGCTCTGTTGTTCATCATGGCCTCCCACCATGGACTGTATCTTTTTCAAATCTTCTATTTTTTCTTTAGAAAGATGCTCCCTATTCAAGATTCACGTGTTCTGCTTACTGTCATAAAATAAATTGCTTTAACAGCAGAAACACTTATCTGTGAGGCTGAGGTTCTAGACAAATACCTAAGCTAAGCAGTTTCACTAGCAGAGCTATTTTTTTTCGTACTGCTGTCTTTATGCCTCCCCTGTATTTGAGTTCTACCAGATGAAAAAGGAAAAGGTAATAGCATAAGCAGAAAGGACACACAAGAAAGGGATGTCATCAGGGGATGCCTCAAGACTTAGGGTTAAACAACATACAAAAAGAAGGTGTTTCCTCTTTCTCTATTAATTCCAGAACACTTATCAGTGTCTTAGGGCTGTCTCAGAAGTCATTTGACTGAAAAAAGCCCATAAAAAGGGAAACACCCAAGATATGTGGAAATAACACTTAAAAAAAAATCCCCTCTGCTACAGACAGGCCAGCAGTACAGGGATTTTTTGTGATATGCTTCTTCCGTTGCTTGCAAGGGGAGAGGAAAGGCCAGCACACTTGTGCATACAGCCAGCCATACACATAAACTCACACCTAAAGACTGCATTGCTATGGCATAAATATGTATGTATGAAAGTTTAGAGGCTCATGCACACCTGCTGGGACTCCATTATCCTCTAGAGCTGAGATAAGACAACCACGAAGAGAAAATCCACCTACAGGTTTGTTTTCTTCCTGTAAAGAAAAAGGAAGTGAGGTTTATCTGGAAAAATATCATCATTAGACTAATTTCCCAAAGCACATCAATTATTTTTATGAAAGTGAAGTTGATATAAAACATTCGTGTCACAAGAAAAGTCAATTTGGACATGTAATGAATGCATTAGTATGATGTTTCCTTTACTATTTCCATTACTATGCTCCCTGCAGGAGCATGGTCCCAGACTGTATGGGTTCAGCAAAAGGCCAATCCCAAGAAGACTGCAGCCCCTCGGCTGAGAAAAAGGAATCTTGCTGGGGAAAAAACAGGAGGGAAGATACAGGTATAGAAAATCCAACAACGGCAATCTCCCAGGATAAGGCCAGAGAGGTCTTATTCCCAGGAAATGGATAGAGAAACATGGAAGGAGATTTGGGTGAGAGAAACATTTGCAGCATAATTGTATTTTCATTATAATGTTTAGACTTGTGAGAGGATTTCTTACTCACATAACTCACGTAACTCCCCACTCACATACCTTAGTGGGGTCGTAATAGTGCAAAAAAGCAGGATCAGCTCTCAAAACAAATTTCCTCACTTTCCAGTTTTTCCTCTTGTGCCCCTGCAAAACAAAAGAATTAAAGTTACCACCAGTAAATACTTTCTACAATGGCCATTTTCCTCCGGGCTGTAGGGGAGACCTAAATAGGTACTGAAAAAAGAAGTTTTGGAGCTAACAGAGAAAAATCTTTTTTGACATTTTAGTAACTCCCAGAATTTTCTGCCTAACATCCTTCTTCATATACTGATATTTCCTTACTCTCTCCCTTCCTTGTGCTGAGAAACAAGAAAATAGGTCTCACCACCGTGAGAACATCCATGTGTACGTGAGTTACCATCCACAGGTTAATGTCCACTTCATGCAAATGCCAATCTGCTCAGCCTTGAAACTCGCCTGTGGCCGGCAGAACATTATAGGGGCTCATACGACCTGGATGGGACTGGTTAGACCAGAAGATCAGTGGAACTGCTTGGCAGTGAATATAATGCCTCTGCTGGGATTTGGAGTTTGTGTGGGACTCTTGCTTTTGATACTATGCTGTACCTTTCAGTTTACACTTAGTATATACAGCATATCCACTGAATCCTGCCTGAGCAGCAAGTTCCATAGCTCACCTCCTTATAACTACATACTCTATACCATATGATCTCTGATGGTAGTGCTGACAGGCAAGTTATCTCTGCTGGCCACAACTCCCCAGCCATGCTTGTGTAAATCACATTTATTTTCTAGGAAGTCCTAAGAACTGTCATTTTTCTTGTTTCCCAGAGAAGGCTGAAAAACTGTATTTACCTGCTTCACTAAGAATCCTTGCTTCACAATTGTGCCACTTAATTCAGCCACGTTAAATTGTAGCTCTTCCTTGGAACTGATATTTTTATTACCGCTCTCAGCCTGCAAATAAGGAAAAGATTGTTCCACTTTTCTTTTTAATTTAGAAACCTTTTTTACGTACACTTTCTTCTTTTCTTGAGCTGTTTTTAGCTCATATTTCCCGAGCAATTTCTACTCTGTAGCCAGGCTGCTAAGCTTTGTAGGTCAGAGATTTTCAAGCAACAAAGTACAGCTGTAAAACCTACACATGCACTGCGGCCTTGAGTTTTAGCATAACTACAGCCCAGCCTCCATTAAATGCAGACACAGCACTGTGCTAGAGGGACACAGCCCTTTTAATGCCTGATTATGCCCTCCATACCCGTGCAGCTATTTGTCTCCAGCAAAAGCGCAAGCGTTAGCACTTTTAAAAGCCTAGAGCTGCTCCGTATGTATTTACTTTCACAGCCTGCATATTTTGCTTTTGGTTGCCCACAGCACGTGTCTCCTTTACCACTGTCCCAAATTAAGCCTCTCTTGGCCACTGCATCACTTACAAACATGTACAGTGCGGTGGAGTCATCAAGGAACTGCTTAGAGAGGTCGCTGCAGCGTGTGGCCTCGGTGCTGCGGGCTCCCACAGGCTTGATGAAGTTCTCCTCCATCAGCATGGACGACAAGGTGACGGCGTCGAATCGTGACACAGCAAACGCTTTGGAGATGAGCCAGTCCACCAGGGCAGAACCTGCAAGGGGAAAGGCAGCTGTCATACCAAGGCACCATGCTCTTCCAAGGTGAGACAGGTGGTTGCTTGCCACAGAGGCCTTCATTTGCTGAAATATTTTGGCACTGTCACGAAGACTGTCAATGACTGACCAAAACTGTGGGGTCCTACATATGCATCCATGTATCCAAAGAGCAAGAGAAAGGTGTCGGAGAACTTGACTGCACCAGTACTTTCCACTGGGCCACAACTGATTCCACCATGAAGGCAGTACAGTAGCTCCCGTGTCACTGCAGAGTAGCATGTCAGATGCGAGGAAGCTCTTTGCCTGCAGCAGGTGTACCTGTGAAGGTCTCTTTGTATCTGCTGCCTTGCTCCAAGTTGTAAGTCAGCTTAATTCCAGTACTATTGTCACACATTTTCTCCACTATGTGGCTGTAAGAGAGAACACAGGACATTACTAGAATAGAAGGACAGGCAGAAGCTGTCATAGACTTCCATCAGTGCCTGGGATATCCTAATGATTACCAACATAAAGATGGGAAACAGTCTAGATACTCCCCTACAAGCTTCAGTAAGTACTTCACCTAAGTATGGTGTAGGAAAACTTTATGCTCTAAATAGCTGCACTAAACAACATGTCTCACAAAGTACCTTTCCATTTAAAGCCCTTCTGAATGAGCTATAGTCAGCCTCTATTTACCTTCTCAACGCAAATCAAAATCATTTAATCTTTATGTTTCTTAATCAGTTGCCTGCTTCCTCGTTTAACATGATGCACCCTAAAAATTCTAACCTGGGTTCTAGTTGTCAGCTTAGAAAGCTCATCAACACAGCATGAAAAATGTCATTGCTCAGTCTTTTCCTGACATTACATCTTCTGAGGTAATGCATCTCCCCAGTTAGAACTTCTGCAGTTGACTAGGAAGGTCTTCAAGTCAGCAGTGAGGTGCTGTTGAAGAAACCACATATGCTCCCCCTGCTCAGAAAAATGTTGGTCAGGAAAAAGTGTGTTCCTGTGCCCTGGCAAAAGCGTGTGCAAACATCAGTCAGAGCAGCCAGTTTAGAGGCTCCTGGCCACAGGGGAGCAGATCTGTGCAGAAGGAAGCTTCCCTTGACCCTTCCCATCCATCAGCTCAGGCACTTTGTAGACTACAGCAATAGCAGGAGAAATCATACATACTCACTGGAGACTGATACTCTCTAGTAGTCTGAAGGAATTCTGCATTTTGTGAAGCTCTTGTACCTGTCCTGGGTGACCAGCATGAATAGCTCCAGTGATGTCCAAAGCCCAAGAGTCTCGCTCCTCCCTGGAGCAACATTCAAGGAAATAGTCTGTGTTGGTTTTTGTCGTAAGTTTGATGAGTAGCTGGGAAGAAAGAAGCAGTAACAGCAAAATAAAAGCAATAACATCATTTAGCTATTGTCCTTGCATTTTGCTTCATTAGCACTGGCCCAAGTGACACAAGTAAGCCTGATATGGCATCCCCCTTGAGCAGTTTAGAGCAGTTCTTGGCCAGAAGGATGGTAGGTACAACTCGTTTTTTTTTCCCTTGCCCCCTGGCCTGAATCCCAGGGTTTTCAGTGCCAAGCGTGGTTTGAATGCATGGAGCTTGTGGTACTTAAAGGAGACCACTCAGACACTGGAGTGTGCTGCTGACTATGGAGCTCTCAACATCTCTAATTTCAACATCTACAAGCTCTCCCTAGGCTTGCTCTGCCATGACAAGCACTGAAATACTCAGCAATTGACAGTCATTTCCCTTCTGGCCCCCGGAAGTCTGCATTGCTGCTGCCCATGGGTGAGTGGAGAAGTGCCAGAGGCACTTTTCCTTCCAGAGCCCTCTTGCTGGAAACTTTCCACAGCAGCAGTGTCCTGGATGCCTGGGAACATCCTGTGGATACAGCCAAGGTTTAAGGCAACTACAAGAGATGGTATTTCCCTTTTTTCCCATTCTCCTCAAATTTTAAAAGCTGTCTCTGTCCTTGCTCCACACACTGTTGGGCTGATGCATTTGCATCTATTCTTCCCTTATGTATGTGAGGGGGTAGCTTGGGGTTTTGTTGTTTGTTTGGGATTTTTGTTGTTTGTTGGTTGGTTTAATTTTGTTGTGGGGGTTTTTTTGTTGTTAGTGCCTGTGACTCAGATTTGGGCACAGGGAACAGCAAAGACACAATGAAGGAGGTCTTTGCTTGTCCTGGTTGCATTGCTAATGGCACCTTGCTTTTGGCTGGGCCTAATTCTGGAAACATCCCAGTGATATGGTTGCAATAATCAAAGAAGTCAGGAGGGGAGGAAAAGACCAGGGACAAGTTAGAAAGTGAGTGTCATTGAGAAGGGATAGATTTTTCCAGTCATACCGGTCTGTTCTCATATTCCAGGCATGGACAAGTAATAGTGCAGCCATCCAGAATGATCCTGCCCTTTGGGTAAGGCTCCTTCTTGCCTCCTTCAATTTTGTAATACAGCAGCTTATCCTGAAGCAGAACAAACCATCTCACTTTCCAGTTACGAACAACATGTCCCTGGAGGGGAAGAAATCCACAAAGCTGACTTTAATGCAAGCATTGAGAAATGACAATTCTTTCTTTTTTTTTTT
>VXBJ01005259.1:31292-67337 GCA_013400055.1 Nycticryphes semicollaris
TTTTTTTTTTTTTTTTTTTTTTTTTTGAGGTGAACATACTATAAGCTAATAGGAAACTACGAAAAGAAAAATAAGAGGTCATCCTGAACCTATTGTCCCCAAAATACGCATTTTTTTAGGAACAAAATAGCACAGCTCCATCACTTTAAAATTATGGAACAATAAAAAGGTATTTTGCTCTTTCTCCACAAGGACAACTTCCTTGCTGGCAAAAATTGTTTCTTGCAAAAGCTCACAAGAATTATCCGAGAGCTATCATTTATGGACCTATGTGCTCGCTGCCAGCACCAGGCAGGAACAGGGCTACACCTGAAATGTGCGAGGCCTCTTGGAGACAAACTCCTCCTCTCTGGTGACCCTGGGTGGTCTTTTATGTGTTTCATTCTTCATCATTTTGATGTGACTGTAGGTGCCAAGTGGTTCTGAGAGCACTTTGCTGAGTGACTTGGCTTTTCCTTACATCCCCTATTACTGCAAAAGTGGTTTATTTCTATCCTACCCGACCTCAGTTTCCCAAGATAAAACATTCTCTGCTCCCTGTAAAGGAAATACACTCTTTAATGGCAAAAGACTTAGTGAAGGTTGCTGTAGAATGCCTCCTGGGTGAGATCAGAATACAAACAAAACCTCTTCCCCCTCTGTAAACAGCCGCCAGCTCTCTTTAGCGCAGCTGTAGAACAGAGGGAGGGCTGTCACTGACAGGCTCAGTCCTGTCTGACAGTGTCAGATCCAGCTTTGTGGTGCGAGGAGCTGACTTGCATTTCTGTAGGTGATGGAACGTTACAACCAGCAGGCGAAGCGCTGGGTAGAGGAAGCTCTGACACCTGGAGAAGGTGGGCATATTTAGAAGAAAGAACATGCAAGGTCCAGTTGTGACAGGAATCAAAGCTCATTAATTCTCCAGGAGTAAAGGGGAAACCCAGCAATTTTCAAGAAAAGGTGAAGTAAAGACTATAAAATCCAGGGCATGTGAGGATCTAGTGTCTCCTAGTCTATACTAAATACAATTTCTCTAACTTGGGTGTATTCTCTCCTTCCCTTAGCCTTCTTCGGTGTTTTTTTTTCACCTGTTGTAAAGTTCCTTGGACACTTTTTCCTGAGAGTATGTTCTGTGCTATGGCTCTTTTCATTCCCTCTTGGAGATCTCCCCCTTTTCAGCAGATGATTTTGCCTTTTTTCATTTATCTTTACTTGATTTCCACACATTTACTTTACATTTATAATACATTACAATACATAATTCAGTCATTTATAATGTGTTTAGATCATCTCCTTCTTTCTGTTTTCTTCCTCTTAAGAAATCTCTGTTTCCTTTACCTGATCCGACCCCATCCTAATTTTTTCCTCTGGATCCCTTGTTCCCTTCTCCCTCAGTTTCTCTTAGTCATCTTCTTTGTAGTCTCCTCCTGAGTGTGTATCTCAGTGATGTTGTACAGACCACTACCGCTCACAGAGCTAGGACTGCTCTGCCTTTGCTGCAGAAAGGGGGACAGGGAACAGCTTGGGCTGCGCATCCCTTCTCTGCCTGGAGCATGGCTTCACATTGCCAGCAGTCCTGTCAGGAGAGCTCTTGACCAGGATTGCCTTCATGTTAGCACCAGAAGCATTGCCACATACTGCGGAAAAGCATTTCCCAAGGTGTGGCACAGCTTTGAACTAACCTTTGAATCCCATTTTTGGTGTGCAATCAAGGACCTATTAGTTACCCCGACAAGGTCTTGGTACTGAAAGCAGCTTACGCCCTTTGATAAATTGCCCTTTTGTGTTTCAGCTACGACCGACTTGATCTTAAAGGGAGAAGCTTTGGAAATCTGTGACACCATCTTCCAGCTCTTTTCTCCACATTTTGGCTAAAATTCTTATAGTGCAGCTTGAGGGGCGTGGAAGAAAGAAGTTATTTCAAACAAACTTCTACATTTGTATTGCTCTGATCCCCTTCAAAAAGGATAGTGTTCCCCATCCTTTCACATGAAAGGTGAAACTCTACTCAGCTGCGTCGCTAAAGAAGGCACAAACTATCTTCAGAGACCGTCAAAACATCTTCCCGCTCTCCATCCTCCCATGGCCACTTCCACTGCTGCCACGTAGCCATGTGCCAGCTGCTTTTTTTTATGCAGAGGTGTGCCCTAGGTGCAGGCATACTGGCTTTCTGATACCTGACTGTATCTATCCCAGTATCTAGTTTGCTTTCCTCTGTGCAAGCTCTGATAAAGGGGGATTCCAGGGAAGGTAGTGAAGAGCTGCAGCTCATGCAGCTCCAGGGGACTGTGTCTGCACAGACCCAGAAGAGCTCCTCTCCCAGGAGCAGGCAGGAGCCCCTCAAACCCAGTGCCCAGCAGGCTGCCTTGCCACAAACCCTGGCTCGATCCAGTTCCCCTTCATGGGTTGTTTCCACGTTTGAGCAGAACCATGCAAAGGGGAACCAGAGCACTTACCCGTTTGACGAGGAAGCCCTCCTTCAGCACTCCGACTGCTTCCTGCATCCTGGCCAGCAGGGAAAAAGGCAAGACCCCGCTGAGAAGTGCCCAAGCCCTGGCAGCGTGTCCCTCTCCACAAAATTTGTTTAAGAAAGTTCATTTTTCTTTGCTACCCTCCTCCTCCAAAGTGACGCACATCCCCTCCCTGGGGTTTTTTCTGCCTCTCTTCCTACCTATGAGACATTAGTTAAACATTGAGCTGGCTCTGATATATTACCTGCCCTCTGGGAAGAAAAAAACAAAAGGGAAGCCTAGAAATGATCTCAAAAGAATTTCACAGAATTTAGTACAGCAAAAAACCACCGAGTGAGTCGGCCAATACAAGCAGCTGCAGAGGGAGAAGCAGAATTATAAAACTTCAGACTAATCAACTCTACTGCTTAAAATTTCTCATCTAATAAACACATCTCATAGGGGTACTACAGATCAGAACACCTTAAGCGTAACATACAGCCTATTACAATTACAAGGAGACTTTTACAAACCTTAAAATAACTTCTTTTGCTAGAAATTTAGTTTACCAAAGAAAACCCAAAGCACCTAAAATTTCGCCCACTCTACTTTCAGTGGCCTCTGAGCAAATAAACCAAGATTCTCAACTTAATAACATAAACCCCTATGTAAGCATCTATTTGGGTTTCCAGTACAGCAGTATGATCAAGAACACTGTACAATGACCTCTTGCAACTCCCAAGCACCTCTGAAATGGAGTGCCTTTTTTGTGCCTGAATACAAGCTTAGGTGTTGATTGCGTTTTTGAAGACTTTGGCCACAATAAGTCTGATGGATTTATCGAGTCTTGTCCTGATGAAATAAACCAGTATTAGTATTTCAGACAGTGCTGCTGTTCAGAAGCAATAGACTTTGCTGTACTGTTAGCATTCCTCGACTTGTAGAAAAATTAAGGTGACACAGGTGGGCAGAGCTATGAGCTGTGGTAGGAAATAAACATAGTATAACCACAGTATATTAAATAAACAAAACACTCGTTGCTACGCAGCAGAGTCCAGAGTTCAGCAAGACTCAATATCTCTCAGTCTTTGTACACTGGATGAGATTACTGGTCACATTTGCATCTACTCAGGAAAAGGAACAAACAATTTCTTTATCTTTATAATACTTTTTATAACTTTTTACAAGGAAGAGAAATACAACGAAAAATCCAAACCTGACAACGCAATGGAGTCAACCCAGAAAACAGCCCTGCAGGGACCATGAGAAACACAATAGGTGACCAAATGCTACTTAAGTCAGAAAAATCAATGGCCGTGAAAAGAGAAAGCACGCTGGCTGAGATTTCGAAATCTGCCCCACTGCCTGGCAGGCAGTTACCTGTGTAGCTCCTACTGTACTCCCTTTCCCAGTTTGGAAAAGGCAGGCAGCCACAATGCAACCAGCTGTGTAAATCATACCCCACTTACATTTATTCTGCAGTCCAACTAAAGTGAATACAGCAAGTTTAACAGAAGGCCTAGAAGAGTATTTTTTTCTGTAGGTATGTAGTATTTTCAAAGATAACAATGTTTGTTTTTTTTTTAAGTATTATTGTGGCCTTAAAGTAAAGCAGAAATTAACTTAGTGTATTTCTTTAAATATAAAAGATAATCCCAGTCTCTGTATATATACATAAGAGTTGTACTCAGAAGCAGCATCTGGGGGAAAAAACCTGATGCTGTCAGCAATAAAAAGAAAATAAATTTCAGTTCACAATGTTTCACGTATCAGAATTAAACTTGAGAAAAAAAGAAGAAAACTTGAGTCTAGGTACACAAGAGACATAACTGCTGCATGCATTTCCTGGACACGCACTCTTTATATAACTTGTTCCAGGAATACAGTGTTCCACCGTTTGGTATTTGAGGTTTGACTTCACATTGTTGAGCTTGTTACTGCAGGCAATTTATAACAAGGTGGGTGAGATAATTCTGTGCTAGTGAGGACACGCAGAAGCTTGCAGGGGGCTCTCGCTCAGACAGTGAGCTCAGAATTGCACCACAACCAGGTCTCGCCCAAGATCTAAGTGAGCTCTTCTCCTCCAGCACACAGACCACCCACAACCCTGCAGATGGGTCTTGGCAAAATTACCATTAGCAATGAAGAATTTTATTCTCAAACTACCGGGGAATGGTGAAGCCAACACTGCCCTAGCTGGCCATAAACACTTTACTATAGAGTTTGTATTGAGGTGGCCAGGAGCCAGACACAGGCTTCAAGATCACAGGATACTACTCAGGGTTAAAGGGAAGGGCAGGAGCAGCCAGGTCTGAGCATAGGCTGATCCGTCAGACACTGCTGGTACCTCCAGCTCAGCCCCTCAAGCACCCACGAAGAGCTGATTAAGACACACACACACCCCCCCCTCCCCAAAGGACAGGTCCAGTCACATGCTCCGCAGTGGCCATCCCATATCATCACGCGAACAGTGTCACAATGGGGGATTGTGTAGACCTGGCTTTTTCAAAGCAGCTTTTTAAGATGCTAGGACTTTACCCTCCAGTGTAGGACACAACATTAAGTAGTGGATGAGGGATGAAATAAAATGAAAACAAATCACACACGTCAAGACAAAAAATGATTAAACATTTGTAGATGAAAGTGAAAGATGACAAGTGTTCAGAAGTATGCTGATGTAAGAGAATTTTAAAAGTTAATTGTAGAAAGGTAGCAGTGTTTGAAAACAGCTGTTTAATTGTCTAGACTAGAACAAAAAATAAAAAATATCAGAAATTAAACACCAAACTGCAGATTCTGCTATGAAGCATGACATGTCAGCTCCATTCATTTTAAAAAAAAGCCAAGAGACAGAATCAGAGAGCAAGGAATTATCACTGTATTAAAAACAAGATAAACCACACCAGCCCCAAAAAAGCTGGGCACCCTTCTTTTGCAGCCACTATTTCCCCTGATCAGAAATAGATTGGGCTGTAACTGGACTGTGTGCTTGGCCTGAGCTGGTACCTCTGTCTGGTTTTTGTGTTTTTTTTTTAATTAATCAGTTTTATCAGATGTTATATGTAAAACTGTTTCCAAGCTGCCAATCCTACAAAATTAATCTGGAATATAAAAATCATGCCGAAACCCTCACAATTAATTCATCAGGCCAAGTCCTCTCTACAGGTATATCTGTACCTTTCCCTTGACTACATGAGTGCAAGCAGAGATTTTTGGCCTTGCAATTACAACTGAGCAAGCAGGACAGTTGCTACCATACAGCAGGAATACGCTACCTCGCTTTAACGAGGCGACAACAATGTTCACACAAACCCCATGACCCTTATTAGAAACCTTTGGTAACCAAACGCAGCTCTACATATACAAAATAGACCAGCTGAGATAGAAGTTATCATCTCAGCAAGTTCTAAAGATCCTTAGGTCACAGGCTATGACGACCGATGCAGCACAACCAAGGCCCAGCGTGGGCTTTGCTGGTTCAGCGCTCCCTTACGCACACCTCCATAACAGTCCTCCCAAGTGGCGGCCACCTTGGGCCTCCTCCTTCCAGTTGCTGCAACACATGAGAAACATCCACCAACTTGTTTTCCATCTTTCATTTAAGCTTCCTCATTAAAATTTGCTCAGGCAACAGGAGCACCTGATTTTATCTGCCAGGGTAACAAGTGACTGGAATGCATTTATCATAAGCTGCTTTGTTACTGTCCTCACCATCGTGGCCATTTTTTTTTCAGGCCCTCAGAACTGGTGCTGAAATGTGCACACCAGCACGCTCAGGCTTCAATTAGAAAACCTCCTGTAGCTACTGAGCACATTTAGCAAACTTATTTGCATAAGTTACCAACAGAAATAATGCTCTCCAACTAACGTGCCAAAACGGCTCTTGGAGGTGAAGCATTCGTAGGCCCCTGATGGCACTCTAAGGAAAGAGCACACACGGCTCGCTTTCTGAGCTTTGCTTTACAGCATTATTTCGGCATACACATTACATGGTGACTTTTTAAACATTTTATTCTTTCGTGTGAGCACCCACCTATTGCATTTAGTGGCAGTCAAATCACTACTTTAGCAAATGGGTGAAGCTGGAAGAGCTGCTCAAACAGGAAACTAACATTATCACAGCTTCAAACCACACCATGGCTGCCTTATCCAGCTTCTGAAAAGACAACAATTTGAGAAAATAACCATTAAAAAAATAAAGTTTCTTTTTTTTTTTTTTGTAACGGCACACTCAGGTATTTTCCAACATTCTCCAAAGTCAGGAAGTTACTTAACTTTTTTGGCTTTGCATTACTGTTAGAATTGAGTACGTGTGAACTGCTCTGATAACCGAACGTGGTGTACAGTATGTACACCCTTTGTGAATGTCTTCTGTGGCAACACCACGTAGCAGTGATGTTGTTTGTACCGTGGCAGTGTCAAGAATTCCTAATTAAGGCTCAAAGCCTAATTTTTCATGCATTTTTCTTCTAGCAGCACAAAGTATTAGGAAAAAAAAAAAAAAGAGATATGGGCAATGTGGGACAGGACAAAATAAAATATGTAAGTACATTTGAAAATTTAGTAATTTGGAAAGGTTACTTAAACAAAACCAATTCCTCCCCCAATTCCCAGACAAGGAAACCAGGATTTTATTATATTTTTTTCATACTCCCAACATGGAAAGCACATCATGTTTCTCCAGAGAAGATAAAGAGGTTGTTTCTATAGTGAATAGCTCAGTCCAGTGTAAACCAGATTTAGGGCAGGCAGAACTGAAGGTCACACAGCAGTGAGCTCACAAGACAGTACCGCCTATTCTAAAGTATAAGTTAATTAAAGCTCCTGCCAAATTAACCTATAGGAGCAAAGTCCAACTATATGTAGTTTTTTATTTATCAGCTATGTTTATTGGAATGGTAAGAAGCTATTTTCAAAGTTTTCAAGTTCTTAGTCCCTAACCAGAGATGATAAACAAAGGAAATGCTCTTTTAAACAAGTCTGCATCAACAAACTTGCAAGAAAAACATTTTGTTCCAGACATTATTGGCTTGATTTAAAGCAAACAGAAGAAAGCCCTTTCATCGTTAGAGTCACCCACTAATCATACCCTTCCAGGCTTTATATTCACACCACTCTAGGCCACCTGACAAAAAAGGGGAAAAAAATATCTTGGAGTTATATAGCCCAGTAATTTATTGAATATTTGTTCATATACATTCTGTATAGAACTGTTCAGCTCGCTTGGTTTTAGTGCTTCCAGAAAGATCATTAACAGATGCACTGAGCTGCAATCACCAATTAGGAATTGCTATGTATGAAAATGTAAGCACGGGGCTGCAACCTCCCTCTGGTCAGATGTGTGCCTTGAATTTGACTAGGCATCTTCCCTTCAAAGAGCATTCAATTTGTGTGAAGTTTCTGCATCAAATGTTATTTAAGAAGAGCCTTTCACATATTGGTCTTTTCAAAACGGTAAACACTTCAAGTATTTGCATCTGAAGTTTTCAATACTGGAAACATTTAGTCCAGAGTGTTTGCAATGGGATCTTTAATTTTTCATATGGTCTGCCTCTTATAAATATCCCAGAATATTTAATCTTCAGTTTTGGCTTCCATTTCCTCAGCATCATCATCTCCATCCACTTCAGCATTTTCCCTCTCCAGTCTTTCCAGCTGTCTTGCAAGCTCAGTCTCATCTGTGTCAGTAACCACTTTAGGCTGAAAAAAAACCAAACAAAAGAGAACACATGGTAAACTGTCATTAAGAGAGATCATATATATTTGTAGGCTCTGATCCTACATGTAGAGCAAGAGATAAAATACATCCATATTAAACCTCCAGAAAATTAGGTTTTTTTTTTTCTATTTAAGAAATAAAGAAGCTTAGGGTTATTTTCGGTTTCTTACTACCTTTTTGCTCAATTTTCTCCTAGTGCTACTATTCTTGCTCTACTTTAAAGATGTTGCAAGGAAAATATAAAAAAAATATAAATCCCATTTTAGAATGTAAGTCATTTTTACCTCCATCTGCACATTAAAGACACCTCTCTTCTCCTCAATTTTTTCTTTAATTACAGCCATGGCTTGATTTAGAACAGACAGTCCTTCAGTTCTCTCCAGTGTTGTTGTAGTCATCACATAACGAGGAGGGGCTATCAGATTAATCTATCACATTGTAGGGATTGGGGGGAAAAGAAAGGAAAAAAGAGCAAACTCAGTAAAAAATGCAAAGAAAGATCTGAGGAGCAAAGTCAGCAACAATGTCCTGATTGTACAATTCACAGAAGAAGAAACATTTTTCCATTAGAAAAGCTCTTTCTACAAGTATAAACAATTTGGACAGAAATATCAGACAAGAAAGTGCACAGCCTACCCAATTTCCAACATCAACATCAGTTATTTCTGCATAGTATGTTTATTTAGATAAATGTTTTTAAGTGGAGAGAATATCCACTTTGCAGATCAGTAAAACAGTCGTCTATCACATAGTATTTCAAACCATTAAAAGACTGTGACAACCAGTATGGTGGGGTTTGTTGTGGCTTTTTTTTGTTTTTAAAATCATTGAAACTTTTGCTTTTGTTATAAGAAACCATTTTCAAAGGGAAGAATACTACCAAGTTTTTTTTTTTTTGAGAACACTTATTCAGTAATGCACTCAATATCCTAAAATTTTTGGGGAGCAAAATTAGGCCTGGGTACAGTAGTCATTCTACCAACACTCAAACATATGTGGACCAAACATTCCTCTTCTTACATAAGCCCAAACCACAACACTGACAACAAAATTTGTTGCTCCCTACCTGAGACTGCATAAAGGAGGAGTAGGTCTGTAGTGTGCCAACACCAGATTTGAATAAATTGAACAGAATAAATACAGCTTCCTGAGCTTGGGAAGCCACAGCACAGTCACGGCATACGGCTTAAAATAAGCGTGCTGTGTACCTGCTAGAGAAGAACCAGAAAGCAAGTATGTGGCTTCCCATTCTCAGCTACCTGACTGTGACAACTGCAATGGCACGGTACTGGTACTTGAGGGCATCAGAAGACATTAATTTTGACTTAATTGTTAGAACACTTACTTTAATGGTCATGTTCTCCGTGGAACAGTTCAAGCCTGCTCTCAAAGCTTCTTTTACTGCATCTATGCCTTCATAACCATAACAGGCAACCTCAATATCTAGGACAGAGGAATACAAATAATAAAACTTCCAAGTTATCAAAAGGTGTAGAATCTTTAAAGCTTTTTAACTTCAGCTTTAATAAAGCTTTTTAGCATCTGACATTTATCCACAATAAGAGTCTCAATAGCTCCCAAAGCTGAGAAAGGTATTTCACTTTCTTGACTTGTAAGTTGAGGTAAATGTCTTCATAAATTCTTTGGATGTACAACATTTTACATTGTGCTTTGAAAAGCCAAGATATGAAACTATATCCCACATTCAAGTACCTCTCACCCAATAAACTCAAGGGGAATAATTACATATTTCACATTGAGAGATGAAGAAATAAATGCAATAAGTAACAGAGAAAATGAAAGATCTGTCCAGAAAAATGAAACTTGAAAACCAGCACATCCACAAATTCATGGAATTCTGTCAGCAATTACAACAGAGGCATCACTTGAGGAGCACTGGAATTATTTTTATTTCTTTATTTTAAGGTAAGCTATATTAATATACAGTTGAAGCAGCAGTGAGTTATAGGTTTTTGTAGATGTTTGGAAAGGCATAGACAACTACTGGTCACATCTGTAACGTCCTGATTAGTCTAAAGACAAAGAATTCTTTATTTATGTAGCAATGGTGCAAAACTAAGCTACACAGAGAAATTAGTCTCACTTCCAGGTGGCTAATAACAACCTGCTAATTCTCAGCTACCACAAACAAATGCACAGAGGAGCACCCCAGCCAGCCTCAGGATCAGACTCCAAGCCAATGGAAAAATTCTACACTTGCTTTGACGACAAAGTTAAAAAGAACTTAGACCATCACAACAAAATAGGCAAGATGAAGGAAATAAGAGAACATGCTCATCAAGTAACTTTACTTCCAAAACTAATTGCTATTTATGTTAGCAATTTCATTCTTCATGGCAATCAAATCCCACTTACGTTTTTGAAGTCTATGTTAACTCATGGTGATCTAAAGTAATAGGTAAATGAATTTTTTGTTACATTACTTTTTGCACTCTCTCCTTGATTTCACTGTCACGTGGATATGGCTTATCTTTGCTTCACTCCACAGTAATCAAGAGGTGTTAGTAGTCTTCCATATACCCTTGCAGAGCTGAGACAATTTCTCAGTCTAGTGAAAAAATGTGTCAGTCTGCTACACTGACTATCTGTTTAATGGCAAGTGTTCTTTCAGGCTGCTCAGTTAGCTGTACAGCCAGACTGACAGTTATAAACTATGCCTTCTTAACTAGTGCAGCCATGAACTTTTTCTGCCCGCACCGAGCTAGTAAGAGATAAATGAGCTCATGCATTTTGTGTATATATTAGAGACATGCTGGGCTTGAGCTAATATACCCTGCTGAATGGTTTGCAATCAACCAGTTAGAAATACACCCAGAGGGAAAAGTCTGAACGCTTTCACATGTTCATGGACAAGTGGCTAGGACATATGCTCAAGCCATGCTGACAGTCATCAACCATCCTGTTAAGGAACCAAGGAATTTAACACTTTGAATAATGAAAAAGAATACTGTGGATGCAGTAATAAATTTAAAATATTTAAATTCATTGTGTATCAGTGCAATATGACAGACTGCATTACGTATCAGCACATGTACTTTGCATCCAATGGAGCCTGCAGTTTAGGGAACAAAAAAACAACCAGCCAAACTACCTTGGACTTTGACATAGAACCCACACAGGCATTTTACAAATAACCTTTGGTTAAGGTGTCTGAATTCTGGAAGAACAGTTCCACTCAAATATCAGCACCACCAACACTAGTTTTAACTGAGTTCATAGTTTGCAACAAGATACACTAACTTGACTTAAGAGTGTCAAGAAGTGTTTGGGGAACACCTGGAAAGAACTCACCAGCTCGGATTTTGACTGCTTGTGGTGTCAGACGTCTGTTAATATTGTCAATCAATACACGCCTCTCTTCCTCTGTCAGATCTAGGCTGTCCAAGATTGCAGGGTCTCTGAGCCAAGCAAAGCAATGTTACAGAAGTTACACTGAAGCAGAATATGGCACAATATTAACTTCTGGTACTACTTCAATATTCCTATGCATAATCACAGAAATCTACCAGGCAATGAAAACAGGAAGATTTCTTAAGAGTCCACTGAAACACTGGAAGAAAATAAACACATCTATTTCCAGAGTATTTCCTATTGGAAGCATTTAATAACAAAGCAAAAAAGTAGTTTCCTCAATCCGTTCCTGAAAGAAAAGATCTGATTTTTTAAAATTTGTTTTGTTTTAAAGAAAATTAAAGACTTCTGTCCAGCTCCATTTGTACATAATACACAGAGTGAGAAGTATTAAGCTGTTTGGTATTTACGTTCCCTCCAGTGAAAAAAAAAACCCCACATTGCATGAAAGAGAATCCATGATGAATCTGAGGTTTTCAAGTTTATTTTAGTGTTTCATTCAAACACAAGATTTTTGTCATTCTACACAGTAACCCATGCTCATGTATACTTATTATGTAGTCCTTTTTAACAGTGACTGGCTCACAGACAGACACTTCTCTGCTAGCTACATTCTTGGATAAAGAAACAATAAAGGATTTTTAGACCACAAGCTAAGAGTATAAAATCCAGAGGTCACAGAGGCAAACTCCTCTGATGTTTATCCATATAAATTAGCAGCTTTTGTTTGAAAAAAGTGGTGTCAATTCTCTTTATTGCTGTATTAACTTTATCCAAAACGGAGACCATAACCAAAAACCTCCTCACAAAAACTGTTCCTATTCTTCAGAGACAGGAGCTGCAGTTCTCTGAAAAGTGATACTAGATCACCTACAATACTACTAGCAGGGAAATGTGAACTATCATGGCCCAAAACCCAGAGCCAAATACTGGAGACTGGTTTCTGCTGCTAATTAAATGTCATCTTTCATGACTTTATATACTGAGTATAGACAGTAGAAGAGCCAAACATAAGCAAACAGTATCCAAAAATAGAAAAGTTTTTTCACATGTACTCGTGTGGCAGAAGTGATTTATTGGATATGCAAATTCCGCTTCTTCATTTACAATGTATTCTGCTAAATCTTTGGGTTATTTTTATGAGTATTTGGTAGGTGTTCAACACAGGCATCCTGGATGTGGAATTTTAGTGATCAGAGGGTAAATATACTTTAAAATTTTGCCACAGTTATCCTGCTGTGTGAAACCCTCAAACATTAATGCTCAGTACAACGCAATTTCTGAAGTTTTATTACTGCCACCTAGTGTTCAACTCAAGTTAATCACTCAGGTTTACATACTATAAAAGAGCAAAATTGGAAATGTTTAATGAGAAATCTATTTTTGGATTGCCAATTTAATGATAGAATCATTAAAAGGAAACCAAACAGGCTAGTTCTGAAAGAAAATTAAGACACCAGACTTCATAAAAAATTAAGAGTAGCCTATGTCAGTGCATATTCCCTTAACATCATCGTTTCCATCTCTTTCTGTTCATAATTCCATTTCTAAGATCATGATCCCAATTCCATTCTTTAAGTTTGGAAGTATAGAGAAGTAACAAGCCAGTATGTCGCATTTAAAAAAGAAAAACTCTGACTGTGGTGTGGAAGTGACAGTCAGCTGTGAGCAGAAACATCTTCAGCCACAGAGCTGGGTATTTTTGATAACATCTGTTTGGGACTAAGAACAGGCAAAATCTGAAACAAACCAAGCTCAGTGCTGCTTCTTCTGTTAGAAATATCACAGGCTCATTTGTAGCAATAGAAATCTCTCCAGTATTTGTAATCACATGTTTCTTTTACACTTAAAACATAGTATTCACTAAAGCCTCATTATTTCTCCACAATAAAATTACTGCTTTAAAAAACCTGACATACACAGAGAGAGAAAATACAAGTTGACTCTGATCCTTCTTTCTCAAGAGCATTGCAAACTTGAAGAAAGCAGTAGGATAAGAAATCTACAATAAGCAACTGGAAGACTGATGTCAAAATTTACTAAGTTTAGTTGTCAGTACGTTCTATATACTAACTCTAAAAAACCAAAAGTAAAACAGACCTCAAAAAGAGTATTATGATGGATCTATTCCAGGAAATACTTCTCTGTAATTATGAAATAAACCCTTAGAAGTAGAAAAGATGTCCTTACGAGACTGCATGCTTGAATGCATCATAAGCACCATATCCCGGTCTTTTGTACTTGTCATCAAATACCCAGGCAGTTCTCTGGAACAGGCTCTCAAGCTGCTCATCCTTAGTGTACTCCAAGACTTCAGCAACGTGGCGAAGGATGCTGTAAACCTTGAACACAAAAAAAACCTTGTTATAAAAACCCAAAACAAATACCGAGAGCAAAGAAAAAATTAGAGTAAAAAGTAGTGTTTAGTGGTAAGCCACCTGCTCAGAAGTGTAAGACCCCACAGTAGTAAGGGTGGAAGTCAATGCCTTAAACTACCGGCATGCCATTTCAATAAAATTTGTCCACAGTGTGCTAAATAAACCGGCATGTCCTCTTGGATTTCTGATAATATAAACGCACCCCTTTACATCACACATTTTCAACTGACATCTTACTTGATCTGCTGATTAATTCAGAAGCAGCTCACCAGAGTACTCATGAACAGTTGAACTGGTTATATATATTTGCATGGGTAAATGAGAATTAAAGAGTATGCCTAATAAATGAGAGCAATACTTTATTATCTATCATCATCTGTCTACACATTTTGGTTGCTCAGGAAGCTGGCAATGCAAAGTGCCTGAATACAGTGAAGAAACTTACAGTCTTCGATTTTGTGAATTTGTCTTCACATTTGATTGCCTCCTCTGGAGAAACTCTTCTTTTTGACAAGTCAATATAACCTATGAAGGAAAACCATTTTGAAAGCATCAGGCATTGTGCAAACTACATCTAACTGCTTCAAAAGAAGTCTAACTGCTGCAAAAAGAACAATCATTTTGTCTTGGGAGTGCCAGAGTATCTTGCCTACAGTATCTCTCTGTTGCTACAGAGAGTAACGCAACCAAACCTTAATGAATTTGATCAAATCATGATCAAAATTAGGATACTGTTTCAACTGTAGATACTTGAAATTGCAAATCTTTTGTACAGCATTCTTTAAAATTACTGCCTTAATGTTTTCTCTGCAAACTTGGAAGAAATTTTCATAATATTTCAGCAGTGATCCATTTTTATGCTGCTGTATAGAGTTTGGGCAAAAAAAAAAAACCCCAGCATACAAAAAAGCAAGTTCAATGCGTATATTTTGTACTGCTTGACTCAATTTCATTCAGTGGGAGTGCTCCGTCAATTTAACTCTGACCATTTTCCTAATGGAGTGGGCCTGGCCTCAAATTCTGACTCTAACTCCCTGCATACCTTTTTGGAAGAACTGTGAAATTCTTCTGAACTACTTCTTAGTAAATTTGAAAAGGCCTCCTCAGAAACTATAGGTTCCCCAAAAGAGTCAAGACCACTGTGTATTTCCAGATGTGTTCCTCATTAAGTTTCTTCTTGTCCTTCCTCTGTTTTGTCTTATCCTGTCATTCACTACTTAATCTCAGAGTTAACTGCAGCTTGAGAAGTGTTCCAGAAAAGCGTATTACATGCTACCATCAGTCAGGTGTCTACGAGATGTGCTCAGTGTTTATTTTTACTGTTTCTTTATAACTACATATAGATTTTAAAGACTGAATGGGAAAGTGCTATCGAAATCCAACATGTTCCAGCTAGAAAATATATTTAAAAAACCTTACCACTAAAAGATTTGGTTGTTAATGAACAGGATGGACTTTGAACATTAAATACCATTTTGATTTTTATCTCTACATCAGATGACCCTTCTCTTCCATTAAGACTTAGAAAGTCTACACAGATATCAAAAGAAAATTTCACTTCACTACAGTTCAGTGTGTTGGTCAAACATTGGGCTGGTAAGGACACACTTAAGCAAACCTTTACTGATGTGATTGACCTCCATTAACCTGATTCCCAAAAGACACAGAGGAATGGAAGAACAATCAGATGGCACAATGATGGTCTATTTTGCTTAAGTCTCTTAATAAAAGAACCCCTGGCAAAATCAAGGAATACCTAAGTCACAGTTTTTCTGCACATCTCTATGAATTCAACCTTGATATAGCCTCCAATATTCCCAAATACCTTTCTCTTTGTCGACTCTTATGACAACCACGCATTCATTCCTCCCGATACGGATGAGTTTGTTTATGGAACGAATACGCCTTCTGGATAGCTCACTGAGCAGGATCATGCCTTCAATGTTGTTGTACTCCAGCAGGCTGACATAGGCTCCCATTTCGGCAATGGAGCGAACGTTGACCATCACTACATCTTCCACCTCTGGAAATTTATGCTGGTAGAATCTACAGCTTAGTCCTGGCATTCTGGGATGTGAGCAGAAAGAAACAATTATTTTATTCCACAGTACACTACTGACTTCTACAAACACAGGAAAAAAACAGTATGGACTACTGAGGACAGAGAGGAATACTGGTACAAAAAAATTTGCAAATTAGGATAAGGCTTATGCAGTTCATACTTAGGTTTTTAATAGAAATTTAAAAATAAATTAACTAGTATTTTTCTACTACCACAAACATTTGTTAAGGTGCTATTTTTTCTTATTGAAGCAGATAAAGCTTGCTACCCAGACCCAGACTTTATTATCCACTTAAACTGTTATACTACCTGCCCACAGATTGAGAGGTTTCAAGTGGTGAAAAGGTGGCACTGCACAACTTGCATTCAACTAAATTCATGAGGGTGTGTAAAATTTTACACCAGATTTTAACAGGAGCACATGGGAGAGAAGAAACCTGCAGTGCTCAGAAGGTATTTGTATACACATAGTAACTGAGCTTCTGAGAGGCTGAGAAAATAAAGAGGTAGAGCAAAGCTTCTGTGGTACTGAGAGGGAAAAGACTCAACGCTCCAGAAGATTTCTTACTAAACTCAGCATAAGATATTTGGAATAATCCTGTAAGACCTGCTCCAGAGGCCATGTGTCAGCAAAGAAAGCAAAGGCAATAATCAGAAGTTAGAACTAGCCCGACGTGAATGAAGCACTAAAAAAGACAAAAACACACCCTCCAATGTCTTACTTGTCAGTCAGGAAGCACAAAACCCCTGAAAAACAAGGCAGGATTATTTCATTAGACACACATGCACAAAAAAAAGTACAAAATTAATGCTTCATAGTCATGTAGTGAAGTGCTTCATTTTCCTGATGATAAATCCATGTACTCATCACTGCTAACCAGGTTAGTTCGATTCCTTTTCTCTAGCCCTAGAAGTTTCATACAGAAAGTTTCCTACAGAAGTAGGATCCTGTCCGGGATACTGAGTCATCACACTGCCAGGTTTATTCTATTCACCATTTTGAAGTTTTACCTTTAATTTTTACAGCAGTGCTATATAGCCTTCCAGCTATATGAGAATTTAAAAAGAGAGTAAGGTGGTAATGCCAAGTGCTACATACACATGGCCAAACAATTCAGAAGACTATGTCCACCCTTATTTCCATTCTTAACTTTCAGAAGGAGGAAATACAGACTAGTAAAGAATTATAAAACCACTCCTCTAAAGGTTTTGTATAACTTTAAATAATTTGAAGCTGAACAAAGAACTTCAAGATTAAAAAGAAAACCTTTACACTTCGCTTTTCTAGTCCACTGAATGCAATTCAGCTCAATCCTACGTGTCTACTTATGTGTCACAGAATAAAGATACACTGCAAAGCCAACAAGCCCCAACCGCAGCAAGCAAGAATGGACAAACACTGCTCTGTGCACAGAGCATTTTACTCCTCTCTCCACAGACACAAGCTTTTTATTTCGGCCTTCTGTAGAAAGCCTCTAGAGAGCCACACGCTGCCCATGGCGCCAGCGCTGGGAACCACGACGCTAGAAATGCCTCTGAAGAATCTGGCGAAAATGGAGTAACTTCTGACCAACGACCTCTCCGGCGGCTGGAGCGCGGCTGACACACGCAACGTCCAACAAGAGCCACAGCACCGAAGAAGGGAAACGGTCGAGTCGAGTCGGGCCGGGCCAGGCCGGGCCCGGCCCCTCTATGCCACAGCGAGGACGAGAGGCGGGCTGGCCTCACGGGAAACACGGTCTGGGGAGCTCGCAACCGCGGAGCCGGTTCCTTCCTCCCACCCCGCCTGGGCCCAAGCACCCGGGCCCGGCCTTCCGCCGCGCCGCGTCCTCTCCCGATACGGCGGGCCCGCAGCGGTCCCAGCCAGGAGGAGCCGCGGCCCGGCCGTGCGGCGGAACCGGTGCCAGGCGCCGGGGCATGGCGCGAGCGACGGCGGAACCCCGCCGGTACCTGGCAACGGCCGAGGAGATCCCAGAGTCTCGCGCTGGTCCCGCTCCTGCCTCAGCGTGCGCCTGGCCGCCACCCCCACTGCGCAGGCGTCATCCCGCCCCACTCTCGCGGCGCCGCACGTCATAGGCCAGCCCCGCGCCCCCCAACAACCATAGAGTCTCAAAGCCGAGGCAGAAGGCCGTCCTTTGCTAGAGCGCCCCCCTTCGCCCTCTCTCGGATCGGGCGCTGAAAGCCATGGAGGCGGACAGAGTCAGAGACCTCCGGGTGTCGCGAACAAACTGGGCAACCAGTTACGTCGCTTCCTTCCCGGCGCCGGGAGACACGTAACAGCAAGGGGCTGGACGAAGGGTGGTGGCTGCGGAGGCATCCGGGTGCTCCCTCCGCCTGGCGCGGGGGCGGAGACAGCGGGGCCGCGTCACGTGAGGCCGGCGGCGGCGGCGGCGGTGACAGCGGCGACAGCCGGAGCGGGCCCCGCCGCCACCATGTCGGGCAAGGACCGCATCGAGATCTTCCCCTCGCGGATGTGAGTGTCCGCCGGTCCCGGCCGTACCGGAGCTCGGAACGCAGCGGCAGGGGCGGGTTAGCGACGAGGCGGGCGCGGCGGGGGCTCGGGGCCGGGGCCGGGGCCGGGCAAAGCGCTGCCGAGGCGGAGCTCTCCGGAGTCCTCTTCCTGGGGTCTGGCATGTTCCCCATGCAGCACTACAGGCTTAGGGAAGAGCAGCTGGAAAGCTGCCTGGCAGAAAAGGACCTGGGTTGGCAGCCGGTTGAACGAGCCAGCGGTGTGCCCAGGTGGCCAACAGCATCCTGGCCTGTGTCAGGAACATCGTGGCCAACAGGACTAGGGAAGTGATCGTCCCCTTGTACTCGGCTCTGGTGAGGCCCCACCTCGAGTGCTGTGTCCCTTACCACAAAAAAGCCCTTGAGGTGCTGGAACGGGTCCAGAGAAGGGCAACGAAGCTGGTGACGGGTCTGGAGAGCAAGTCTTATGAGGAGAGGCTGAGAGAGCTGGGGTTGTTCAGCCTGGAGAAGAGGAGGCTGAGGGGAGACCTTATTGCTCTCTACAACTACCTGAAAGGAGGTTATGGAGAGGAGGTGGGGGTCCATCTCTTCTCCCAAGTCACAGGCGATAGGACAAGAGGAAATGACCTCAAGTTGTGCTGGGGGAGGTTCGGATTGGATATTCAGAAAAAATTTTTTCATAATGCTGCTGTACAAGAGGTTGGCAATAAAGTGTTAAAAAATAAGGAAGTAAAATGCGTAAAGCACAGTGGACAGTCAAGTCATTTTCCAGATCCTGACAGGAAACTATTTGTCATGAAATCAGATGTCTCCTGATGAGGCTTAGAAAGCTGCCAACATTGGAACAAACACAAACAAGTGGAACTGGTGTGCTAATAAAATTGTTGTTTTAATAATGCTGTTCAGTTTTTCTTGAACTCTCCAGGACAGAAAGACTTTGCCTCAAGGTGAAAGACTGTTTCAAATCTTCTTGCATAAAGTCGGGTTGATGCCTGGCTGTAGTCTTTACAAAAAGGTGCCTTGCAGGACAAAAAAACCTCAAATGTAAAATACTAATTATTACTCCATGTATGAGCTCAGGACATATGAAGTAACAGTTTATATGGAAAGATTAATACTTTACGTGGTAAATGTTCTGTTTCGAAACTTAGTTCAGAAATAAATTGTTGTGTATGCTGTCATTTGGTCTCACTCCTGCTCTTCGATAGTGCTGTTTTCATTCGGTTTACATGTCCAAGGAGGCACTTGAGTCACTTTTAAGATGTATCTGGTTTTGTGGACTAATATGTCATTGTCGCAAGAAGGTGGTGATGTACAAAAGCTTAATAATTACAAACCCTGTTTCAGATGAGAGAATAGACCAATAATGTGGGTGATGTTTTTATAGAAATGTAAGCTGGAATGATAAAATAAAGATGGCCTGCCTCTACAACAATTTTTTTTTGCGTTAACTGACAGAACAGGATTTCACAAGGTCTGGGGTTTTTTGTTCTGTTTTTGTGGGTTTTTTTTAATCTCCATAAAATGTCTTGCTGGTATGAGCCTCTTCTGTGCAGGATGTGATCAATTGCAGAAGCTGCTCAGTCTCCTTGACAGTAAAGTCTCCTTGACATAAACAAGAGTTTGTTTAATTGACTCTTAGAGCCTGTGAAATCTTGCTTGAACTAGAATGTCAGCCAGTCTCTGGGAGGTGTTGAACAGAGCGAACTAGTTCAGGGTGGTGACAGAGACCTGCTTGTTGTGAAAAGTAAAGCTGCCTTTTTACTCTTTAACCCTATATCATAAACATTCAGAAAGTATTTGTGCTGTTCAGTTATAAGTGTTTGGTAGACATTAATGGAGCTAGTCTAATCACATGCCAGTAGATGTGGAAAGTAATGGATTCCACTGTGTAGGTAGAATCTTAATTACACTTACTTTTTCCCAAGGTCAGAGAGGAAGTGTATAAGGCTTCTCTTCAGATAGAGCACACTTGAGTGTTGTCCTTTGTGTGTAGTGACTGTGTACACAAAGTGGTAGCTTATGCTACCACAGCTTGTGGTTTTTGTAGTACAGCTCCTGCTGTTCCAGTTATCTTAACTCAAAAAGATTCTTCAAATTAAAATACGCTACACAGCAGAGAGGGAAGCAATGTTTGGATCCTTCTTCATTTCCTAATTCTGTACGAGATACCTGGAAGTGTGCTACTGGAAGTAAAGTATATACAATGCTACAGATAGCTTACTAAAATCCCTTTTAAACTGATGCTACTTCTGATTGTCTTAAACGGCTTGTAAATCTCCTGTGCAGCATATGAAGATGTGGAATCGTGGTACTTTCTGACTTTCTTTAAACCAGAATATACAGCTTCTGTATCTTGTTGCTCTGTAAAGTCAGAACACAGCATCAACAGTTATGAACACACGAAGAATTTGCTATGTTGTCTGATTCTGATTAGATGACATAGCAGTAAAAGCTTAAAAGCGATACCAGTGTCATATTGATGGTGGGCATTTGGGGTAGTTTGATTTCTGGTGCATTTCTAGTACTTGTAAGTCATCAAGAAAAATGAAAACCCTTATTTCCTATTATGGAAGTGCTGAAAAATGATTTGTCATTTTTCCATGACCTTTGACTTTGTAGATAATAACCTCATAATTCTCCCTGATGATGGAGCTAAATATAATAATTTCCCTTTATTTTAATTGGGAATATAAAATTCTCTCCTGAAGTGGCCATCCTGCATTGATGCTTCTTGGTAGCTTCATAATCCGTGTCAGAAAACTTTGCATAAGTTTTTTTCCTAATCCATTCAGATGATGCAGGACATTTTTGTTCATTCTTCTTTTTTAACAGGGCTCAGACCATCATGAAGGCTCGTTTGAAAGGAGCCCAAACAGGTCGTAATCTCTTGAAGAAAAAATCTGATGCTTTGACACTTCGATTCAGGCAGATCCTTAAGAAAATTATTGAGGTAGGTACATCAGAAATTTCTTCTGTTTGGCTCACTTTTTTTGAAATCTGGCTATTTTGTCAGTTGTGCATTCCCGTTATGCTGACTTCATTAGGTAGGCTGAAATATAGGACAACTTTGTGGATAACCTATTTTTTCTAAGTCCTACTTAGGACAGATGAGCAGAATTATGTTTTCCTGGCTGCAGTGATACAGATTTTTTGTAAGAGTTAATATTCTCCACCTTTTTCCAAGCAGTCCTAGGCTCTGCTTTCTGTCCCAGGCTCCCTGTCAAGTCTTCTACATTGCAGGGAATTTGCTCTGATGCTGCAAAATACTTTAGGAGTGGACTTTATCATGTTCTGTAGCCCCGTTTTTGTTGCTTTATCTGGCTTGGGAAAATACTGCAGATGTATAATGTTTCCTGCATGATCAGGTACACTGTCTCCTTTATTAAGAAACACCGAGTCCTCCTTCTTCCTTTGCAACATGGATGACAAACTTACCATAGTCAGTAGAGCCTGATATAGCTTGTTCTGTTCTACTGTCTTAGCTGGGTTGTAGTTGCACTGCGTTGGCTGCAGCTGCTACAATATCCATGGTGAGCAGTAGCGCTTTGTTGCCATGCTGCAGACAAGCTCTTGGCATTCTGTATCTTGTTTCCTATAGACTGTCTAATACACAAAAGCTATTGCTTCTCAACAGCATGGTTTATTTTAGCTTCAAATGTGTAAAGATTGGGAAAAAACGGAGTAGGAGGAAAGCACAACTTCACAAAGCCACGTACCTCTGTACATTGAAAAACAGCTTCAGCTGTCTCAGTATTCAGGACAATATGGAGTGTTTTCCTACTGAGCCAACTTATTGCTGTGATTTAACCCCGTGTAGTAGAATTTTATGATTCTTAAGACAGACAAGTCTTTCTCCGTTTCCGTGAGTTCTACTCTGGGTCAGTAAAACAGCTGAAATATTTTATTTTTTGACAGTCACTGGGAAGTACAATTTGCAGTTTGAGAGTAAGCTATACATACAGGACTTTCTCACTCTCTTAAATTTCTCATTCTCTTTGTGCTGTTCGTTATTTATCCTGGAAAAGGAGTAATGATGTGCCTTGTGTTTGCTGCCTCTTTCTTTTTTTTTGTTTCGTTTTAAACAGACCAAGATGCTGATGGGTGAGGTGATGAGAGAAGCTGCCTTTTCACTTGCCGAGGCAAAGTTCACAGCAGGAGATTTCAGGTGAGGATTGCTGATCTTGTAGATGTCCTAGCCCTGGGAAAGAGCCATCAACAAATTGTTAATTTATCTTTCGGAAAAAAAAACCCTAAAATCTTTAAATGCACTTTAAAAAGGGAAAAAAAAAAAAAAGACAGTGGACAAAATAGGTTAGGATGAACTGATTTTCCTTAGGTAAAGATGAGAGACATCACTGCAGGTGAGAGATAATTTACATGATGAAAATGTATCCTCCATTGGAAACTAAACAAAGTGGGAAGAGTAACGGAACTTACTTGACATACAAATCCTTGATTTGAGAAGGTGTTGCTTTTTGCAGCTTGGAATCTAAAATGTAGGAAAACAAGAATTTATAGCAGAGCATTGGACCATTTATTATTTTGATCTTTCTTGTGAATTTGGGGGCCAGATGTAATGTGTGGGATTTTGTCCTAGTAAGTCATACAGAAACTTTACTGATTGTTCTAACCTCCTGTCTCATTGACCTCTTGTCTCACTGGGGTTAGTGAGGGCTGTATGTCAGAGGGGAAACAAAGATTTTTTTCCTCCAGTAGGATATTTTAAAATTGTATTTTAAATAAATTACATTTCTGACTAGGGTGTTTGTGTAACTTACTCAAGCTTTTGTGGAGTGAAGTAGGAGAAGTGTTAGTGATTCAGCTGGTGGTACTACCAATTAATGGGGAAGAACAAAGTGATCGGACACAGCAGAAATCTGTGCGCTGCTGGACAAAAGCGTCTTTGCCCTTTCATTTGGATGGGGTGCTCTTTCCTGTCCTAACCAGTCACAGTGTTTAGCTGTAAACAGTAGTCAGATTCCACCCTGTAATAAACTGTACTTCAGTGGAAGAGTTGGCTGTAGTGAGCTGCTCTTGTGAGACCTTAAGACACTTTAGAAGTCTTCAAGATGAATTGTTGTACAAGCTTAAGTTCGTTAACGTGATAGAGTTGAGGGTAAAACTCGTGACTATTCTGAAAAAACAAATACATACAAACTCAAATGAATGAAATGCTGTGGCCTGGGTCTGCATTAAAGCCTTAAAATCCCTTCACTTTTATGGGGAAAAATGTCTCACAGCTTGATTAGACTCAATGTTATTAAAATATTTTCAAGTAATTTGCCAGATAACTGGGTAGTTTTTAACTCTGCTTTGTATACTTGGTCTAAGAAATTTCTAACTTTACATTTCACAGACTCTGCATCTTTTACATTTCCAAACATTGCTGGAAACCTGTTTCTTTCAAAGCTTCTATGTTAGCTTTGAAGTCTGAAATAAATGTCAGAGAGAACTGAGCTGAAGACAATTTCTGTATCTTTACAGCTATTTGGTAACTACTTAATCTTGTGTATAATAACTTAATGAACCACTTCAGCTTTCCTAATTAAGACTTACGTTTTCTTCCTTACAGTACCACTGTGATCCAAAATGTGAACAAAGCTCAAGTGAAGATCAGAACTAAAAAAGACAATGTAGCAGGTGATTTTTCTAGATCATGAGTATTTCAACACTTAAGGGGATTGTGGGAGTAGACTCTGAAATATGCAGAAATGTCCAAACACACAGTCAGAACACTTGTAATCTGCTGGTCTTTTTTCACATACAGCAGATAACTTCTATATTTAGCTATTTACCTCATAAAATTAAATGAGTGTGTGTAACCTGCAGTTCAATTTCTAGATCTTCAGACAAATAATAACTTCTATCGAGCTTTACTGAAAAACAGATTAGGTAGCAAGTAGATTAAGTAGATTAAGTATCAAAAATTAAGTAAGTTTTAGGAAATTAAATATCAGTAAATGTCTATGAAGAAAACAAGAAAGATAAATCAGGATTGAACACTTATAATATTCCTTAAGCACAAGGAACTGAACACTGAATGAACTGGAATCCTTCCCTGAATTTTTCACTTGTCTAGATCTTTCTGATCTCAATTATAAAACTCTGAAGTTCCATATTAAGATGTCAAAACAAGGATGGCTTAAATCATTGCAAGCTATATAGCTAGATTTGGGAAACAAATCCTCTGAGCTTACATAATTTATTAGAAACAAATGGGGTAAAAGTGAGTTGTACTTAATAAATCTATAACCCTTAATGTCTCTTATACATGTTCTTGTTCACTTTTGTCAGGTGTAACCTTGCCAGTTTTTGAACATTACCAGGAAGGAGGGGACAGTAAGTACAAACCAAACATTTTCTATCTTAAGTGTGCTTAAGGCTATTCTGTGCGAATACAAAAATATTTGTCACGTCACGTCTTGCTGATAAGGCAGTTTCCATCATAGGCATAGGTGTACTTACTTCCTCTACGGTGCTTTTCCCTGTTCCTCTGATAATGGAGGGATTATTAGGGACTATAGTGGATTTTAATTTCCTAAATCCGTGAGTTTTTCAGATGAGGAGGCAGCTTGTCTTGAATTAGCAGGTTTTGAGACCGGTAGATCTTACTGTGGACACGCACAGCAATAATCTGTAGTACCATAAACCACTATACAGACAGTTTGTTAGTGGGAAAAGGCTTTAGCTTGCCACTTGCTGAGTTGTCCGTATTCCTCTAGTTTCTAAAGTATTAATTTTTATCTGGTAAGAAAATACCATAGTAGCAATAGCACCAAATATTACTTGATGAATTGCTGTTATTTTTCCAGGCTACGAGCTGACTGGCTTGGCCAGAGGTGGAGAACAGCTGGCTAAGCTGAAGAGGAACTATGCCAAAGCTGTGGAGCTGCTTGTGGAATTGGCCTCCTTACAGGTTGGTGGGAAGGAAAAAAAAGGAGGAGACCCTTGGTTTCTCACTGTTGTGAAATGAAAGTAACATAGTCTCTGTGATTGTAGCTTAATACTTTGAGCTGTACTATACTCCCTGAGTCCCAGTGCTGTAAAGTTGCAAACCTTTTCCAGACGTAAACCAGAGCTATATTACTGCTTCAAAGAAGTCCTTACTCCTTAATGCTAGGAAGAAACTTTATTTGAAGAGTTGGTATTTGTAACTGCTAATGTGCAGTGTTCAGCATGCTGCTGACATTAGTAGAAAAAACTCTATCAAGAATGTAGTTTTAAATGCTACATTACAGGCTTTGGCTTTCCAGTGCTATTTGGCTTTGCATATAGAATTGATGGAAATGCTGAATTTATCTTACTATGTATTATTTAATCCTATTCCATCAGACATCCTTTATTACTTTGGATGAAGCCATTAAAATAACAAACAGACGTGTGAATGCAATTGAACATGGTGAGTATTTTTCCATTTGGGATGCATAGTATTTTTCTGTCTCCATGCAAGATGAGGAGCAGGGTTCTGGAAGCCAATCTTATTTTGACAGCCTTCATGTTAGTAGCATTTTTAATCAGTGCAAGAATTCTTCAGAAAAAAATTACAACAAAGCATATTGCAAGTAAGAACAAAAACGAGAAGCCCAGTAGAATGGACCAGAGAGCACAGAGATAAATGATTCTACAAACATGAGGAAGTAATGAGGAAACTGTATTGAGAACCTGTTTCACAAACACATTCTGGAGTCTCTGATAGTGACTGTGACTTACTGGGTCAAAGCTACAAATATTGCTAGATTAGAAAGAAAAGGCAGAATGTTTCTGTGTGTTAAGATGCTCCAATAGCTCTTCATAATAGCTTTTACAACCGTAACACGGAGAGCTGGTGACATTTTTTGTTGGAGTTGGGATGGGATCACGGGGTAGGCCTCCAGAGAGAAGTCTTGGTAACCTGTTCAGGTTTGTGTTACAGGAAACGGAACAGTCCTAACCTCAATACTCTGGTATTTTTCTTCCATCTGAATTGCTTGTCCTCAGGATCTTCATTGTAAATTTGTTTGTTGCACTTTAAGTGCCACCTAAGTACAATATTGCGGTGATTCCTTTTGCTGCAGTACCCAGGGTGCTTTGATTATTTCAAGTTCCTTTCCAAGTTGGTGGTAGTTGGTGATTACATCATCTTTGTGCACATGCAATGACTTATTTCAGTACATGATTCTAAACTATCCTTTTCAGTAGTGTTTTTCATGGCCTTGTACCTTTGAATGCACAGGCCTTATCTGCACCTTATCACTCTGCAGAAAGGACTGTAGAAGAGGTTTCCTCTGCAGCCTTCCAAATAACTCTGGTAGGGCTGATAACAGCTTTCTCCTTTCAGAAAGCGATTCTGAGGCGTAGTTTGCCCAGTTGGGTGTTAAAGATTTAATGCCATGTCTTTTCCACTGTGATGGTGTTATATTTGAATATTTGTTTTCATTATGGCTTTTTTCAAACAGAGATGATCATTCCATGAGTAAAAGCGCTATATTGAACAGACGTGTCTGAAAGAGTGTGATGGAAGAACATCTTTTAATTCAAACCTTGCCCACCTCTTGCAGGATTTTTTTAAACCACTTCCCTGGGGAAGAGGGACCTTATAAACAATTGCTTACTGATTCCATTGCAGCTTTCCAAAGCACCTGCTATGGGAAATTCTGTGATGTTCAGAGTCCTAGTTTAGTCCTGCACTTATTGAAGAAAATAGTTAGATGTACTTGTCCATCATGAAATAGTATGATCTTCCTTGAAAGAGATGTAAATTTCCCCTAGCCAAAAGAAGTGCTAGATTGACTATTTGTGCACTGCAATAGGTAAATGCCTGGCTAATGTGACAGCAGCCCAACAGTTTCCTTACTTGTATCTTTTTAGTGATTATTCCCAGGATTGAGCGTACTCTTTCGTATATCATCACAGAACTGGATGAACGAGAACGAGAGGAATTCTACAGGTAAAGATCTAAAATGAGACTAGACCGGTCTCTTTCTCGAATAGACCACTCCTCAGAAGGGACCTAGGAGAGACAGTCACTAAATCGGGCAGCAAACAGTATTAAACGTGACCTGGTTCTTACTGCACCTTGAGTCTCCAGAGCTGGGCACTTGGAGATCTACAATTACTTGTCTGAAAGTTGCAAATGGAATCCCTACCACTAGGATAGAGTGAATGATGTGATGCAGTACACCGAGGTGTTCCACTTTAAGGACACCTCTGCCATAGAGGGTCATTGTTCTGGGCTACCTGAAGCAAAAATGTCAAGCATGGAATCAATTAAAGAAGAGCTTTAGTTGACTGGACATGAGCCAGCAGTGTGCCCAGGTGGCCAAAGTGGCCAACAGCATCCTAGCCTATATCAGGAACAGCGTGGTTAGTAGAACTCAGGAGGCACTAGTCACCCTGTACTCAGCATTGGTGAGGCCCCACCTTAAGTGCTGTGTCCAGTTTTGGGCCCCTTACCACAAAAAAAGCCATTGAGGTGCTCGAATGGGTCCAGAGAAGGGCAACAAAGCTGGTGAGGGCTCTGGAGAGTAAGTCTTACAAGGAGAGGCTGAGGGAGGTGGGGTTGTTCAGCCTGGAGGAGGCTGAAGGAAGACTTTATTGCTCTCTACAACTACCCGAAAGCAAAAGGAGGTTGTAGCAAAGCAGGNTGTTGACATAGTGCGTAGTGACGTGGTTTAGTCATGTTTTTTTCTATCAGAGTTAGGTTGATGGTTGGACTAGATAATCTCAAAGGACTCTTCCAACCTAGACAGTTCTATGATTCTGTGAGAATGAACTTCATTAAAGACAAGCAAAGTAGCATAATGCAGTGCTTCAGGTCAAGAATACAATTTATAGTTTGGATGAAAAAACCTATTCATCTGCAGAGATGAAGTTTTCCCAATGGCAGCAGTTAGCAATAAAATCTTTTGCCATTTGTTAGAAGGCGTTTCATTTCCTGGAGAACTTTTTCAGGCAGCTTTACCATATCCAAGTTGTGTGGCATGTTTGCTGCTAGCCTGTTTTATGAGAATATCATGTTGCTTTTGCAGATAAACCACATTTCCCTTCACAGGTTAAAGAAGATCCAGGAGAAGAAAAAAGTATTGAAAGAAAAATCTGAGAAAGAACGGGAGCTGCGGAGGGCTGCAGGCGGGGAACAGGAACCAGCCAATCTCTTGGCAGAAGAGAAGGATGAAGACCTTCTCTTTGAGTAACCCAGCACAGTTGTATTTGCAGCATGGGACCCAGAATACAGAATGTCCAATTGCAATATAATTCAGGACATGTTGCCTCAATGATACTTACGTGGCTTCTCAGTTGGTGTGTAAGTCTTGAATTGAATGGGTTGTGGATTTCTCCTGGGAGATTAGAAATCTAGGAGCTTGACTGCAGCAAAAGAGGAAGCAGAGATGAGCTGGGTGCGTTGCTGTCAGGAAAGCCGTCTACTGCACCTTGAGCCTGTTTCTTCACTTAGTAGGAATGAATACCCACAGGTGTGGTTTTTGCAGGAGAACTGTTTTTGCCTAATTAGGGTCCTCTTTAATTGCTCTCCTTCCTAGTGCAAACAGAGGAAAATATTATTTAGGGAGGGGGATGCATGCAATGTGCTTTACTGCTGAACTATTAATGTTTAAGTTTCTTAAAGCGGGTAGTGGTACAGCTGAAGTCAGATGTTAGTAGAGACAACTCTAGTTTTCTAACCTATTGATGAAATCCACAGTTGTCTTCTGTGATTTATTTTTGTTGCACGATTATTACCATTGGCTTCAAACACGTATGGTTTTAATTAGAGGTTCTGCCAACTTGTGTACTGTCTGTGCTAGAAACGAGTAAAAATTTTAAATGTTAAAATACCCGTTGTCTGGCTCAATTTTCTAGAAGATGGTCTAAAAAGCTTGTTGTGTTGTCCTTTACTTCATCCCCTACCCCCAGTTTAGAATCCTCACTGGGCACGTCACTTTTCAGCCTGTGCCCACATTCACTTACCCTTTACTGCTTTAGGTCAGTAACCAAGAAGCAGCAGCTCCCTCCCGACACAAACACATACTAACTCTTCTCAGCTGTCCAGCTAGATGTTGCTCCAAGTCTTCCTTGCAGCCAGTGGGTTGGGTTGAATGCACAGTGGTCCATCCTTGCCGTGATTCTTCCCATCCTTTGCTGACGGGGGAGACCAGGAGTGGCTGATGAGCGGCTGTCACCGAGCGCTGCTCAGTTTGAAGGGCTGTTGTCCTAAAGACACTGGTTTGCGATCGATTTGCAAACTGAACACACGCCACAGCAGTAATACTAGTACATTGCCTCGAGTACCACTAGTCTCTTCAAGGTAAGCATCCTGTTTTAAACATGATCACGCGCTTAACCGTGGATGCAGGGTAACTGCAAGGAAATTAATTAACACCTTTGAAAAGTCATTTTATAACTGCATGAAGCACAAGGACATTTCTTTTCTTTTAAAGCTGAAGGCAGCACAGCTGAATAGTTAAGTCCATACTGTTGTAAGATACAGGTCCAGCTTGAGAGAGAGAACCTGTGGAGCTGAGGACATGTTGCTACCTCTCCCACTGGACGATGGTGTCAGAAGGAAGAGAGAACATCCTCTAGGACACTGATGGCTCAGAGCATCTTTCACACATTTCAGCAAAGCGGCAGAAAGGAGACTCCCAAGATCCACTACAAGAAGTAAAATTGTACAGTGATTTATTTTAAATCTAGAAATATTTTACATTTTTTACATTAGTGTGCAGTTCATGATGTCTCAAAATACAGAGTGCAGATACACGTATAAAAGTACAATGTGGGGCTAACCACAGGTCTCAGTAAAGTTACCTTAATTATTTAAGGCATTAAACCCCTCATCTTTTTAAAAGTCACATATAATTACATTCAAAAATTCTTTTATGCAATTCAGCTAACATTTTTAAATCTGGACTGGTAAAAATGCAGATACCCTCATTTCAGTCTGATACCATTCACTACAAAGCCTGTGATAAGGTTGAAGTGTTCACCAGTGAAGTTTGCATAGTCTCTTTTACTCTCAAGGGAATTAACACACATTCTTCATCAAAGAAGGCAGAGTAATTTCTTACACAAGGTAGTTCCAAGCTAGCAGCGGATGGACAGCCTGGTTCATTTCTTGAGTGCTGCTCAAAGCCTCTCTTTTCAGCAGGAGACAAAAGGTAGCACTGGTTATAAACTATTGTAGCACCTCTCTGCATGGATGTTGGTGAGTACCGTGTGCCTTGGGAATTAAAAGAGCACAGCTGAACTTCGAACAACATTCTTTAAGTCTACATTCAAAAGCTTTTTTGTATAAAAACAGCCTCTGTATGCTATTTCAGAAAAACTGGGGAGACAAACGTTAGTCAAATACATTAACGGCCTGACTCACTGTGACTGACCCCGTGCACGAACACTGAATACCCAAGGCAGTTCAGCAGCCACCTAGGGCCAGTTGTACATGCACGAACGTGGACAGTGCCTACGGAGCTGGGCCAAAGACCTCACCGAAGACCTTTACCTTGCCTTTCCAAAGACATTTTACCCTTCCAACTTCTTGTCCAACCATAGTATTGACCATTCAATACCAATACCAAAAAGCCTCATACATTTACAATCATCTTTTTTTAAAAAGGGTAGAATTGATACAGTATTTTGTAATCTATGAAACACTGACTATCCAATACACCCGAACAATGTAGTTGTCAAACTATGGATTAAACTGAGAAAGTGCCTGCAATGTGAGGCAAAAAGCCGTTATTTTGAATATCCAGCCCTTCGGCCAACAGCTAGCACATTATTATTTCTAACACTGAATTGATGTAAAGAAATTAAAGTTTCCAACACCATTTCTTTCTGGAGGGTCATTACTTATACCTACTAATTGCGTAATTGCTTTTCAACCCTAAATACTAATTAAACTAGCAAATAATTTTGCTTTCTAACAAGACAAATGCACTCTATGCTTCCATTTTTCAATATAAAGATATACTGAGTATTAGTTCAGTAACCAGGAAAGTTATCTGAAAGTTTCTTCATATTTGCTGGATACTTTGAGCTCTCTATTTAACTATGGGTGTGAATTTGTTCCATTACCATTGGAAAAATGAATATATGCATTAGAGAATGGAAAAAATCAACTCCTTTTTCATCCTTCAACATTAGACAGGAGTGAACTACACATCGACGTAACTCCAGTGTTTTACCTGTAGGAACAAACACTATGGCTAAAATTAAAATCTATTCACAGTCAAGGTTCTTTGTGCTACCCAAAAGCAAAACAGCCAAGACACTACTACTCAGTGACAGAACAGCCCTACTGCAGGTGCACAGCCTTAGTAGTTAAACCTTCACAGCTCAGAATCGTTTGAGGACACAGAGATGTTCCCATCTGCTTTGCAGAACACACTGGGATACAGACAGACCTTGCTTTTTGTTCGTTTGTTTCAAGTTTTTTTTTTGTTTAACAATTAAAAATATTCCCCTTTCTTGTGACTTCTCAGTCAGTTACCAGTGTTTTATACATACTTTCACTGCAGCACTGAGCAAATGCAGGACAATATGTTTGCTAGTGAATTACATTACTCATTTATAAAACCAGTAGCTACATTCAGCTATTTTAATTCCAGTTAGTTATCCATTAGACCAACAGCCACAACATGAACCACTTGCAGAGATTAAAAAACCCCACTATCTTCCAATGTTCAGCACATCAGTCTACTCTAGTCAGTATTCTGTTACAAAACATGAGAGCTTAAGTTGACTTTTAAGCAGCACGTCTTATAACTATGTATTTTTCACAAAAATATAAACTCTGCCTTACTAAAGTTCTCTAAAGATCTGTGGGAAACAGCAGCTCCAATCAGTCAATACGTTTTAAAGAAAATTCCATAAAAATATCACATCTAAAGGATCAATATAATATTCACCTTTGATTGGACCTAAAATTAATGTGCAGTCAAATCTGATTGTAAAAGTCTGACTAAAAAGACACAAGGATTGAAATATTTACATTATACACAATTTCCAATTACAGTGCTATTAGAAAGTGGAATGTTTGAGAATTAAAATATTAACTCAAGCCTCACAGGGCAGCTCCAGACCAGAGGGGCATCTTCATTCTGTGTATTTTTTTAACAGGAGAGATTTCTCTTTAATAACATTTTCCATGTGTAGATTCTCTGCCCAATGATCTGTAGAATTATGCTCCTGAACTACCATCATGTCCCACAAAGTCATTAAGTTAAGTGTTAAATAACATTCATATTTATAACTATGTGACAGCATGGACTGTATATACACACACACACACACTTTAAATCTCTGATTTCGTAAAGGTGATTCTAGGTAAAAAAAGGTGAATTTATGTATAAAAGTAGTTGCTAGAAAAATCTATCTAAAGCTTTAGAGTTTAGTCAAGGTCCCATTTTTAGACCATTGAGAAAGGTAACTTGAACAATCTGTAGATCAGTTAAATCGGCTCACAAGCTGATAAGCGTATTTTTTTCAATAATATGCAATTCACTGGCAAAGGATGCAGCCACTGAGGTCTAGGACACGCATTTGTATTGGAACCGGGCAGAGCTACACACGTTCTCCCTGGAAAGATTACGAGACTGAAGTCCATTTGTCCCTTGGAATTGCTCTCTCATCGTAGCCAGGTAGAGGGCACCCACTGGGGTTCTGTGTCAAGTTTGTTTATTAACCGAAGTAACTCCTGATATGCCTTATCAAGATCCGAATTCACAATCGCTGTATCAAAGTAGTGGCCGTTGTTCTGTTCCATCTCCCTCGTCTTCTCTATGATTTCCCTCAGCTCTTCTGGCTGCAACCAGAAATGAAGAGTTAATCTATGCGTGTAAGAATCTCCCTCACCAACAACAGAGTAGCAAAAGGTAACATCTCGACTCTACACAAATTTTCATGGTATTGCCATTGGCTATTGAAAAGTTTACAGTAACACTGAACCCTGATATATATTTGAAAGCTAAGGGCACTCAAGACAATCCTTTCTGATTGGACATAAGCAGCAAACAGCAAATAATGGTCACAGAAGAATAAACAAGGAAGATCTAGCACTGCTCAGCTTATGACATTCATCAGCTCTTAAATCATGTTTCTGAAAAATAAGCTAGGTTGCTATGCCTGTTATCCTTCTGAAAAAGACTGAAGATGGCAAAGATAGTGTGAGAGGAAGTTTAATAGCGTAGAACAAGACAACATCCCTCCGGAGATGAAGCACTAAAAACATCAGGCCTCCCAATTCCAAATAATGCGTATGCAAATTTGGTTACCAAAAGCATCCCAGACCTGTAAATAAAAAGCAGCATGACTTCAGAAGCAGCATTAGACACATTACCTTTGGGTTTTTCCCTTCTTTGGCCAATAAAGCACGTAATCTCTCTTGTGAAGGTGGTGCAACAAATATAATATATGGCTTCAAGTCGGAATTACGGAGTGTCTTCAGTGACTGTAGAAATAGGATTTATTAAATATTTAACAGTTACACACATAAAAGGACAGTTAATAATGCATTATTGACATGCTATAACAGATAATATACTCTTCAAACACAATGACAATTGTACAACATTAACAGCAGTATAATTAACCATAACAGTATTACATCACCACTCAGAGTTCAGTCACCTTTTCCTACAAAGCTGATATTCCAACATTTTCCAGCTTCATGGAACCCAAACATTTACTTTTGTTCACGAATAATTTCTTCAGAACTAAACTGAAGGAACATATTTTTTTGATATCCAAAGGCAAAGAAAAGGTCACCTACATTGAAGTAAGTTTCCCTACCATGCTAAGGAACTGTATCAGGTTTTAAGAGAGAAGAGTCTTTAAATATGCGGATAAAGCAGGACCAGCTCTATTGATGGATTCCCTGGTGTTAACTAACCAGGTAGCTTATACTATGTGTTTGTCCCAATGTCTACAGGATCCCCACCCATTGCTTTCAGGGTAGTTTTTAACAAATGCACTGTATCACTATTTTCCCAGAAGCTGGTGCATTACAGGAGACAGAAAATAAGAACCACCAAACTGTAGTTTAATTTTTCCAAAAGGTTCTTTCTTTGTGTCTTGGGACACACAATTTGTCTCTGAGATTTTTATAACCACATAATTAAATCAATTTTCAAAGTATCATGAATTTTCAACTTACTACATGCTTTGTGATACCTATGAACTATTCTAGTAAAGGATCACACGGTCCCAACCCAAGTGGTGATCGCTAATTATAACTTCCGTACTACCAGACTTTACTGATATGTCTGAATTTTAGGGCATCTTTTGCAGCATCTGTAACAACAGATGATCTCATACATATAATTCGTGTATATATATAGTTATTAAAAATATATTAGAAAAAAAGGGCTGGGTTATGTTCTAGCACTCTGCTTCCTGCCACATTAAACTTCATTTCCCAGTTGCGGTCTGTGTGCATAGCTTGTCTCTCCATAATCAACAGGTCACAGCTAAAGAACTTTCCAATATGTTGATGCAATGTGCTTCAATCCTGTCTACTACGGAACTGCTTCAACACTCCCAAAATGCAGTTTCCAGGCATAATCACAAACATCCCCCTCTCCATCTTCAAATACTCCAGAGCTCACAGAGTAATTGGGAGACAGAGATGCAACTCTTACTTTAACTAATTGTTCAATTCAGATAGTTCTCACCAGCTTCAAGTATCTGGAAAGCAAGGCCTCTGTTACCTTTAACACAGAAAGATGTGTGTATTTCCAAATGAGGAACAGTAAGGCTGTATTCATAACACCCTAACTAGTTAACTGAACATCACTAAAAGAAAACTTGGAATATACATGAAAATGGGCCTGGAAAACACACTCATTTTATATAAACCAAACACAGCTCTTTAGATTTTCACAGTAGCTTCTACAATTAAAACACAACAATAGCAAACAGCAATAGCTTTGCCATACCTGGGTATGAAGGTTTAAAAGGCATATCTTGCCAGAGTTAATTACTTGCCGCACGGAGTCTATGCTAGTACCATAGAGGTTCTTTTCAAACTCTCCATATTCAATGAACTTCCCTGCAGCGATGTCACTCTCAAATGCCTGTCGGGAAATGAAATGGTAATCCCTGCCGGCTACTTCAGTCTCTCGCCTGCTCCGAGTGGTATCTACAAACAACAGCAACAAAAAGAGAAATCAAGAAAGTGATGCACCTGTAGAACTGAAGAGGAGAAATAAGTATTTCTCTTAGGAGGGATAATGCTAACCGAGCAAAAAAAGGCATTTGAAAGATCCAAGAAATGCAAGTGGTTTGTTTTCTACAATAAATAGCCCTGGACAGATAAAGTTGACAGAGGCTGAACCTACATTTAGAGGTCATGTTTACATTAGTCAGAAGAAAAAAAAAAAAAGTAGCCAGCCAGAAAAGGAACAGTTTCACCTGTGCAGTTGCATTCTGGATGTAAAACCAGCATTAGTTGCTTACGACAAGTTACATGAAGCTGTTTGCAAACCTAGTTTAGGGTACATTGGATATTAAAAATATAAAATTCACTGAAATAGAAGTGGTTTGGGAAAGCACTAAAGCCACCTGAATTTAAATATATGCAGCATAAGTAGGTTAAAAATTCTTTGACTGATGGACTGTTTTTTTTTTTTTTTTTTTTTT